>CP050224.2:48929880-49032380 GCA_012066045.3 Morus alba
ATGCTAATAATGTCTCTGAGGAAAGGGTTGTGAACCGACGTGAGTTGCTCACTATATATACATGTATCTATATGTTGTACTTATATTTACCACCTATAAATATATGTAGTGTGATCTGATGTTGGTTTTTGATGAGTTGTTGTTTTCTTTTCTCAGCTCCCGAGAAGAGGCAGCGAGTTCCTTCTGCATATAATCAGTTTATAAAGTAATGAAATATATATAGGAAATGTCATCACTCTTTTGAATATCTTTTTCTTCATTACTCTTTTGAATATCTTTTTCTATCTTTTTTCAGGCAGATAAAGCATGATATATATAATATTATCGTTACTCCTCGGGTGCTTATAATTTATAAAAAATTAATTATATGGTGGTCAATTTTGTAGGGAGGAGATTCAAAGAATCAAGGCTAATAATCCTGAAATTAGCCACAGGGAGGCCTTCAGTACTGCTGCTAAAAACGTATAATTAACATGAAACCAAACATATTTTCTTAATAATTATTTTATTTTCAATCATATTATAAAGTCAAAATTATTTGGAAACTGACCTATTATCAAATTTTTCTTTAATTCCTAGTGGGCACACTTCCCTCACATTCATTTTGGGCTGATGTTGAAGACCAACAACCAGACTAAGCTGGACAATGTAAGTATCTTGAATAGTTTTCCTTTTTTGTTTTTTTTTTTTTTTTTTCCATTATAATCTTACTCTGTTAACTACAATGAAAACATGTATATATGAAAACATAGAAGAGATAATTATTTATTTTTTCGCTTGTTATAGTTGTTTGAGCTATTTGAAAAGAAACGCCGATGTAGCTTAGTGTATTTTATGGCATTTTTTGGAGAAATACTTCATTTATATACACGATAACATGGAAAAGAAAACTTTTTTTTTTTTTTTTTTTGATTTTGCATTTTATTTCTCTTGTAGTACTACTATGTCTCCTAAAATTAAGCATTTTATGTTACTTAGCCACCAGGCTTAATTTGTTTAACATGTTTGCCATTTTAGGTCACTAGGGCAGTACAACTTGTAGTAACAAATAAATAAATAGTGCACACACTCAAACAAGAAAACCCCCCTTTGCATTGATGTCAAAGGCATGATCTTGATTTCACGATTTTCTTATCTCTAATGAATTGTTAAATGATAAAAATTTGAAAATTCTTCCACAAAATTTCTAAAACTTAACTAGCTAGCTGGGGCTAAAACTCAAAAGTTTTGGTGCCTCATTAAGTTCGTCATATACTTATCTCCTTATCATCTATGTACATTTCTTTTCCTTGGTTAAAATGCTTACCTTTTTTTTTAAAAAATGTATAAAAGGCCTTTATGTGACCAAATAATTCAAAAAGAAGAAATTACGATATCTATTTTTTGTCTCCACATAGAACTTTAATTTTGTAGCAATAACTTCAGTTTAGAATCTTGCTTATTTGATAATTTCCTCTGGAAAATTTTGATTAGGGGTCTGAGAAGCATCTTATGCCATCAAGAGCCACAAATGCGCTGATGTGATATCTTGATAATAAGCAAGAGAAGTACTAGTACTAGTACTCAAAATTGAAATCCAAGTTCTTTGAGTTTATGAATTGCTTCAGTTTCCATGTGTTTGTTTGTACGGACATAAGTACTATATCTTTATTCTCTCCCTACTTGTTACTAGTTACTCAGCGGATGTTTATGTCTATCATGACTTGAAGTATCTAAAGCTACGTACGTGATTTCCACTGTCATCTTCCTCAGTAAACTCTTTATACTGGAGATTAGTGACATTGTAATAAATTATGTGTTTGTTAATTATTAATCGTTCGTTTTTGTCGTCTCCGATCATCATCTCATCGATTTAACAACTTAAACTTATAACTACTCATGCAGTAACAGTGTCATGCATAGTTAGGTTTTTATTTCCTTCAAGAATGACTATATTGGAACAAAATTAATTAGACAAATAAGATTATGATGTTTTGTATTTTACCATAAAAGCTGCCAGATTTACCTGCTATATATATAGACATTACCATGACTCCCAAGATGTAAAATAATTTGATCAATACTTGATGGACTTTCTACAAGTTAGTTAATTTTGTACAAGGAGAGCTACATATGTACAAAATATAACTTCCATGATGAGTTCAGACTCTTCTAAATAGATTTCTTATGATAATATTTAAGCAAGATTGCCCTCAAGATCGAGAATTAGGCAGCACCAGATAGTAGTAATCCATTCATCTGTTTTCTGTCAGTAACTTTCATTCGATATCTTAGACTCTTCCAATGCAACCCTATAAATCAAAATATAAGACATCCTTTTATACTTGATGAAAAAACTCTTCACAAAAATCTATCCTTTATTTTATAGGTTCGAACTAAAATGTTTTGGTTCGAACCATATTTGTACAATATTTTTTTTCTCGTAAAAATTCAAACAAATTTAAATTTATGTTCAAATTTATGAACTAAAAAGGCTCTAGTCTTTTGATTTTTTTCGGTGAATACATTATTTCAATATTTCTAGAAGATACATTATACAATGAGCATACATAAATATGAGAAAGATTCAATGTTATATAGGACCTTCTTTTATGCCACATTATGCCATGATGCTTCCGATTTGCATATCTAGCTATAGAAAATTTGTATTGCGAGTGCTCAAGTATGGTACTACTTGTTCCTGAGAACTTCTCATGTTCTTAATTTTGAAAATATTTGATATATATATATATATATATATATATCATCAGTTGCTGAATGCTGAGTAAGTGTCATGTTCCTTTCACCTCACTGATCCCAAGCAATTCGTGGCAGTGATTGTTGGAACATTATGGCATGGTTCTTCAATGGGAAACAAAATAAAAAATAAAAATATTAGGTTGAAGAAAAGAAATTTTGTACATTGTACTATAGATCTCCGCAGTGTCCGCCCTTTAAGCAAAACCAAGAAACCAGAATGAAGCCAAAAGAAAAAGAAATTCAAGAAAATAATAATACTTACGAACAGGAAACTGTTAAAGTAATGGATTGTTACACTAGTAGTACAACTTTATCATGATTAAATGAAATTCTATTTGCACTCTTTTAATACACAATGCAGTAGTAAATATAGTTTTCTAGTATTACACAACTTTTTGCAGAAAACCCATCAGATAATAACACTTTTAAGAGCTATAAAATAAAGTAATAACAATACACTTTATCTGAAAAAAATTCTAGTTGTCACAGCTGTTGTAATAAATAAAGAAAAACATATCCAAACATATCCTCTCTCTCTCTCTCTCTCTCTCTCTCTCTCTCTCTCTCTCTCTCTCTCTCTCTCTCTCTCTCTCTCTCTCTCTCTCTCTCTCCGTGCACCCCAGCTTTCAAACAGAAAGTCTCTTGGTAAACGGTAAAATTCATAATTTCAACCTTGAAGTTTTCGCAAACAAAGGCAATGCCACATATGACTTTATACGAGAAGTAAACATCTACCTTCGGATTGAGCTATTGGATATGAAATGGATTTTTGGTTAAAATTAATAATAATAAAAAAAAGGTGTTTCCTTTTTCTTTCACGGAGAGAGAGAGAGAGAACCCTAAAAAAATTTTCTAAAAAAATAAAAAATAAAATAAAAGTAAAAATATCTAACAAAAGCTAAGCTCTGTCCAAGCCTAGACTGAACCACATAAAATAAACACGACCTCTCTGTATGAAAAGGAATTTCATGGACCACCATTTTGGGGGTCAAGTGTGGCATCCCATTTCAACTCAACATCCACAGAATCCTTCACCAAAAAGCACTAAAGATAGAGCAAACACTTTTGCAGATTGCTTCACTATTTGTTCCATTTTTTCATGTACATGAAGTTACTACTCTTAAGTCTTTATTATGTGTAATATAGTATTCATTTACGTACGATTATTGTACGTAGAGGACTGAAGACGTATTGGACAACTTGGAATGGACTTTTTTTATTCCAAAAGCATATTATAATAATAAAAATAATAATAATAATAATAATAATAATAATAATAATAATAATAATAATAATAATAATAATAATAATAATAATAACAAATGGAATTGGCACATGGAAAGCATATACCAATTAAAAGAGAATACCATATAATACTTACTGGGATAATAGACCTTGCAACAAAATTGTCCTGGGTTCAAGTCATACTTTTTCCCGTATATACAATATATATATATATATATATATATATATATATACATACATACACAAACACAAACACACGGTATTTAGAACATGTATCCTCTAAATTTCAACAATGGTTGCAGCACGTCATCTCATATGCAAGACAATCCTTTCAAATTTTAACAACATTCATCAATTTAAAGACACTGCGACATTTTTATTAAATTCATGTTCTAATTTGTCAAATTTAAAATTTTAAGACGCAACTTGCTAATTTAATCAAAATTTCAAGACACTAAAACACCCCAAAAAAAAAAAAAAAAAAAAAAAAAAAAAAAAAAAACCATTTTTATCTCCAAAAGACAAGTCATGTCTGACCAGCTAAAAGAACGGAATTATTAAATGGAATACTTGTGTCATAAGTTTCTAAACAACTTATTATTGAGAAATTGCATCCATTGTATATACATCCATTGTATTTTCTATACGTCTTCTACAAAAAATGAGATTATTATTATTATTATTATTATTATTATTATTATTATTATTATTATTATTATTATTATTATTATTATTATGTGCAAATGAGCAAAAAATTATTTGGGACATGATAGAAGGTGGGATAGAACTCTTAAAGAATAATGATTGAATATCCTCGGGATCTTCAGGCTGGGAAAATTGTAGCTTGATCACAAGCTGGCAAATAGTTTCTTGTATGTTATATTTTGGTTTAGGGAATAACAAAAAAAAAAAAAAAAAAAAAAAAAAAAAAAAAAAAGGTGAGGGAAGTAATACGGCTGAGGCTGCTATTGCTGTCACTGCAAGCCATTCTGACAATTAGAATCTGAAACGTCAAATTCATGTCTGTTAAGCATTGAATTTCATTTCAATGTCATTTCATCTCTGACTTCCTTCAAAAAAAAAAAAAAAAAAAATCACCCCCCTTCCCTTCCGCACTCACTCACTCTTTCTTTGGAGTTTGGAAGTTTTTGGCCTCTCTCTCTCCCTCTCTCTCTAGTCTCTACACAAGTATTTATGTCCTTTGTAGTTTTGTTCCCATACCATTTTGAGTGGGCCCATGCCCATATTTTGTGTGGATTTTTACTATTTCCGGGCCCATCTAATGCAATTTGAAGTTTGATGATACTCGAGGGTTGGCCCCCACACTAGTACACTACCATTAGAGTCACTGGCTGAGCCTCAGCTGAAAGGGATAAGTTCCCTTGTTTTATGAAATTTGAAGCAACATGTGATTCCTATGGCATCATGTTCTCTAAAGGGGGGAAAAAAATTATGCATTTATTTGATACAAAATTCTTCAAATGTGTGATAGTTAATGATGCCACGTGTCATCCAACTTCATTCAAGTGAAAACTATTGTGTATGTTATATATCATATTATATTTATGCACACATATATATATATATATATATATATATATATATATATATATATATATATATGTGAGTTAGGGGTGTGGATAATATCAGTGTGGAGAGACAGATAGAGATGTTTAAAGTACTTTGCTTTTTTTTAATTATTATGGTTTTTCCAACCTAGACACTGTAGAGAGACAGGGATGTATTATTGTATAGTGGTGTTTTTTATTTTAATTATTATGGTGTTATACTTTGTAATCTAGTGCAAAACCTTGTCCAATACAACATGCACAATCAATGTAATGAGGGAATGACTGTTGTTGAAGATGGAAAATAGAGGGGACCCCAAAAAAACTCCCCTAAAAGCTAGTTCAGAAGAGACCATATTGCTATTTAATTTTTCTTGTGAGGGGTCAGAACCTGATTGCAGCGTCGAAAGAAGAAAAATTAGCTGTGAAATAGATGAATTATTGGACCACAAATATGAGCTGGTCTACATTTTATGACCCAAGCTGTCTGGCTCTTCAAGTTGAGAGCACGCGTAATTTGAGCTCAAATGGACCCATTTATTTAAATTATATATATACACAAATATATATATATATATATATATATATATAGGTGAGTAGTTTTACTAGTTACTCCATTATATAACCGTATTTTTTTTTAAACCATGTGTTATTAATCAGACAGTCTTCACACCACATCATCAACAGGCGGCTAATATATTTGACAGATAACCAGACACGTAATCATAAAAACCTTGTCTATATAAAGATAAATGAAAGAAATAAAAAGTACCCATTTAAGTATATGCCTAGATTTAACGAAGAATCATATTTAGGAAAGATTATATTGCTATAAGTGCTAATGGTGCTAATTTAAAGCTGACCCACATGGTGAAAGCTACCAATGACAATGAGGGCTTCCATGTTATCTTCTAGTTTGATTTATGAATTGTATAGGCCCAACAATAAAGGTGGAAAACAAAGTTTGTCCTCCATTAGGATAATAATGTCGTGATTTTATTGGATTCCAAAAAGTTCTGCTTTACTCAAAAAAATACTTTAATATGCCCAACAAACTTGACAATTATATACTAGAATGTAATGACCAAAATACTGGTATCGTCATACAAAACTCACCGATTGTTGTCAGACCTATAATTAGGGAAATTAACTGCTATAGTGAAGAAACTAAGAATATTTGGTTATTTAATATTTTCAGAAAAAAAATTTCCAACCACTGGCTTTCCCGATGTTTGGACTATAACTTTATGCATTCTAACATCAAATTCACCTCAAAACTTAAGAATTAAAGAGAACAGGAAGGGAAAAAAAATTGACTTGTCTTGCTCTCAGTTAATAGCAAATTGCATCTTTCGTTATTGAGCTGAAAGATAACCTGGGCTTATCTGATCCAAAGCTGAACTTAATGTCTGAAGAATCATTTTGGATTGCAGAACTGCTCGTTGAGGGGAAAGAGAACACAAGGGCCGAGCTAGACTTGCTTGAGCCAAATGTGTATGAAGGAACAGCCACTCCATCTTTGGGCTGATGCTGACCGCTCGCCAAGAATGATGGCACGATCGATGGTGTTGGTGGTTCAGAAAGCACCTCAGATGATGTAGAAACAGGAAAAGTAAACCCAGATCCCTGATCGGAAGAAACTGTCCACCTCGAGTCAGGCTTGTTAATGGATATAGAAGACAGGACAGGCTTAGTCCCTGAAGTTGCAGGCTTCTTTTCTAGATTTAGCACCTGAGAGGAGGTAATCATTGTGACATCCTATCAATATATTGTATAAATGACGTTTCAATGCACTAAGTTAGGAAGTCATTAAAACAGTAATTTAGAAACTATAAATACCCCATGTGAACTTTTGATTTGAGATGATCTGCCTCCATTGCCAAAGAAAACATCAGAACGAGGAGGATTGCTTACAGAATCAACAGCTTTTGCAGTATTTTCTTGGCGCGGATTCATAAAAAGAGAACTGCCTTTGTCAGCATTTTCTTGAGCAGAGTCCTCTTGGCCATCTATATTCACTATCTTATGACAATCGTACCCTTTTACATTCAGTAAGCTGTTCTGTCCATTTGGATCAGTTGGAAGGGTACTGGAAGAAACTGGTTTCTTCCACGCAATGGCTAGCTTTAACTCCTCTGACTTGTCTTTGGGAGTGGGAGGATTTCTGTCTATATGCTCCAAGATAGTCCTAGCGATCTGACTAGACTGAGGATGAACAGTTGGTACACCCACATCAAAACTGCGATTCTTTCTGTCTACTGACTGAAATTGGGAGCTGCTACTTGATCCTCCAGGTTCAAAATTCCTGTTGACAGAAGGCAAGAAACCTTGGGAAATATTGGAATTTTCTACCTTTGAAGGTCCAACTGAAGAGGAGCCAATAAAATTGGATCCTCTGAAAGGTGTTTGCGTAGAAATTTTATGTCTTGGCCTACGGATTGGTCCTACAGATTCGTATTCATCTTCCAATACATCAATCCTTGGCTTCGCCTATCAATATTGAGTGAAAAGAAATACGTACGCCAAGTCAATATATGAACAGATATAGCAATAAGCATAAAACAAAATACTCTAAACAGTAACACTTTCAACGCATATGTAACTGTTAGCACTAGAAACCATAGATACAGAAACTGCACAGAAAAAATGAGTTCAGCCGCAGCCAGCCAGTAACTTTAACTGCCACGCTTAGCAGTGATTTATGCCCATTACATTCACTTATTCAACTTAAATCGGCCATATTACCAATTTAAAAGGCTCAAATTACCCTTCATTGCAGCTGTAAGTTGAAAGAGTACAGTAATGCTTTCAACCCTATGTTAGCACTAGAAACCATAGATGAAGAAAACGCCACAGAAAAAATGAGTTACAGCCGTAGCCTGAGTAAATTTAGTTGTGCCACCTAACAGTGCTTTACGCACATCACATTTACTTGACCATTTTATCAAATTCAAAAGGCTTAAACTACCTTTCATTGCAGCCTACTGCAGCAAGAATGGAGTAGAAAGAGGTTGAATAAAAACAATGTGTTCTAACCAGAATGATTGAAAGGGGGAACAACTCAAAAACTTAAATAAACAACAAAAGCAATAGCAACCATTCCTTTCATAGATCTAACATTTACAAAGTTGGATATATAAAAAGTTACCTGACCAAATACAGGAGTTTGTAACTTTTGCACCGAAGTGGGTGGCCTCAGCCACTTATCTCTCTCAACTTGTGATGGGGTTAACTGACAGAATGGAGGAAAGAAAAATAATCTCACATAAAGCACGCCTTATCACTAGTGTAAAAGTCAATACCAGAAGTTTTAGTAAAACAAATACCTTGGACTTGGACTTTGAAAAAATCGTTCGAGAGTAAGGGGTTCGCGGAAAATTATGAAGCCCAACTCTTGCTCTATGAGTTTGAGGGGTAAAATAATCACGTTGATCCTGTACCATGGCACCTGGCCAGTATGCAGATGGCTTTGGTGAAGGTGGTGGAATAAATGGCTTTGATGGAAGCTCAGCACCAAGAAGTAAACTCCTTTCATTTCTAGATATCATTCCCCTAGAAGAATTGTCTATGTCTGTTGTTCGGCTTCCCATGTATGCTTTTGCAATCTCTATCGGAGAAGCAGCGACTTCTGGCATCTGCAGAATTCAGCAGAAAAGGTAGAATTATATGCAAATTCTTACATATACAAGTAAGCAGAAAGTACAAAAAACCAAAATCTTATATACCAAAAGTGAACAATAAATGCCACAAGCGCAACTGCTCTCTTACAAGTTTAATGCATAGCTTGAGGCCAATCATTAATAACATCCTACAAACTGCCACAACTTTTTATTTTTTCCATTGGCACAAAAAAAAAAAAAAATAATGTATGCAACGTATTATCATATTATGTTCGATATTGATGAATGGCACAAGATCTTTAAGTTGAAGGATTTAATATATAAATGGATAAGATTGCAAGACTTTACACTATTGAAAAAAAATTTCAGAGCATAGATCAAAAATCAAAAGCAAATTAATCGCAACACGTACAATTGACTGGGGAAGAGGTGTTGAGGTTTTCCACAAAGATCCATGCAAATCTCTCTGACTTCTCTCAGATGTCATTTCCACAATTTCCTGGGATGCTGCAGGACCTTTGGTCTCCACAGGCGCTTTGGTTTCTCCTCCTGGAGTCCTGCTTTGGTATTTATTTTCTTTCTCCACATTAGGAAGTTCAACAGCCCTTGAATTAATAACTTCCATTAAACGGTTCACTTCATCCCTGCAAAGTGATGGAGAAATCTTAGATAGGACATACAGAAAAGAAAATTTGAAAAAGTGACGACAGAGGAATAACAAAAATATGAATTGTAGATTTCCATTTTTCAAAGATTCACTCACTATTTTATGAAACTACAGCCTCATTCTACAAATGTGACATTTCGATTTCAAAGTTGCCCACCCAGACTATTTCTGATGAAAAAATGTTAAAAAAAAGCATTGTGCCCTTATTAAAATTTTTTGAAACTGAAGCCTCATCCTACAAATGTGATGTTTTGATTTCAATGTTGCCCACCCAGAGTATTTCTGCTGAAAAAATGCGAAAAAAAAGCCCTGAAATTGCATTAGAAAACACTTGTTTTCTATGCAAAATAGGTCATTCATCTTTGTACAAAATTTTACAAAACTACAGCCTCATCCTAGAAATGTGATTTTTTTTATTCCAATGTTGCCCACCCAGAGTATTTTTGAAAACCATTATGCCCTTAAATTGCATTAAAAAACACCTTCTTGGTGAAATAAGTCGTTCATCTTTGTGCAAAAGAAGGGATTGGTTAGACCAAATGGCATTACTATCGAACTTTATCTTCAATCTCACTTCAGTCCTTGACATTTAAAGCATCCTAAACTTAACCTTGATCTACTAGTTTGTTTCAGTTTTAGTCATTTTCATCAGTTGGGCGATAAAATAAGGATGGAATATACACATGATGTTGACAGAAAATATCATTCTGCTAACAAAACACAGAATAAACATATTTCTAAACCAAATAAGTAAAATAAACTCTGCTAATTGAATATCATCCATATTTTGTATCTTTTTAACTTGCAACTAATGAAAAGGACTCAAATTGGAACGAACTGATAGATTGGGTTATGTTTGGGACATTTTAAAAGTCAGAGACTAAAGTGGATTAGTAGTACACTTCAAGGACCATTGTAGGATTAAACCCTTAGGATATGTTGTCAATTTCCTATTTGTATTTAATTGCCTATTTATTAATAGTCCTAGACTCCTAGCTATGGGCCTATGTTATTTTAAAAAAAATAAATAAATAAATAAGAAAATGACTTTTATTGATCAAAAACAATCAATTACAAAAAGGGGGAGGACAAGGTATCCTCATAATAAGACAAGAACAAAAGCGACAAAATTAACAATAAAGAACCTATCACATCCTTCCAACTTAGAACAATTAAAGAAAAAGGAAAACCCTTAAAAATTTTTGTCTATCGACGCCCATAAGGAAGCTGTAAATTTTGCTTTCTCATAAAGATCAATTACATCCATCTCCTTCTCCTCAAAAATTCTAGCATTTCTTACCAACCACAAGGTCCAAAAAACTGACAGAACCATGCCTATGTTAAATTGCTTTTCAGACTTTTTGGAATAAGAATAATTGCTTTTCATACTTGATGAAGGAATGAACGAATGGACGAATGAATGAATTATCACCCCCTATTTCCTTTATCTCTTTAATTTCTCTCTCTAGATTCTATTCTACCTCTGTATTCTCTCTAAACTCCTCCCCATCTATTTGTTTCTTCTCTATCTTCCTATTCTCTCTTCTATCTTATGCTTTTTAAGTTCTTTGTTCTTTCTCTCCTCTTCTAGTCTCTCTCCCTAGTTCTATATCACTATGTGTGTATCCGCACAAAGAATCTTTATAAATTACGAAGGCATATAAATTTTATAATTGGTTGTTTTCTTCATCAAAAATTGCTTTGTGGTAACAAAGTGAGGCCGGGCCTTCAAATTATCTTCTTAATGCTCTTACTATTTTTAGGAAAATTTTTGGATATAGCAACCCAATTTCAAAATTTAGAACAAGTTGCACCGGCTTTTAAGGTGGTCTTTGGTTCCTGTTTAGCAATGGGTGTTTGGCAAGGATTAAGGATATCTATATAATCAACTACGACGTCTAGCCGCACAAATTAGAAGGGTATTTAGGGTTTAAAATTTTTTCCTCAATTTTGTTTGTGGTCAACGGGTTAGTAGAATGGCAAAATTAAAATTCAGACCTGTGTATCAGAAGGAGTGGGGTTGTAGTTCCAAAGGGTAGAGGGTAAGGTGTGTTTTTTAAGTAGGTAAAACTATTGAGGTAATAAATGTTTTGTAGTTATCCATCTAATATATGTAAACCCCAACAACATCCATACAAACCAGTAGTAAGATTGTGGAACCTTAACGAAAATAAATTTCATATGCACTAAAACTATACGGCAATAGTAGAAAAAATGAACAAACTACAAAGAACAATTATCAAACCAAGAACATTTAAAATAAATAAAATGAAAGAGAGCCAAGGACCATTACTTGCCTGGAAAACTTTTTCCCTTTCAATAGGTGTTCAATTTCAGAAAGACCATTCTCATGGAGCAGGTCACCCTTTTGGTCTTGTTTCTGCCAAACCAAATCAGAAATGCTCTCTGAAACATCTACTGCTTTGCTTGTACCAACTACACCAGTTGTTCTGGACATCTCATGCTACAAGAATTTATTATCAGAAGCGGCAATAAAATAACACAATCATTTTTTTGGACAACGGAAACATCAAGTAAAAGTTACAGAGCTTTCATGAAAGCAAAAATAACATCAAGTAACTAGTTAAGATAATCAATCAGTTAAAGTTTTGCTATGTATATCACCAAAGAGAACAGACAAATTTAAATATGTATAAGAGTTAACTAAACTTATCAGCCGCATAACCTTGTGAAAGCAGAATTAATGCAATTACCCCTTTTTTACCCTTGAAGAACCTAACAAAGTTGTTATTATTTGAACTTTTATGAAGATGATGTCACAAGCTTTTAAAAGAAAATCAATGCTAATTTTTGTTAAAGGAAACATAGTTGGGAAAACAAGTAGACTTTAAGAAAGCAATTGTTAAGTTCACAGTGTTTGGGGGCAAGAAGAATGTGAAAAGGGAAGATTTTGTCATGCCAGTATTTTGCTCTGTGAAGCAGAAAAGCCCACAAGCACTTGTGTTTATTAGTTAGAGAGAGAGAGAGAGAGAGGATATAGTAAAGGAATAAGAAAAAAGAAAACACCATACTCAAAAGACAAATGACTAAGAAGCCCGTTGATGTTAACATTATCCATCAAATCATAATATCATTTCAGTACTCAAGCTTCATAAGACATCAGAAAGGCATAAAAACAAGGAGAAAGTAGTTAAGCCTTACATTGGTTGTGCAATTTTGATAATCAACACCGGCATCCTGTTGTTGCGCCTCTGTCTCGGACTCCGAGTCATCTGTTCAACAACCCCTCAAGTCAGAAAAACAAAAGAAACTCATCAAAGTTAAGACACCCATCAGAAACCGTAGTTGGTACAAAATAGAAAGCATGAAAGACCACATCACAGATATTGCACACCTAGACCGATTCTAGTAGGCAATACTTAGCTATCTTTCCACAACACAGAGAAAAGTATGGCCTTGTCCGGGAACTTATATAAGTAGTTTTCCAGGAAGGGAAATGCTAAACTAATTAAGAAAACAAACGCTTAATATGTGTCAGATTCTATAATTACATTACTAATTCTACATTTCCAGGATTCTCACTTTACAAAAAAGAAGATTTCTTTTCGGGGGGGAAAAAAAAAAAAAAAAAAACGTCTCTGTTATTTGGTTATGTGAACTTGTGAAAGACCATGTTTTTCGATAGTTCATACACATTAGCCTGTAAAGGTCCTAAAATGCCTTTTCTAATGTAACAAAAGTAATTGTCCAAGGTTTCATTACTTTGTCAGAAAAGTCAATGTCCAACTCAAACCAATCATAAAGGAACAAAATTTCACTAGTAGCATTATCAAAGCCCAAGCCTTTAACCCAACAAAAAAAAAAAAAAAAAAAAAAAAGGCCAAACACTTCATCAGAATCTAATCCAACCCTAAACTAAAATCACTCTCCCAAACCACTAACCCTACCATCAAAATCATAACAAAGAGTGAAAAGATCGATTCTTTTAGAGCAATCTTCACTTCCAAAACCCTAATTAATCAATCAAACGTGCATAAAATCGAAAATCGCAGAAACAAAATCAGACACTCGTAGCTTGAAATTGAAGCTTGAACGCACCGTGATCCTCCGTGGCGGAGCCGGCGATCGGAGATTTCGAGAAGAACGAGGAGAAGATAAGGGAGGCTCCGCCGCTGATGAGGCGGCAAGCAGGATCGACGAGCTTCGACAGCCAGCGGCGCTGTCCAGTCAGGACTTCACTCGCCGCATGAGGACGGGCATACGGCGTCGACGGCGGCTTCCGAGCCTTCCGAAGCTTCCCTCCGGCGCCTCTCTCTTCCCCATATCGCGCAGCGGACGACATCGTTTCGACGTCTTTCTCCATTGTTTTGTTTTTGCTTCTCTCCCCTCCTCCCCAAAAAACGCAACTGTGGCCGCACTTCGAGAATATTTGATAAAAGAGACCGGAGAAAATCAGAATTTGAGGAAATAGGCTAGTTTTTTTTTATAACAAAAAAATGATGACGTGTATCTCACGTGGTAAAAAATAGGTCTTATTAGTCTTAGGTTTTTTTTAAAAACTCTCAAAAACTCTCAACTGACCCTCTCGCTTTCTCCCATCCGACCGAATCCTCTCACGACCGACCACCGATTTTTCTCTCTGATCACCTCTCACCGACCGCCGATCCACCCTCTCCGATCTCTCTCATCTCGGCCGACCGACCACCTCACCAAACACCGACGGTTACCAAAAACTGACATCCCTTCCCACTAAAACTGACTAAAAATCGATCCCGACCACTAAAACTGATCAAAAACCGATCCCGACAACAAAAACTGACTAAAAATCGGTAACTTTTAGAACTAATAGCATCAGAAAACGGCTTTTTCTCAACTAAAACGGCCATTTTCTGAACACATGAGGAAACAGAATCTACTGAGGTAATATTCTTATTTTACATTTTCTTATATATTTTTTTTGCAAGAACAAAAACTTAATATAAGCAACATTGGTATGTTCAAAGTTGGTTTAGGTTATGGTCTGTTCGCAGTCGGTTCTAGGTCCGTTTAAAGTCATTTCTGGTGATCGGTTCTTAGTCGGTTCTGATCGATCATGGTCGGTTTTGGTCGGTTCTGTATGTGGTCGGTTCTTGGTCGATTCTTGGTCGATTGGTCGGTTTTGGTCGATTCTGTTTGGTTTTTAGTCGGTTCTTTCTACTTGGTCTATTTCTGCCGGGATTTTAGGTCGGTTCGGTCGTGCCATGGTCGGTTTTGTCATTTTGGTCAGTTCTGACCTATGTGTTCTGTCTTCTTTTACAGTATGACCTCCCAAAATACAACACTGGTGAACTTCTTGGGATCGGACATCTAAAGACGTTAATGGATCCTGTACGGGTGTATTTCCCAGTGAAAGTGATGATGAAGTCAAAGATTGAGGCGTTTGAGGTAATTAGGCAGAGTCTAGACCCCGAGACAGAAATGCCAATTTTCAATGAGTCTACCTTCGGACATTTTATTTCAATGTCTGAAAATATGATATATTGTGGGGTATTGACACACTATTTGCTTTTAAGGCAAATAGAAACAAAAAAAAGACATGAGTTGTGGTTCATGGTTAATGGAACCGCAACTCGGTTTGGAATGAGAGAATTTGCTTTAATAACTGGATTGAACTGTGGGGAATATCTTGAGCCAGACGTGATCTTGAAAGCTTCAAAGAGTAGAAGATTATTGGAGCATTTCAACTCCCCCGAAGTACTTGTTGCAGATTTAAGAAAATTGCTCACAGGGGATAAGATAAAAGGTAGCGATAAAGCAAAGATCGTTATCATTTATTTTTTAGCACAAGTACTATTATCTGGGGACGAGAAGAAGACCGTCTCACTAGATTGGTTGTCTTACGTTGACGACTTAGAATTCTTCAACAGCTATCCATGGGGCATGGTGTCTTTTGAATGCACTCTGCGGGCTCTGAAGAAGAACTTGAGAGACAAATACCAGAAATGGGTTCGGAAAGGACGCAATAAGAGCGTCAAGGAAACCTACTCAATATGCGGGTTTCCTTGTGCCTTCCAGGTATGTCATACAGTTATGTTCATAATTTTTCATGCATTATAGTAAATAATATCATAATTGGTTTACTAGACTTTAAAAAATTGGTTTAACGCAGGTTTGGGCATTCGAAACGTTTCCAACCATCGGCGCCACGTTTGCAAAGATGGTTGAGGGACATCTTCCCAGAATGCTCAAATGGGAGCAACGCCGGGTTTCATGGGTCGAGGTTAGACAGATAGACGACCTCATGCACAGTGGCGAGGTAAGGGTTTAAATACAATATTTTTATAGGTGTAAATTTTACAAAATAGGCATATTTGTTTTTTTCTACAATATGTTTCTACCTAAATAATCATTGAATGTATGTTTTTTTAATATACAGGGAATGACCGTACCAGTTCTTTATCCCATTGAGGAGGAAATGAATAGTATGTGCATGAGGTCGTATATGCCTTATGCCGACCAAGAAGATGCTGAGATTGACCAACTTGCATCAATTTTGGACTCTGGTGCACAAATGGTCCATGTCCATAAGCCGAAGCCCCCGAAACAATTGGCTCGTCTCCAACTACTTCCCCAACAACAACAACAACAACAACAACAACAACAAGATGGTATGTCTATTGACTACATAGTTGACATACTCTATCACAAGATGATAGAGTACAATAGTAGACATTTTGAAGCCATCAATAAGAGGCTAGACTCGCTAGACCAATCCGTTAGGGAAATTAAGGTCAATATAGCGTGTCTAGCAAAACAACAGCTACAGCCAGAGCCTGAGGTAGAACTTGACCCTCGGGTTCAGCCAGAGCCTGAGGCAGAACTTGACCCTCAGGTTCAGCCAGAGCCTGAGGCAGAACTTGACCTCCCTCAGGTTCAGCCAAAGCCAGAGGCAGAACTTGACCTCCCTCAAGTTCAGCAAGAGCCAGAGGCAGAACTTGACCTCCCTCAGGTTCAGCCAGATCCAGAGGCTCAACATGAGCAACAGGTTCAATCGGAGCCGGAGTCTGCATCGAAGATTGAAAAGCGACTTAAGAGGCCCAGCAGTTATATGGACTCACCTTACACAGATCCCTGTAACGTGAGGAAGAAGGTGTGGACCTTTAACGATGTTGTTGAGGCATTCAACAAATGGTTTGCTGATTCTACTACGGACTCTGAGCTGATTGTATGCGGCCTTGGAGATTGGAGGAAGGACTTCTTCCAGGTCCTCTTGAAGCCAGGTGAATGGTTGTTTAATGATGTAAGTAATCACAACATATTTTCTAAATTTAGTCTTATTTTTTATACCATTATCATTATACTGAATTAATTTTTTATGACTTATAACAAATTGACGAGGCATCGGGTCTTCTATCAATTCGGAGGTTAAGGGCACCTGAAGGGCAGTTCATTAAGGATATTGTCATCCTAGATGATATATTTTGCCAAAAGTTGGGAGAGCGATACTTCACTAACAAAAAGAAATTGGCAACTTATACATTTGATGACGACCTAGATGAATATGTCCGTGGAGAGAAGCGCATAATTGGCCAGAAAGGGATGACACGAAGGGCTTCACTATGCCTCTAAACATTTGGATGAACCATTGGGTCGCGCTTTATGTTGATTTATCTGAATTCAACATAAAGGTGTATGACTCAGATAATCTGATGTATAGAGATTCACAGATGCGAAGAAAAGTGGAGCCAATCGCTGTCATGATGCCCATGTTCTTGAAGCACACAGGTTTATTCAACCATCTAGGCGACAAACTTGAGTGTGCATGGCCAATCATTCGTGTCAAGGGGTTGGTGCACAACGTCAGATCAGGTGACTGTGGACTTTTCACTTACAAATTTATTGAATACCTTCTCCGCAGAATCCCATTAGAAGACCTCAAAGAAGAAAAAGTAGAAGCTTACCGGCTTGAACTCGCCGTCGGAATTTGGAGCGAGTTCAAGATGAAGAAGCCCATGAGTCTAACTATATGAAATGTTGTTTGTTTTGGTTGTTGTAAAATAGAAACATAACATTATTTAACATTGTTTTGGTTGTTTTGGTTGTTGGTGTTACAATATGTTTATTATTGGCATTGAGTTGCATTTATAATTTATCATATTTAACAGGTTATTTTGGCTATGGAGAAGCTTATATTTTATGGGGAAATGTTGTCCAAATTTGTGTGTAATAACGTATGTCTTTTAATTTTTTTTTTTTTTGAAAACTGTGAATCAAAACAGACCGGAGAGGTATGTTCTGTGCAGGCTGCAGCGCACAAGAGCGCGCTACAGCCTGCACAAAACAGACCACTCTGGTCGGTTTTGCTAGGTCCGCGTGCAAGGGTCACGCCCGGGTGTGGCCCCTGCGCGCCTAAGAGCCCCGGCCGGGCGCACGCAGGGGTCACGCCCGGCGCGCCCGAGCCCCCCCCGGCGCGGCCCTGGGACCACGCCCGGGCGCGCGCGAGGGCCACGCCCGACCAAAACTGACTAACATAAAGGAACAGACCAACAACCGACAAAAATAGAAAGAACAGACCAGAACCGATTAAGAACAGACCAAGAACCGACCACGAAAAAAATTATAAAAAATTATAAAACATATATTTTTTCATATTCTTTGGACTTTTTGGGTAATACTAAACTTTTTAGTTTGTAGAAGAAAAAAATATTTGGTTAGAAATAGAAAAAACCTAAAACAGACCAAGAACCGACCTAGGTCTGTTCTAGGTTTTTTTCATTTCTAACCAAATATTTTTTCCTATACAAACTAAAAAGTTTAGTATTACCCAAGAAGTCCAAAGAATATGAAAAAATATATGTTTTATAATTTTTTACAAATTTTGTTCGTGGTTTGTTCTTGGTCTGTTCTTGGTCTGTTCTAGGTCTATTCTAGGTTTTTTCTATTTTTAACCAAATATTTTTTCTCGTACAAACTAAAATGTTTAGTATTACCCAAAAAGTTCAAAGAATATGAAAAAATATATGTTTTATAATATTTTACAAATTTTGTTTGTGGTTTGTTCTTGATCTGTTCTTGGTCTGTTATTGGTCTGTTCGAGATTTTTTTCATTTCTAACCAAATATTTTTTTCCTGTACAAACTAAAAGTTTAGTATTACCCAAAAAGTCTAAATAATATGAAAAAATATATGTTTTATAATTTTTTACAAATTTTGTTCGTGGTTTGTTCTTGGTCTGTTCTTGGTCTGTTCTAGGTTTTTTCCATTTCCAACCAAATTTTTTTTCTTGTACAAACTAAAATGTTTAGTATTACCCAAAAAGTCCAAAGAATATGAAAAAAATATATGTTTTATAATTTTTTACAAATTTTGTTCGTGGTTTGTTCTTGGTCTGTTCTAGGCCTATTCTAGGTTTTTTCCATTTCTAACCAAATATTTTTTTCTTCTACAAACTAAAATGTTTAGTATTACCCAAAAAATCCAAAGAATATGAAAAAAATATATGTTTTATAATTTTTTACAAATTTTGTTTGTGGTTTGTTCTTGGTCTGTTCTGTTGGTTGCCGAATCGAATTCAGCGGTGGAAACGCAGCGGAATAGCGGATCGTGTATAACAAAAATTTTCATAAAACTCTTGAGATACTCTATAGATTATATTAATTTATGCACCAATAAATTAATCTCATTAATTTATAAGATTCAAGGATCAACCGAAAAAATACCTTGTAGCCGACTCGGATGATATCTTGATTTTCTTTGACCACGAATAGTCCTAGCTCCAAGCTTCGTGTTTAGAACACCAAAGTCTTCCATGTCAATTCCTTGATTCCACGTAGACGTGTGTGTGGGCACACGTGAGACAAAACGGTTTCTTAAACACTCGAATTTCCACAAACACCAACGCATGCACGATGTGGAATTTTTTGGAGAAAAATATTTTTCACTCTTTTCCTATATGAGAATTTCGGCCACCACCTTTCTTAGGGCTGAAAAGTGTTTCAAAATTTTTTTTACAATTTTCTATATATCTCATATTTAAAGAGTAGAAGTCAAACTTCAAAATAGGATCAAATCCTTATCTCCAATTTTGAATTTGGAACAAAAAATCCATTCCCCTTATCCCTTAGGTGGACGGCCACACACTAGGGTTTTATCCCTGTGTGTGGGCCTAAATAAGTTAGGGAAGGCAGATATTTTATCCATTATCCAGTAGTCCAATTTTAATTCAGATTCAAATTTGAATTTAAGTCAAACTTAAATTAATTTGAATTCTAAATTGAACAACTTATCAAATAAGTTTAAATGGATAAATCTAGATATGTTCAAATTCAAATTTAAATAATCTCATTATTTAAATAATAATTAATTCTCAATTAACTATTCTTTGAGTATTTAATTTTAGAATTCCGTAATTCTAAAATTCCCATTTTGCCCTTTGTGTCTGGTAGAATTACAAGGACGACGCGGGGACTAATGGACCTATAATTCTGAGCTACAATAAAATTAATAATTAATTAATTAATTCTATTAATTCCAATAGTTACTCCACTATAAACTTGGAATTGCACTCTCGGAATTATAAACATTAATTACTTCTAAACTGTGAAGTGTCCATTTGATATAGTCATTGCATATAGATCGATCCTCCATAAATAATTCATAATTAGAGTCAGGTAGAATCCGTTAACCTCTCTAATTACATCTTTATCCTTGAGTACCATTAATTCTCTACATAATAGTGATTCATAAAACACATTCATGAACCAGAGCGCTCTTACTAATCCAAGTACTGAATCAACACTCAAGAGAATTATTTATCTACTTCTCTCTCAAGAAGGAATGGATTCCATCTCGTATAATAACATTCTCAGCTACCTATTTCATTATGTCTCCAAAATACAAGGAATAAGATTTAGGGTTTCAGAATCCGTACCGAGTAAATCAAAAGACATAAATCCATAAATAGAAGTTTGTTAAGAACTCAGGATTAAGATCATTCTATATATGACCATCGGTAGACTCAATTAGAATTTCTATGCTTAACGGAAATTATTAGAATTCATATTGTGTTCAAGGCCATGTTCCACATAATCTCATTATGCGAAATACACTCATTCAATATCTCGCCATATTAACAAAGGCGGATAACACCGCTTCCATTCTAAATGGGAATGACATGTATTAATAATGTTTTAATTAAAGATTCCGAACTTTAATTAAATTCATTATGAACAATTACTTTTGATTATTATCCTTAAACATTATCCTCTCGTATATAACACTTATATACCATGTTTAAGGTTACATAAATAATCAAGGAATTTTATTTGATATTCATAAAATATTCATAAATATATACACAAAAAATGATGAGTAATCTATTTTATTAAATAAACAATAAATATCCTTTTACATCTCATGCTTTCAGGACGTTATTCCCAACATGTTCTAGGTCTGTTCTAGGTTTTTTCCATTTCTAACCAAATATTTTTTTCTTGTACAAACTAAAATGTTTATTATTACCCAAAAAGTCCAAAGACTATGAAAAAATATATGTTTTATAATTTTTTACAAATTTTTTTCGTGGTCGGTTCTTGGTCTGTTCTTGGTCGGTTCTGGTCTGTTATTGCCATTTGGGTCTGTTCTTGGTCGGTTCTGGTCTGTTCTCTCTATTTTTGTCAGTTGTTGGTCTGTTCCTTTATGTTAGTCGGTTCTTGTCGAGCGTGGCCCCTGCGCGCGCCTGGGTGTGGCCACAAGGGCCACGCCCGGGCGGGGCTCCTGGGCGCGCCCGGGTGTGGCCCTTGCGCGCCCCCGGGCATGGCCCCTGCACCAAAATGATAAATTATTGTATAAGTTTCCCCATAGCCAAAATAACCTGTTAAATATGATAAATTATAAATGCAATTTTTGATTTGTTTGAAGTTTTCCAAATTAAAAAAAACCATTATTGTGAAAAAATTTGGGCAGCATTTGCCCATAAATGTAAGCTTCCTCAAAGCCATAATAAGCTACTGAATACATTTTGTGACCCGTTGAATATAATGAGTGTGAATACATTGTAAACAAGAAATTTATAAGTCATGATTACATCGGTGCGTTATTACATTTCTTCTGATAGTGTCCATATTGCCCACACCTAGCACATCGATTCTTTCTTCGTGTGAACTCACCTATGCTGGGAATGCGTTTTTGCTTTGGCCTACCCCTCTTTGGCTGAACTCGCGGTGGAAGAAGGTGAATTTCCTTTACGTGATTCGGAATATCCCATTGCGAAGTATCCGGCACAAGATAGATTGTCTCAGCATACGCAAGAGCCCAAACTTCTGTCCTATAGTATTTTGAGCATAAATTATAGAGTGACATTCCTGCTTCTCTACAACATGATATTGCATGCTCGCATGGTATCTGTTCAAGGTCGAACACACGACAAGTGCAACTCCTCGCTCTAATGTTGACAATTACAGTTGCCTCTCCACCTGTCACTTGGAACTCAACAATATTAAGTCTTGTGGCCGTTAGAAATCCTGCTTTGTTGTGCCTCTCACGAAGAGTTTTTTCCACACTTGGCGTTAACAATGTTTTAGTTTTAGAAGCTTCGACCCGCCTGTTATTAAACCACTTTGACATCTTCGCTTGTATAAAATTAAAGAAGGCAATGACAGGGTAATCTCAAACATCCTTAAGCATTGCGTTCATTGATTCAGACATGTTTGTGGTCATAATATTATATCGATTTCCTTTAAAATGAGCACGATACCACATTTCAAAACGAACTTGCTCCTGTAGGTATCTAGCAATACTGGGATATCTTGCAGACAACTCATCAAACAAGACAGAAAACTCATCAATGCAGTAGGCCTCAGAGGTTCTAAAGAATAGTGGCAGAATACCGCTACAGCTGAAATTACTCTTGATGTTTTGAGACACATGCCCTATGCAACAACCGTGATGTGCTAATGAATAAACTATAGCCAATGCATTACTTATACTTTGATTCCTATCAGAAATAAAAACTAATTCCTCAGAGTCAGTGACAATCACCTTCAAGTTCGAGAAGAACCATGTCCAGGATGCATCATTCTTTGAGTCTACAATGGCTCATGCGATGGGATAACAATGACGTTCACTATCCTGTGCAGTGACAACTAACAACGTACCTCTAAATTTTCCCTTCAACCACGTTCCATCAACACTGATAACTTTCCTCATGCAACCGAAACCTCATATACAAGGTCCATATGCTAGGAAAAGATACATAAAACGGTTCTTTTCATCAAAATGAATATTGGTGATGCTACCGTGATTAGTAAGAGACACCATATGAAAGTATGATGGGAGCTTAGTGAAGCTTTCTTTGGTCGTACCTCTTACGAGTTGAAGTGCATGCTCACGAGCCTTCCATCCTTTGTAATAACTAAAGGCCGTCCCGAATTCGTCACGGGCATATTTCTGAATTGATTTTGGAGCCGGACCCTGTTTGACGCCTATAAATTGGTTTTTCATGCAACTTCCAATAACGGAGTACGTTGCTTGCATGTGCTTCGCTGAACGCTTTTCTAACGAGCAAGAGTGAACACCATTATACTTGCGGATTACAAACATGTTCGACAGTCTCAATTTGCAGGCTTGGATACGCCACACACATTTTGGATCCACACACTCTACTACAAGCACGTCTTTATTTGATTTTGTTGTTCGAAAATCAAACTTCCCTTTCAAAACTATTAAGTGCAGCTTTTCCTTCAAATCATTCTTACTTGTAAAGTATTGACCAACTTCTAAACTAGATCCGTCACTGAAGGTAGATCCATGAGATGATCCAAACTCAGTCTTGTCCATACAAACTAAAGGACCAGCAACTTCTACTTCATTTAAAATGGTAAGCGGTTGTGGCTCTAGCTGTGGCTGTGACTCTGGTTGTGGTTGTGACTGTGGTGGAATATCATTACGAGTCGAAAACTCATCTGTAGCTACATTACCCATAAAATCACGATAAAAAAAATCATCATGCAGAGGATTTCTCTTAATTTTTACTCCATCAATATGTTCTTCGGGATTGATAAACTTCTCATCCACTATCACGTGTAGCGGTACCTCGTGGGCTATATCCCTGAAGAATAACCAATCATCATTGTCTTTTATTACAATGCGCAACGATTTCTGTTTCAAATTCGGTACTCATGATAGCTGCAAAGAATGTTTTTGTCCATCAATTCTGCATTTTCAACAAATCTTAACAACAAAGGTTTTGAGAGTATCCTTCTCATCCATATATATGCCAATTAAATTACAATATGTATGCCACACCCAACAACTTTCAGTCTCATCCCATTTTCCTCCAATGTCAAAAAAAATCCTCCACTGAGCCATTATTTAGATTTTAAAACTGCAAAAATTTAATCAAGATAACAATACGTCATTAAACCATACCATCTAAGGAGAACAAACCAAGAACATACCATATAATAAGAACAACCCAAGAATAGATCAAGAACAGACTAAGAACCGACTGTGCAATAAGAATAGACTAAAAACTGACCGTGCAATAAGAACAGACCATGAACAGACTAGAACCGACTGTGCAATAAGAACAGACCAAGAACAGACCATGAACCGACCATGTTATAAGAACAGACCAAGAACAAACCACGAACCGACCATGTGTTGCAAAATAATGACATTGAGTGCGCAGCGGAATTTAAAAAATTTTAATCAACATCAAAGCCAAACAAGAAAATGTTCATAATGCTATATAACATAAACACTAAAGATCTAAAACATACATTTTTTAGATTTCAGGAAACTGCACGTCTGACAGATCTAAGCGTTCCAAACAGCAACCAGAAGAGCCTCAACCAACTGGTCTTCTTTGCTATTCTCGTTTCCACGATCGGTGTGCAGGTGGGCACACTTCGTTTCATCTCTTCTTGGTATTCTTGATCTCCTTCCAATCACAAGAGAGCCAAAGAAAAATTGTTCTTGATAATTAAACAATTTTTCCTCTTTGAATCTCTTATCAATAGCCTCCGAAAAATCTCTCAAGTGATCTCTAGAGTAATGTGACTTAATAGGCTATTTATACTGTTTACGAAGTCATACTTCCATAACAATTAGGTTTAACATTTAATCGGACCCAGAGTCGATTTTGCCACATCAGCACGCATTACGCGTTACAACCGGTCGACCGGAGACAGAGACGTTATAACTCACCGGTCGACCTGTCCTTCACAAACCGGTCTATCCACCGGTCGACCTGACCGGTCGACCTGTGACTGGTCTACCCACCGGTCAGCCTGTCTGCACTGACGAAAGTTGTTTTCCTAGTTCTTCAACATGGGAAACTTGCATAGAGCCTCAGTTTTGATTCAAGCAACCCAATAGAGAAATTGCCTGATCGAAACAGTCATATTATAGTCTTCCCATATTAAACAACTCTTAAAACAATAATTTAACCAATTTATCTAGAATCAATTTATCAATTAATTCACCCGATAAATTAATCATGAATTAACTTTGAACCTCTTTTACGGAAATAACACAAGTTACTAATATGTAGGAAATATACCGTATCGTTACAATAAATTATGTGAGCTAGCAAAGGGACCTGATGGACATATATAAATCAAGCTCCTATAATCACAACGATACTTGTAAACCAACAAGTTCGTCTCATGATTATAAAACTCTAGCGCTATTCCACTAAAAGCCTAGAGCTGCACTCTCGATTTATATAGCATATTTACAAAGCTCTGATCAGCTCTAGTCCATGACTCAATATATTAGTATATCATCCCCATAGGATATCCATAATCGACTTGAGGTCAAGTTCTGTTTTACCTTCCCGATTACATTTATCTTATGTTCCATTATCAAAACATTGGAAAAACACTATTCATACTATTACAAACAGTAAATCATTAGATAACACAGAGTAGTCTAATGGTCGAGCGCTCGTATTTTTCAATTCACTGATAATGCATAAGAGGATATTATTGACTCTTTATAGGAGCTATGGATTCCACTATCTATGAATAATGAATCTACGCATACATGAGTCATATCCCCAATGCACTAGCAAGCGTACCTTTACATAATGTCAGGATGTCTTCCTTTAGTACATCAAAGGATACAAGTCAAGTATATGGGTTCATCATCCATCTCAGGATTAAGATGACAACAAATAATTCGTCAAAAGTGAATTGTTTTATTCAAACAGATTTATTAATTAAAACAATTCATCTTTGGTCCGATCCAATATAGATTTTCACCATTAGAAACTATATCAATGTCTCTACCCATGGAGTCCCACCTCCAACGACCAAGACAAGCCGTCTCTGTTAGGAAGTAGACAACATAACAATCTTAACATGAATAAAGTGCCCAACTTTATTCCCTCAATTGTGGATCATAAGATTTAGACTATCATCTTTAGATTCTTGTCTTCCGCATCTTCTTCGCATTACATGCATGATCTCAAGATTTAGAATGATAGTCTCAGACTTCCAGTTTGCTTATCATACATTCAACTATTATGAACATAAAGAGGACAATATATAGATATATAAACAAATCTTTATTAATAGTCAAAATGTCTCGAAGAAAATTGTTACATTTATTCCTAAGGGCATAAAAGCTAACAATCTCCCACTTGCACTTAAGTGAGTAAATGTGACATGCTACGCATCCCCATAGCCTCGACATGCTTCTCAAAGACTTTACCCGGCAGGGCCTTCGTGAGCGGGTCAGCCATATTGTCGTCTGACGCGATCTTGCATATTTCCACATGCCCTTCTTCAATAAAGCTTCTTATCACATGATACTTCCTGTCTACGTGCTTACTCATTTTCTGATATCTTGGTTCTTTGGTGTTAGCTATTGCCGACTTTGTTATCACAAAGATAGTCTCAATGGCTTATCCACACCAGAACAACTTCAAGATCCATCAAAAATTTATGAGCCACATTGCTTCTTTTGAAGCATCACTAGCTACCACATACTCGGCTTCCATCATTGAGTCGGAAGTGCAAGTTTGCTTGACACTCCTCCAAACAATGTAATCGCCTCCCGGGTAAAGACAGAACTCAAGTCGATTTTCTAGAATCTAAACAAGATTGAAAATCAATCAGATATCCTAGAGGTGTCAAATCCTCCCGAATATATCAAAGATATAATTTCTAGTTCTCTGAAGATACTTGAATATATGCTTGACCGCAACCCAGTGGTTAGGTCCTGGATTCGACTGAAATCGACTTACAATCCCGAACGCATGGCAAATGTCCAGTCGAGTACAAAGCATTGCATACATGAGGCTCCCGACTGCCGAAGCATAAGGCACCTTCGCCATGTATTCTCCTTCTTTAGATGTTTTGGGACAATCACTGTTCGAAAGAGTAATTCCAGACCTAGATGGTTGCCCATCTTTCTTGGAATTCTGCATTGCATACTTCTCGAGAATTTTATCTATGTATGAAGCCTGAGAGAGAGCTATCATTTTGTTCTTTCGATCCCTTAAGATTCGAATGCCTAGAACATAATTAGCTTCTCCTAAGTCCCTCATGTCAAATTGTTTGGTAAGCCAAACTTTGACTGATGATAAAGCCCCTATATCATTGCCAATAAGTAGAATATCATCAACATATAACAGTACAAAAACCACTTTCCCCTCTTGAATATGTTTATAAACACAAGGTTCATCCATATTCTGTTGGAATCCAAAAGTCTTGACCACTTGATCAAATCTTTTGTACCAAGAACGGGAAGCTTGTTTTAATCCATAAATGGATTTCAACAACTTGCAAACTTTTCCCTCTTGACCCTTAGCCCCAAAGCCTTCTGGTTGTACCATAAAGATACTCTCTTTAAGATGGCCATTTAAGAACGCCGTCTTGACATCCATTTGCCAGATCTCGTAGTCGAGAGCAGTCGCAATGGATAAGAGAATGTGGATGGACTTAAGCATGGCTACAGGCGAAAAGGTTTTCTCGTAGTCGATTCCTTCCTTTTGCGTGTATCCCTTAGCTACCAATCTAGCCTTATAGGTTTCGACCTTTCCTTCTGCATTTCTCTTTCTCTTGTAGACCCATTTACACCCAATGGGCTTAATCCCATCGGGAAGATCTACAAGTTCCCAGACTAGATTAAAATCCATAGATTTCATCTCAGCTTTCATGGCTTCTGTCCAGAGGTTTGCATCAACATCCTCCATAGCTTCTTTGTAAGTATAAGGATCTCTGTCATGTTCCAGAGATTCTGCCAAAAAGGTTTTCCCATTAGCTATGAATCTCTCAGGTTCATGTCTGATCCTCCCACTACGCCGAAGCCCCTTAGGTTGTTGGGTTTCCTCTTCTACTCTGATTGGATCGTTTTCCAAAGGAACAGTTGGTATGACTAAGTCACTCGACATTTCCTCAAGCACTATTTCGCTATGAGGCTTAAAGTCATTCATGTAACTTTCCCCAAGGAATGTTGCATTCGTTGAAACCACGACTTTATTTTCCTTGGGATTATAGAAATAACCCCCTTTTGTCCCTCTCGGATAACCTACAAAAATGCATACTTCTGAACGTGCTTCCAACTTGTTCGCTTCCTTGTCCAGGACATGTGCAAGACATCCCTATATGCGAATATGGTTCAACGATGTCTTCCTGGCCGTCCACAACTCGTGAGGAGTTTTAGGAACCGACTTTGTTGACACGTTGTTCAGAAGATAACATGCAATTTGTAAAGCATATCCCCAGAAAGATATAGGCAATGTCGAATAACTCATCATGGACCGTACCATGTCCAACAAGGTTCTATTTCTTCTCTCAGCTACACGATTCTGCTAAAGGTCCATCCTTTACCAACCTCTGTATCCTGTTAAGGCTAATGTGGCCAAGTCGCAAATGCCAAAGATATGTCTCATTAGAGTGAGAAGTTTTAAGCCTTTTAGAGTTATTAACGACTTCAGTGTTTAGCAGTGAGTCCATCCTTGGTTTGATAAAATATAGATTATTTTGCATCCATCCATCACAGATAAAAGACTTGATTTTATGAATCACAACTTTATTATTAAAAGAAACTGAATAAGAATCTTTAAATAAACAAGCAATAGAAATAAGATTTCTCTTAAACTGAGGAACATAAAAACAGTCTCGCAAGAATACACTCCTATAACTATCAAAATAAAGATGGACGTCTCCCACTGCTTCAGCCAACACTAGTGTTCCATTGCCCATTCTCAACGTGAAGCTTTCATTAAGAAGACTTCTCGTTTGCTTGAACCCCTGCAGAGAAACACATACATGATTAGTTGCTCCAGAATCTATGACCCAGTTGTCACTGGATTCTTCAACTAGACATGCTTCCACAATCAAAAGATCACACTCACCTCCTTTGCCTTTAGCGGCTAGGTAGTCTTTACAATTCTTCTTCATGTGCCCCACCTTCCCGCAATTAAAGCACTTAAGCTTGTTCGGGTTCCTCTTCTTCTTGTTCTTGCCCTTGTTTGGCGGAACTGAAGAACTCTCCTTCTTAGCTACTTGTTTCTTCTTTCTATTCCCTGAAGGGGGTTTGGAAGAAGATGCCTCAGCAAAGTTGGCCTCCACAATAGTCGACCCCTTGATCATCCGCTCAAGCTTTTAGAGTTCTTGCATCAACTCTGTCAGGGTTATATTCTTTCTAGCGCTCAAATTGAACGTTACCCTAAACGGAATATACTCCTTCGACAAAGTCTCAAAGATCATGGTCAATTGAGACTCGGCATCGATGTCGGCCCCATTGGTCTGAACTTTAACCAAATAACCCATCACCTTCAGCATATGTTCCTTTATGGAAGACCTAGCCTTCTGTTTGCAGTTAATGAGGTTGCTTAGGGCTTCTTGACGTTTTTCAGCGGCTTGGCCACCGAACATGTCCTCAAGATTATCCATAATCTGATGAGCAGTTATGTAATCTTCATGTTGTGCTTGTAGCACAGTGGACATGCTCGCCATCATATAACAGCGAGCCATGTCGTCGGAGTCCTTCCAGCGTTGATACGCTACGAAAACCTCATTAGGAGCATCAACAGGTGGCTCCGGAGGGCAAGGTGTGTTTAGTACAAAATTCAGTTTCTCAAAGGTTAGGACGATCTTTAGGTTCCTTTTCCAATCGATAAAATTCTCGCCAGTTAAGTTGTGTTTATTAAGTATCGATGATAATGCGCTAGAAGACATTTTGATCTACAATAAACATTCATATATCTAGTATAAGCAAACTTGCATAAACATTTAGTAATCAAACATATATACATGTTATAATGCAACAAATATGTTTGTGTGTCAAAACCTTGAAAAAATCACAACCTTACAATGATAATTACCAACTCAAAATTTTGTAAGTCTCCTAGGGGAGAACATGCAAAATTTAATTGGGAACGCGGATCCCCTCCGATCAATATATACCATCCGGATCAATCTCTGTCCAGCATATATTGATAATCGTTTTCTTTAGCCATTAATTTAATTATCAGAGCTCCTAGGGGAGATTAACAATTAAATTAATCTTGAGTGTATAACCATCGTTTCAACTATTTGATCCATATATTACAATTGTCACCTAGGGGTGTACAACCGTAAAAATATGCTCAAATAAATTATCCTCTCGGAGATCCACACCGGTACATAATGAATCCCTTCCTAGGGGTCGGTATCACCATGTGTTACTTGCGGATTAATGATGGAAGCCATGGGTCTTTTCTTCAAAAACCCTCACCCACTCAATCTTTTGGAAAACAAGGTTTTATGTTAAGAAATATGCATGAACAATTTTAATGAGCGACACTCCCTATTCTATATGACATGTTATCACATATATAGCAAATCATATTATATGCAATCATACAAAGCAATTAAGCTAGGCAACAAGTATAATAATAATAATAACCGTAATATTATGGTTACATCCTAGAGAAAAGAAAGAAATTAAAGATTACAAAGAATAATCAAAACATATATCGATTCTTCATCTTGAATCTTCCTGGTTGTCCTTGAATTCTTCATCAAAATCTAATTCTGGTTATCATAAAATTATTTTCCATGCTTTCTTGAAAAAATCTCAAAAAACTGCAAAATCGTATACTGTCCCGTTAGGTCCGGTCGACCGGAGACAGAGTAGTTATACTCTACCGGTCGACCGCCTTACACTAACCGGTCGAACGGTGAGGTCGACCGATGCCCGTGCGACAGTAACCCAGATTTTCAGAAATCAAGGCAGTTTTTCAATTTATTCAAAAAACACAAAACAATTTTATAAACCAAGGAAAAATTAGATACCTTCATCTCCTACATCTTCAATCTCCTCCAAGAATTTTACATAGAGATTCCTATACCATTTTTCCAGTTTACAAAATTTCTACTAGAGAAAATAAAATAAACCCTAACGGCGATGATAGGCCGCATATCTAATTACATTGCAAAGAACAAATTCCTATACTAAACTCTAAGGAACCATAACCGGTAAAAATTAAATAATAAATAATCATTGATAATTCATAAATGACAACCAATAATAATTATTTAATCATTCATTCACCATATATTCATGACAACAACATAATATAGAAACCCTAGAGTGTCACCTATCTAAAATATCAATTCAAGCATAAAAGAGATATTTTTAGATCACAAATCTATGTACATAGCATAATCATGAACAAATAACCATGGCTCTGATACCAATTGTTGAAAAATAATGGCATTGAGTGCGCAGCGGAATTTAAAAAATTTTAATCAACATCAAAGCCAAGCAAGAACATGTTCATGATGCTATATAACATAAATACTAAAGATCTAAAACATACCTTTTTGAGATTTCAGGAAAATGCACGTCTGACAGATCTAAGCGTTCCAAACAGCAACCAGAAGAGCCTCAACCAACTAGTCTTTTTTGCTATTCTCGTTTCCACGATCGGTGTGCGGGTAGGAACACTTCGTTTAATCTCCTCTTCGTATTCTTGATCTCCTTCCAATCCCAAGAGAGCCAAAAAAAAATTATTCTTGATAATTAAACAATTTTTCCTCTTGGAATCTCTTATCAATAGCCTTCGAAAAATCTCTCAAGTGATCTCTAGAGTAATGTGACTTAATAGGCTATTTATACTGTTTACGAAGTCATACTTCCGTAACAATTAGGTTTTCCAAACATTTAATCGCACCCAGAGTCGATTTTGCAACATCAGCACGCGTTACGCGTTACAACCGATCGACCGGAGACAGAGACGTTATAACTCACCGGTCAACCTGTCCTTCACAAACCGGTCCATCCACCGGTCGACCTATGACCGGTCTACCCACCGGTCAACCTGTCTGCACTGACGAAATTTGTTTTCCTAGTTCTTCAAGATGGGAAACTTGCATGGAGCCTCAGTTTTGATTCAAGCAACCCAATAGAGAAATTGTCTGATCAAAACAGTCATATTATAGTCTTCCCATATTAAACAACTCTTAAAACAATAATTCAACCAATTTATCTAGAATCAATTTATCAATTAATTCACCCGATAAATTAATCATGAATTAACTTTGAACCTCTTTTACGGAAATAACACAAGTTACCAATATGTAGGAAATATACCGTATCGTTACAGGAAATTATGTGAGCTAGCAAAGGGACCTGATGGACATATATAAATCAAGCTCCTATAATCACAACACTACTTGTAAACCAACAAGTCCGTCTCATAATTATAAAACTCTAGCGGTATTCCACTAAAAGCCTAGAGCTGCACTCTCGATTTATATAGCATATTTACAAAGCTCGATCGACTCTAGTCCATGACTCAATATATTAGTATATCATCCCCATAGGATATCCATAATCGACTTGAGGTCAAGTTCTGCTTTTACCTTCCCGATTACATTTATCTTATGTTCCATTATCAAACCATTGGAAAAACACTATTCATACTATTACAAAACAAGAAACCATTAGATAACACAGAGTAGTCTAATGGCCGAGCGCTCGTATTTTCCAATTCACTGATAATGCATAAGAGGATATCATTGACTCTTTATAGGAGCTATAGATTCCACTATCTATGAATAATGAATCTACGCATACATGAGTCATACCCCCAATGCACCGGCAAGCGTACCTTTACATAATGTCAGGATGTCTCCCTTTAGTACATCAAAGGATACAAGTCAAGTATACGGGTTCATCATCCATCTCAGGATTAAGATGACAACAAATAATTCGTCAAAAGTAAATTGTTTTATTCAAACAGAATTATTAATTAAAAAAATTCATCTTTGGTCCAATCCAATATAGATTTTCACCATTAGAAACTATATCAATGTCTCTACCCATGGAGTCCCACCTCCCACAACCAAGACAAGCCGTCTCCGTTAAGAAGTAGACAACATAACAATCTTAACATGAATAAAGTGCCCAACTTTATTCCCTCGATTGTGGATCATAAGATTTAGACTATCATCTTTAGATTCTTGTCTTCCGCATATTCTTCACATTACATGCATGATCTCAAGATTTAGAATGATAGTCTCAGACTTCCAGTTTGCTTATCATACATTCAACTATTATGAACATAAAGAGGACAATACATAGATATATAAACAAATCTTTATTAATAGTCAAAATGTCTCGAAGAAAATTGTTACATTTATTCCTAAGGGCATAAACACTAACACCATGTTATAAGAACAGACCAAGAACAGGCCACGAACCGACCATGTTATAAGAACAGACCAAGAACAGACCACGAACCAACCATGTTATAAGAACAGACCAAGAACCACGAACCGACCATGTTATAAGAACAGACCAAGAACCACGAACCGATCATCCTGTTTTTTTTTCTAAACCCAGCAGATCTTCATCATATCAGACAATGTAAACTAGTCTTTTAACATGTAAAATTACTATTTTAATGGATTTTTAGCATTTTTAACTACATTCTCATCTTAAAAACATATGAACAACAACGAAAAACACCACTAAAGATATAGAAAATGAAAGACTTACTTACTAGCTCTTCTTCAAACTTCATTTTGGATGAGAAAAAAACGTTGAATGGGCAAGATAATAGTGTTAATGAGGTTATGCGATGACGATGACTTGAGAAGAAGAGAGCAGAAATTGAAGGCGGCTGGGAGAACAAAATGGCGCGAAATGGAAGGGGAGGAAGAGAAAGAAAACCTAAAAGCATAATTGATGACGTGGAATGCTGATGTGGAAGCATACTTAATGACGTGGAATGCTAATGTGGAAGCATACTTAATGACGTGGAATGCTAATGTGTAAATTATGTTATTTACTCAATTTTTTTTTTGTGGTTTATTTACTTAAAAACACATTTTACTTAGACTATTTATACAAGGGGCCCCCGCACTTCTTTCGTGTGCGAGGAAAAGGAGTTTTTTGACCGTTTTTCAAAAACAAATTGTGTTTGGTCAAAATACCGCTTTAACTTGTCTTATCATCTCGGGTTTAGTTGATGGATTTATTTTATGATTCGAATCACAGTTTATAATTTATTATAGTATTTTTTTTCATAAAAAATATGCATAAATTAAAAATAATTTTAATCACATAGATTTAATCCATGAACTAAACAGAATACTCAAAGGCCCGTTTACTTTACGAATTTGAGTTTTCAATTCGAGCTGAGATGTGACATTTTTTAAAAGTTTTTTACTGTAAAAACTTAAAATTAAAAACTCAAATCGGTGAAATGAACAAGGCCAAAATATCTCCTCTATTTATAAAAATAGACCCAAAAATTTCTAGCTCCATTATTAGGCAATAAATTATCTAGGAGATGCATTTGAGAAAATAACATTTAATAGAGCATAGGAAAGAGACATTTAAACAGGGACGTATTTGAGAAAAATTATGCTAACATGACAATGAGAAAAGAAAAAAATATTCATAGGACCACATTTTTAAAAAGGTATAGATTAAAAAGAGTATAAGAAAAATATTTGAGTAGGCCTCGTTCACTTCACCGATTCGAGTTTTTAGTTTTAGGTTTCTACAGTAAAAAGCTCTCAGAAAATGTCACATCAAAGTTTTCTGCTACAGTAAAAAGCTCTCAGAAAATGTCACATTCATTGTATCTTGGAAACATGATGAAACAGATATCTAAAAATGTTAATATACGAGATGGATTCCATTACTTCTTGAGAAATAAGTAGATAAATAATTCCCTTAATGGTTGATTCGACAGTTGGACCAGTAGGAGCTCTGATTTACGAATTTGTTTTATGAATTACTGTTCATTAGAGAACCAATGGTGCTAAATGATAAAGATGTTATTAGAGAAATTAACGGATTTCACCTATCTCTAATTATGAATTATTTATGAATGATTGATCTATATGTAATGACTATATAAAATATACACTTCACAGTTTAAAAGTAATTTATATCTATAATTACGAGAGTGCAATTCCAAGTTTATAGTGCAGTAACTTTTAGAATTAATATAATTATTTAATTAAAGAGTTTTAATTAATTATTAATTAAAATTGGAGCTCAGAATTATAGGTCCATGAGTCCCCGCATCGTTCTTGTAATTCTACAATACACTAAAGGGCAAAATGAAAATTTTAGAATTGTGAAATTCTAAATAAAATGCTTAAGGATAATTAAGTGAGGATTAATTATAAATTAAATAGTGTGATTATTTAAATTTGAATTTTGAAACACACATGAGGAAGTGTCCACATGGTGTATACACCCAGCACATTGTGAATCCCTTTGGGTTTCAGTTGCTTGCTATCTAAGTTATCCAACTGACTTATTTGATAAGTTATCCAATTGAAATTCAAATTATATTAAGTTTGACTTAAATTGGAATTTTAATTTGAGTCAAAATTGGACTACAGGATAAAGAAGAATTTTTCCTCCTTCCCTATATGATATTTGCACATACTACAGGGAGGAATATCCCTGTGGTGGGCGACCCTATGGAATAAGAGAGAGAGAGAAGGAATCTTATTCTGGAGATAAAATTTAAACTTCTTCTACGAGTTTGACTACTACGCTATAAATAGGAGATTGCAGAAAATTAGATGACACAATTTTTGCTCTCCCAAGCACAATGTGACCGAATTTATAGAGTGAGGAAAGACAAATTTTTCTCCCAAATTTCACATCGTGCATTTGTTGGTGTTTGTGGAAAATTTGAGTATTTATTTGCTAATCCTGTTTTGTTTTAAGTGTGCCAACACACGTCTTTGTAGATTCAAGAAATTGACGAGGAAGATTCAGGTATTCTAAACAAGCTTGGAGCGAGGAACGTGTTGGTTTCTAAAAAGATTTCAGATGCGGAAGCGTGTAAAACTAGCATGTTGTGAATAACAAAAATTATAAAACTTTGAGATACTTTATAGATTACATTAATTAATACACGAATGAATTAATCAAATTAATTTATTTACCTAGCGAACAACTAGGTAGATAACTTGAGTTCTTTGACCACGAACGTTTCTTGCTCCAAACTAGTTTAGAACACTCGAATCTTCCTTGTCAATTCCTTGGATCTACGAAGACGTGTATGTGGGCATACTTGAAACAAAACGAAATTATCAAATAAACACTCAAGTTTTTCATGAACATCAACACATGCACAATGTGAAATTTATGAGAAAATTTTTCCTTTCCACACACTCTATAATTCGGCCACTATATGCTTAGGAGAGTAAAAATTGTGTTCTCTAATTTTCTGCAATCTCCTATTTATAAAGTAGTAGTCAAACTCTAGGAAGAAGTCTAATTTTTATCTCCAAAATAAAGTTTGATAACTATCTCTCACTTCTAATTTGATTTTTAAAACAAAATTCACTCTCACTTATCCATATGTTGGCCGACCACCACAGGAAAATTCCTCCCTGTGGTAGGCGTAATTGTAGCTAGGGAAGAGGATAAAATTCTACATTTATCCTGCAGTCTAATTTTGACTCAAATTCAAATTTCAATTTAAGTCAAACTTAAATCAATTTGAATTTCAAATTAAACAACTTATCAAATAAGTCAATTGGATAACTTGGAGAGCAACTCAATCCCAAATGGATTTATAGTATGATGGGCTTTCACACTATGTGAACACCTTTACATGTGTGTTCTAAAATTCAAATTTAAATTTAAATTATCATAGTATTTAATTAATAATAAATTCTTAATTAATAGTGTTTATTTTATAATTCCATAATTTTAAAATTTCCACTTTACTCTTAGTGTCTTGTAAAATTACAAAGATGACGCGGAAACTCATGGAGTTATAATTCCAAACTCCAATAAAATTAATGATTAATTAAAACTCTTTAATTAATTATATTAATTTTAAAAGTTACTCCACTATAAACTTAAATTTACACTCTCATAATAATAGACATAAATTACTTTTAAACTATGAAGTGTCCATTTGATAAAGTCATTACATATAAATCAATCCTCTATGAATAATTCATAATCAGAGCTAGGTGAAATATGTTAACCTATCTAATAACATCTTTATCGTTTAGCACCATTGATTCTCTAATAGACAGTAATTCATAAAACAAATTTATAAATCAGAGTTCCTACTGGTCCAAGTACCGAATCATGCTTACATTCTCAGTTATCCACTTCATCATGTTTCTAAGATACAATGAATAGGATTTACTATTTAGAATCTCAAAATCCGTATTGAGTAAGTCAAAAGATAAAAATCTACAAATATGAGTCTGCTAATAATTTAGGATTAAAATCATTCTATATATGACCATCGACAGACTCAATTAGAATTTTTATACTTAATGAAAATTATCTAAAATTCATATTGTGTTTGTGTCCCTATTATACACAATCTCATTATGCTTAATACACTCATTCAATATATCGCTATATTAACAATGCGAATAACATCATTCCATTCTAAATGTGAATGACATGTATTAGTAAAATTTTAATTAAAGATTCTTAACTTTAATTAAATTCATTAAGAATATCGTTTTGATTATTATCTTAAATATTATCCTTTCGCATATAACACTTATATACAATATTTAAGGTCACATAAATAATCATTGAATTTTCAGTGATATTCACAAAATATTCAATAATATATGCACATAAAATAATGAATAAACTCTTTTATTAAATAAATAATAAATATCATATTACATCTCATGCTTCTAGAACCTCATTTCCAATAGAACGGTCGTGGTCAAAGAACTCAAATTATTAACCTAATCGTTCGCTAAGAAAATAAATTAATTTGATTAATTTATTCGTACATAAATTAATATAATCTATAGAGTATCTCAAAATTTTATGAAAATTTTTATTATACACAATCTGCTATATACACACATCCACATCCGAAATCATTTCGAAAATCAACAAGAAACACATCAAATAGTAAAATGACACAAGAAAGATGGTATCGCGGTTCAGCAACCACCTACATCCACGAGACCACGTCCAAACGCCTAAGTAAAGATGGTATCGCAGAATGAACAATTCACTAAATAGTGTTACAACTTAAATGGACTTAAACACATCAAGACTCTGTCTCTAAGTATTATGACTTGCAACTACCTAATGAACTTGCTCGGCAAGCTCCCATCAACTTAATGTTGAAATCCCTTCCACTTAGTTTTCTCCCGAAAACCTTAATTCCTTTTCTAGAAGAGACTTAAATAAATAACCTCTTACAAAATGATATGACTCTGAAATTCTGGGACTCAAAATGCGTACTAAGACCATTGTAAGACTTCAATTAAACAGCCAAAAAATCTAACTGTCAAAGATCTCCAATACAATCCGTTGTCAATAATTTGTTGCAGATTGTGTTGCAACAATTTATGCAACAGAGTCGTCAAAAATTTATCCAAAGGCCAATAATGCTGATTATTGAACTCTTCTCATATAAGACCAAGACGAACCGGGATGTATTTCTCTAAAACATGGGTGATTCGACCAGCCGAGCAAAATCTCAATCACAAATCAATTATTCCATCAATTTCCAACTTATTAAAAAAGACCAAAAGTTGACTCTCACTAAATCAATCCAATTTGATTCTCCATCTACCTGGACGACTTAAGCAGCATATCAAAATCTTTACTTTCAGCATATCAATCCATTTAAACCAAAGTTTCCAAATCCTGCAATAGTTGACTTCTTAGGTATGGAAATCCAATTCAATCCACAAGACTTTCCTAAAACAGTTACCACAAAAACAGAAAACATCTAAATCAACATCCTGTAGCAAATCAATCCCAAAGCTAGCAAATCAATTTACAAAATAATGCTAATAAAACAAATCCGAAATTCCTAATACACAGAAAATAAATTTAGTTGGTAGGTCGTATAGAAAATTAATTAGAAGGTACAATTAAAAGTTATTAGATGAGAGGTCTCAGAGGGAAATAAAGAAAAAGAAAAATCTACTAGGTAGTATATGTGAAAAAAATAGTAGATTAAGGACAACTAAAGCTTACATTTGGGTCCAGAAATTGGTTTTAGTAACGTTTTATTTTCCGACTTAACTAGGGATTGGGCCCCTTTCTTGTAATCCATCCCTGGATTTTAGTTTTGTGGATATCTCTTCCTCTTCTCTGTATATATTCTTTTCATCAACGAAAAGTTTCCTTTAAAAAAAAAAAGAGGTATTTGTATCATAAAACCTAGTCATGTTGGCTTTGGATGGGCAATCTTAAAATCATCTTAAGAATACCAGAGGCCTGTAATGTTGGCCATATTACTGTTTTTAGTGAGGCCTGTAATGTTGGCCATATTACTGTTTTTCGTGTTAAAATACAAAACTAATGCTGGCCTACTTATTAATAGCTTAAGCTTTTAGGAGAAATGATAAACTAGCATGATTAGACCAGAAAGTCTTGAGTTTAAACTCATGTAATATACTCTCTAACATTAGCTTTATTTGTTTAGTCTTTGATATATTTTTATTATTAATACTTAACCCTACGATTTTCAATTCAGCCCACAGATGAGGAAGGTGTGAGAATATAACTTATTATAGGCCTAATAGCTGAAGCTTTTAGGAGAATTGATAAACTAAGGCACTTCTTCTATTTATATTTAACAATAACTACATTCTTTTTCTTGCTATAAGACCATTGTATTAAGTTTGTTTTATGTCGTAGGTTCCTGATGGATTTTAAATGCATGTTCGCTGATGCTGCCTGGATAAGTTGCCCTTGTTTCAAATTCTTCAGATTATGCAGTTGACAGGTAAACTTTGTTACTTTTGAAGTCTACTTTACACTTTACAACAAAATCTCCTTTGTAAAGTGATGCATCCTGAATCTAATCGTCATGTGGTCTTCATATTTACTTTTGTTCTTTCACGTTGATCCCAACAATCCAGGCGTGTTAATGTTACGGAACGCGCTCATGTTCAGTATGAGTTGAGCTTCTTGGATTTGAGATAAGAAAGGTAAATTAAGATCAGAATTTTCTCTTTGCTAAGAAACAAAGAGGAGTTTGTTCATTTTAGGTGTCCCCCTTTTTTTTGGTATAATTACTTGCCAGAAAAGAAAACAAAGTTATGGTCACATACTATCAAGTGGTCAGTAACTACATTTAGTTTTCACGTTGACATGAACTACTGCTGTGTCAATTGATTTCTCCACAACCTTTACCCTTCTTGATCAAAGTCTCTTGAAGTATTTGCTAATCGATCTTTGCTTTCCTTATACGATAAAGAAATTGTAAAATTTTGACATAATCGTGTATATGTTGATACTATTTCTTGGAAATGTGGATTCAAACTTCATCTTTCACCATATCGCAGTGGCAAGACCCGTGGGCGGGTCTTGTGATTGACCTGTGAAGGTTGTTGTGGCGACCCTCCGTCGTGTGTGACTCTCCCTCAGACTTCTTTTTTTTTCGTGTTCTTTTTTAATGTGTTCCCTACTATTTAAAATTAAGGATAATTAAGTGTAGTGGCCATTTTGAAATTTTTCTAAAGCAAAGGAACATTTTTGTCATTACAGAAAATACAGGGTAGAAACTAGCAAAGCAATAAAATTCAAATTATCAGATTTAAAGTGAAGAATTTGATCAAATATAGTTATCTTTACTTTTGTTTCCATGAGCAATGCCATGTTGAGCGATTTATTTTTCATCCAAGGCTTAGTTCTTGTTTCTTATTGGTAGGAAAAAAAAAAAAAAAAAAAAAAAAAAAAAAAAACCAGAAAAGTGTTCCTCATGATAAACTTACCCCAAAATTAGTAATTACAATATATAAAATATCATATACCATTTTGGCCATTTTAAACATTTCAATTTAGCCTTTTATTTTAGCAAAGCTTACGATACAACTTTTGAAACAAACTTCAAAATTAGAGTTTGCCAAGACTCAACTATTTTGTGTCGTAACTATTTTTTGCTTCACCACAACTAACGAGAATTCTTTCAAAATCTAAAGCATTTGGTTCGTGACTTTTGATTTATTAATTTGATGATCCTTAATCTAACAATATATAGAAGTGTCATTGTCAAAAGTAATTTCTACCTTCGACTAAAACAGCATAGTAATTTAATCTTAGTCCTTTATTATTTTTTTTTTTTTTTGTCTTTTTAGTCCCCTCCTTTTTTCTTTTCATTTTTAGTCTATTCTTCCCTTTTTTTTTTTTTTTTTTTTTTCATTTTAGTCATTCCCTCCTTTTTCTTTGGTTTTAGTACTTTTTTTTTTTTTTTTTTTTTTTTTTTTTTTTTTTTTTTTTTTTTTTCTTCTATTTTTTTTTAAAATAATTTTTTTTAACAATATACCCATACTCAAACATTTCTCTTACGATTCTTTAAAATATCATCTATTAAATGTGACCTTTATATATGAATATTTATAATTCACTACAAGAAATATCAACACCAATAGTAGACTAAAAACGCTATTAATCATTAGCAATAGCACTTTTTAGAACGCTAAGATAGCGGGAGCTATAATAAGTCCTAAAAAAACATAACGTTTCAAGAGAGTTATAAAAAGTACTATAGAATTAAAATATTATAACGTTTAAGACAAGTTATTTTCATCCTCTTACGGCTCTTTAACATCGCTACGATACAAATTAATAACTTTTTTTCCTTGCTATGTTCATACTGTTGTAACTTTTTAAAATTATTATTGATATCCTTTTAAATTCATTGAAATAAATAGTAATTCTAAGATATGTGATATATCTAAATAAGAACATTCAAATTAAAATATAAAAACATTCAACATATCAATTGTTATTAGTATTTACCAAGCTGGCAATAAAATTACGTCTACAACAAAATTCATATAATGTCCAAAACCTTAACATTCAAAACAAGTAAACACAGAGAAGTCGTCTCCAAAACGTCTAACTAGTGCAATGGTGAAGTAAATCCTTCCACCTTAACAAAATGCTTAAACAAAAAAGTCATCTCCACTGTTTAACCTGTAAGAAAGTGATCCACTATCAGAACAATAATCAAACTTAACTAAAACTTCCACCATTTAACCTATAAATAAAGCAAGGATAGTGACAAAAAACTAGAAAAAGGAAAAAAAAAAAAAAAGAGGGGTAAAATGTACACCTTGCGGGACTGCTTCTCGAGCTTCTCTTGCTTACTTTTCTGAAACTACAAACATGACATCATTGCAATAGGAAGACAATGATACAAAAAAACTGAAGCAACTATAGAGTTATATGAATCTTATAATTTCCAGAAACACAACATACATACAAATAGTACTTGCCAAACATAACTCAAATAGGTTAGATGCTGGCTCCAAACTGTTCAATTTTTTTCTTACTTCAGAACTTTATATACTGGGATGATTGTGTTGATCCCCAGGATATGGAAGCAACGTGGAAGACTCCAGAAGTAAGAGCCGAATGGCGGGCCTGGGTTGGGAGGGCCTGGCCTAGGAGGTTGGTGGGGGGCCTGGGCTGGGAGGGCCAGGCCTAAGAGGGGGGCCAGGCCTAGGTGGAGGGCCTGGGCTCTACGCTGTGTCAAACTCCAGCAATACATATATGATTAACTTGAAACTTTGAATGCACAAGTCATGAAAAAGATATTGTTGCATGGAGATACACAAAATTATAATATGACTATTTTGAAATCCCACTTTTTTCAGGAGGCGTGTGTTCTCCTCTTGTAAGGCTCTACGCAGCACATTAAGCAAGAAAAAATAAATCTAGTTAATTCCTTGAAATAATTTATCACCTACTATGGTAAAATACAGTTATTTTATCCCACAACTTTATACAAAAATAAGAAGGGCAAAAACATCTTCATTTTGTAGTTCAAGGGCAAAATAAAACTGGTTTAATAATTCAGGGGAAAACATAAAATTTGTCCATTTTCTATTAGGCATGCAAAAGTACTATGGTAATTCACTAATACTCATCTTACCCTTTTTTTTCAGGAAATTGATGTGCTCCGAGACGATCCTTCTCTGCCATTGATTATGCATTAGAAAGAAATGATATTATGGTCATCATGTCCTTCATTAGATTTCTGGTTCACTTTGACAAGATTGACTTTCTCCTGAACAAGACCATCTTCACCTGAATCTTCTGCAACAATAAACATAATTCAATTTGATATTAGCTAAGCACTTCAGAAGATTAACAAAAGAGAACAACATTAGTTTTTTAAAAAAAAAAAAAAAAAAAAAAAAAAAAAAAAACACAAAATGAGAGAGCACACAAAAGACAAGAACAAAACAAAAGAAGGAACCAGCGACCACTAATCAATCGTCCATTAGCCTCCAAAAACTCAATCAACTATAGAAGCATATATGATAAACACATCACTTGTTTCGAATTACCATACCCGGAAATTTGATAAACACTTGTTAATAATAGCAGGAAACACCAAACACTCAATCAACTACAGAAGCATATATGTTCAAACCGAAGGTACCAAACTAGAAAGAGCTACATAAATAATAGAATCAATATTGTTGGAGTGTGTTTCCGCTTAAAGTTGAGGTTGATATTAAGATGGCTGCAAGTACAAACCAAAAAAAAAAAAAAAAAACAGAGCACGTTGGTGAACCTGTACTACTAAAGACCGGAGGTTTTGGAGCAAATAGATTAGAAGTGGTGTTAGAAAATAGACTTGAGGATGATTGAGTAAATGAAGGTAAGGACCCAAAACACTTGGCTGTGAAGTAGATGAACTAAAAATCCCTGTGGATTGAGCAGTGGGTGTTGATCCACCTGAAATTATGAATCAATGCAAAATTCAGTCAACGTTGTCACTTCTGGTAACAAGAGCAACAAACTTTTAGTATTTGGAAACTTTACCAAAAACATACCTTTATCTCCCAACTGATAGTCCTCCTATCTCAGTTCTTCGTGGCTTTTATCTTTGTAAACAGGCATAGCTGATATTGACTCTAACTTTCCAGCTACTTTATAACTAACTTCGACATATTGGTGGGGATGGCCGTTAGAGTGAAGCAAAGCATACTTACCAAATTAAACATCATAGCCACGGTGTATATGTACCTGAAAGCACAGCAGTTATTTCAACCCACAAACAAACACAGCAAAAGTTGATAATTAAAAATATTTCAAATCCAATATATACTAGCATCCCTTCAAGATTTACAAGCTTAATCATTAAAAACGGAGGAAATGCATCAAAACTTGATCTTCACACGCAAGTATTTCAACCAAATACAAAAATTTACAAGCTCATTTATATCCTTGACTTCACCAACGAATTTCAGAGCATAGCCAAAATCTCTTTCAACTCTTCATAACTTTACGTATTATGAAGAGACTCTAAAATAGAGAACAAAAGAGAAAGGAAACACGATTAATGAGTTATCAATCTTAGGTACATCTTCCCTAGGACTTAGGAGTAATCAATTACTCTTGAAATAAAAAGTAACTGAAACAACTAATAAGGTAAATGCTTAAAGAGCACAAGTAATTTAGCACATTGCATCTTATCTGACCATTTGAATATACTAATATAAAACAGAATAAATATAACATATTGATATATTAAATTAATTCTTTTATCGTATCCAAAGTAAACTAGCTTGTCAAACTAAAAATGGTGCTTTATGCTCAAAGTTTAGGATGACAATATAACAAATTTCATGATACAGAATCAAATTTTGAACTACTTTATAACTAATGAGGTGTAGCATTACCTTGAGTCTTGTACTTCTCATACAAGTGTGATAGCTCGGAGTAATTTGAAGTTGTCAAATCACTGACATTCAAAGAGAATTTGCTCAGTTAATTCACATAATATCAAACTTTCAAAGATGCAGGCTCTAATATCTTGGTATTAATTAAAACGAAACAAAAACTGGTTAAAAGCATAATTAAAAAGTAAAAGAAAAACTCAGTCGTTAAGGAGAAAATACCATCTTGAAGCAACATTTACAATCAAAAGCACCTTTCCCTTGAATTTACTAGAGAATCATCCTTCAGAAACATCTTTACCGTCAATATCCTGCAGAGAAAATCACCACAAAATAAGTCCCATATAACAAGAAATGTTTATTTTTCTCTGATTCAAATTTCATTTTGATTGAGCAACAAGTCGGTTCTTTGCACCAATCCATACAAAACTAGGTTTCTCAATAAATTAAATTAAACAATAGAGTACAAAGGAATGAGCATTTTCACCAAACAAAGAGACTCTTCTCCGCAGCTGCTCTTGCGTAAATACCCGAAGAACGGGACTGTACGAAAAAATCCAGGAAGAACAGATGATTGTAAAGAGAACCCATTATGGAATAGGGCCGATTTGGAGGATCCAAGTGAGGATTTGGTAAATGGGATCGAGAAAGCCATGGATGGCCATAAAGTAGAATAGATAGGGAAAATACCTGAAACGGAGCTGCGACCTTGCAAGAAATTTGACATCCCGAAGGCCGAATTTGACGAAGGAATGAGAAGAACGCGACTTCCCTAAAGCCGAATCTGAAGGAGAGCTGACAGAGAAGAAAGAAGAAGAAGAAGAAGAAGCAAGGCCACAAGGGTGGGTGACTTTTGAGAGAAAGAGAGGGTCACCGTGAAGAGATGGAGCAGTAGTGGAGAGAATAGAGTAGCAAAAGCAGTGCAAAAAAAAAAAGGGAAAAAGAGTGGGAATTTGAAAATTTGGAAAAGTAATTTTCAATACCTGTCTAATATGATTCTGATGTGTACATATATAAATATTTAAATATATATAAAACAAATCTGTTAAAATGTCGTGAAATTTTAATATATATATATATATATATATTTTTAACTATTTTAAACACAGTAACATTTTTTAAAAGAGTTATATAACAAGCGAAAAGTCTATTGTAGTGTAGTGATTTCCTATTAAAATATTTTTTCCTTTTTTGAAAATATGTTTTTCGTTCTCATATGTACCCCGTTCTTCATATTCCGACTGAAAAGTTCTTCATTTCACCAAAAACAATATTTTATTTGATAAACATGAATTTTTCTCCAAAAGGACTTATGAAGTGCAAATCGGAGCCTTTTGTTTTTGCTGCATTGTTTTTCAATGAATCGAACCGTGTTATTCTTCTAATCAAGGAATCGGCAAGAAAGGTGATTTTTTGCAGTTCTTAATTTTGACGAACAAATACCAAAAAACAAATCCTGAGATTTGTTTTGTGTTAATCCAAGTAAGGGTTTTAGTTCTTAATCTTACCACAATTGTATAGAAGGTTTCTCTCTTACCAATAGTTCTTCATACTTAATACTTTTTTCTTTAAGTTTATCTTTAAGTTAATGATGATTTTCTCTTCAGATTTGATGCAGTTTCTGTAATCTTATGGGAATGTGTAGAGCCTAAAAGAAGAGTTTAATACTCTTACAAAAGAAGCTAATACCAAAACTCAACTTTCAAACAAAATGTTACCAAACCACAATTAACTTCCTTATTTTGCATCAGATATTGTGTCAAGCTAGACATATTAGAAACTTAGGACGTTACAGTCGTTAGGCTCGATTATGTTGAGAATTTCTTTTCTTCTTTTTTTTTCCCTGCACAAGTGTTTCGTACGAGTTATCAGTCAAATAATTTGATTAACCGGCGTGTCTGCCTCGTCAGTTAATTTTTATCTGTTTGTCAGGAATTACGTCTCGAAGCTAATTTGTTGGCAAGCATGATAGCAGTACTGCTTTAGCAGCTTCTCTCATTGATTTCTATTGCTGCTGTTGAAAGATTTGAAAACATTTTGCTCCACACACTCATAATATTAGCTCTGATATGGAGGTTCGATAGCTTTCCTTTCGTTATAGATTGAAAACTAGCACACACATTATATGATTCGCACTTTCTAGTTCTTCAATTTTTGGTTGAACATTTCTCTCCAGAAATTGGGTCGATTTTAGTTGTTCTGTCATCACTTAAGAAGTTATAAGAATGTTATTGATGTTTGTGAAGATGTATAATATCCAAAAGATAATTTTTAAACTTTGATTAGTTGAGCAATTCTTGAAGGCCGTGTTGAAGCCAAAATGAAACCTAGCCTTAAGAAAGTGAAAACTTCCCTTTTTTCAACATTGATAAGTAAAATCTTGTTTTATAGCAGTTGGGTTTCCTTTTTATGTAGTAATAAAATCTGCTTTTTTATACCAGTTTTTTTTCCTTCCTTTGGGTGCTCTGGATAGGAAATAGTGCAATAAATTATAGACCAAACAAAGTGACATGATTAGTTCTTTATAGGTGTGTTATTCTTCTTTGTCTAGATAAATAGATGTCGCTAATCTTCGTTTATGTAGTTCTGATTTCATTGAAAAAACCTGCTGATTTGCTCACTGACCACACTAGTGTTTGTTGAAGGCATGAAGGTTGGCAGAGACGGAATCTAAAAGAACAAAAACCAAAAAACAAAAAACCTGAAATTATGAAGGTGAAGAGAAAACTAGTGTTAGCATTGCTACTTTTGCTCGTATGCAAAGAAAATTTGGCTCTTAAAACTGGTTTCGGAGTCTATCGGAGAATAATCAACAGAAAGAAAAATTGATAGCACGAGTGAGAAATCGTTCTTTGCTAGGAAAGTGACTGCAAGAACTACTTAAATGAATCTAAGAAAGACTGAAATAAGAGTTCTTAGTTCTTAATAACAGAGCTCTAGTATTGTGTTAATCCAAATTTAGGCCAAAACAAAAATGCCAATGCCATTACTCTTGGTGGATTTTCCCGAGAACCCCCGAGATCACGACACGTGTCAAAAAAACCCAAATTGGTGCCACCTTAAGGGAGTAAAAGGACAAAAATTTCCTTTCTCCAATACCATGTCAAGTCCAATTAAAAGTTATACAAGAAACGTTCCAAATTTAGAAGAAAGACCACTAGAGGGTGTTTGATATGATGAAATCAGTAGAAATCATATTCTCAGGAACGTAATGAATGATAATATGATTCTTAGGAATAATATATTACTGTGTTTGGTTGTTCGCATGTAAGAAAATCTATAATAATAATAATAATAATAATAATAATAACAACAACAACAACAACAACAACAACAACAACAACAACAACAACAACAACAACAACAACAACAACAACAACAACAACAACAACAACAACAACAACAACAACAACAACAACAACAACAACAACAACAACAACAATAATAATAATAATAATAATAATATTGTTATTAATATTAATAATATTAATAAAAAAAAAATAATAATAATAAAACTAATAATAATAATAATAATAACAATAATAAATAATAATAACAACAACAACAACAACAACAATAACAATAATAATAATAATAATAATAATAATAATAATAATAATAATAATAATAATAATAATAATAATAATAATAATAATAAGAGTCCCATCATTTTGAGATTCATGAGAATTTGAATAACACCATGTTGGGTGGTATCCAAATTACCTTAAAATGAGATAAAGTGAATCTCATGATGATCAACTTCCTGGGAATTAAGCTTAGAACAAAAAAAACATAGAGCGTTTTGGTTTCATTCTCAAAAACATTTTTCACATTTTTCAAGAAATAAAAATTGAAAATACCTTCAAAAACGTGTTTGGTTTGTGTTTTCTTAAAAATTGAAACTGAAAACGTTTTTGACTCTTTTCATATTTTGTATACATTTCTGAAAATGGTTTATACTCATTTTTATTTTCTCATTTTCCATTTACTTCTACTCTTATTCTCTTCTTTCCTCGCTCCCTCCATATAGACACCGGCGAGTCGAACTCAGTCATGGTCACCGCCAACTCTGTCCGAGTTGCCGCTGCTCAAATGACCTCCATCAACGACCTCGCTGCCAACTTCACTCACTAGTTGTTTAGATTGTTTATTCATTTTATTGGCTAAAGAGATTTATGGGCAGGCATTTGTTGCAGAGAATCAGGCATTTGGCTGTCACTTGGTGGTTTCCAACAAAAAGAACCTGATGATAAGCGCTTGAGTAATACCGTAATTGATGATGCTGGGAACATCAAAAGCACTTATAAGAAGATACACTTGTAGGTGCTTTTTTTAACTTTGGTTTTGTTCATATTTCTTGTTTTACACTGGTTTTTGGTTTTGTTCATGTTTCTTGTTTTATTCTGGCTTTTAGTTTTATTCACAAATATAATGTTTATTTAAAATATTTATTTAATATATTTAATATTATTATTTATTTAATATATTATTATTTTAAATATTATTACATATTTTTAAAATTTAAACCACCAAATACAATTTTAGTATTTTTAAATTAAAAATAATCTCGGACTAAACCTATTAAACGCATTTTTTAAAAATAATTATACAATAAAAATAAAAATATTTTATTTTTTATTTTCATACAAAAAAAATAAAATTATTTAGGAACGAGTTCCAAACGCATCTATAAATACACCCCCCAGACAAAGTTTAAAAAGTGCAATCATCATCACACATAGAAGAATGCACAAATTTTTCTCAACTACCAATGACGGTAACCGTCCATGATGAAGCTTTTAAGCAAATATTTCTTTCAATTTAGTCCCTCATCACTCTTAGTCTATAAATAGGTGAGGGTGAAATTTTAATTGATCATTTGCTCTCTTTTCTCACTTCGACGTTCAGAATTCCTCTCCATTTTCTCTCCACCAAAACCGGCAGCCTCTCTCCCTTTTGTCACTCTCAAAATTTTCTCATTCTACCCCACAATCTTGCTTTCTAATCCACACCGAGAGGATCTAAGTCCTAGAGAAGGTTCGGTAAGGAATCTACACTCTAAAAACTTGGTTCTCTTGTCCATTCTTGAACTTTCTTTCAAAATATTAAAGGATGTGTTTCTCTTCCTAGGATTGTCACCAAGGAGGCGTCTAGGACTTCCTTGACCAAACCAAGTCTCAAATCTAAGGTAAATGCGTTAAAAATCCAAACTTTAAATAATTGTTGTGTTTGTGTGGAAAAAGTGTTGGTATTCTTAGTGATTTTTCCGCTACTTTATAGTTTTGTATGATAAAAGCTATGATCTCTCCTTATAGCTGTGTTTTTAGAGCTTGAAATCTGGTATTGAATGATAAAATTATGGTAATAAGTAAAAGATGTCAACTTTCGGTAGACTTGAGAAAGTAAGTTTGGCAAGACAAATGTTTATTATGGCATGAAAATATGAGCTTTGATATGCTAATATATGATTTATGGAGTTTGGAAACTTTGGTACAGTTTCTAAAGACATTCAAAAAGTTTTATGAACGAAAATGCCCCTAGGTCTAAAAATGAGCAAAATTTCAAAGGGTGTCCTAGATAAAAGCAAAATTTCAAATGAGCAAAATATGAGCTCAAGCAAGCAATATTGTAGATTTAGATGATTGGAGACGAGTTTATGTTTAGAGCCTTTTCAAATTCTAAATGGAAAAAAAGTTATTACGTTTAGAAATTGAGTTGACCAAACTTTAATTACGTAAAATTGTCTTTATATAGAGAATTCGCTTTGGGCCCACTTATGAGTTTTGATCCTTCCATTAAAATGAGCTTACTGGTCGAAAATATCAAAACCAATTCCAGGGGCAAAAATATCAATTTCTACAATGTTTGGGGTAAATTTGGAAGAACGTGAGGGTGATTTAATAGGGTGAGTCTAGGGCCTTACCAAGGTAGAAAAAGAGTTAGGAAGCCATTCTCAAAACCCTTTAGTCATCCAAAAAGCCGTTAAGGTGTAAAACCGTCGATTTGACCACAAAAAGGATAAAATTGTCAGATGGACACCGAGCTCCAAGCTTTAGCTCGAGGACCTTGAAGGAAAAATTCTTAGGATAGCAAATACCTTAGACTCATAACCATGGAACCACCAAAACCCGCTAAGGATAAAACGGTAGTTTTAAGAATTGGAAACCAAAACTTGGATTAGAATTCCCTAAGAGACTAGCAACACCCTTAGCTTGATCCAGGAACTCAAATGGGCCCGAAAACCCAAGTGGAGATTAGAGTATCCTTTAAGTTCACCTAAGTAAACCCACTAGTTGACCACACCAATATTAAGCCCAATAAGTCCAAGTCCAATCTTAAAGATACCTAGGGTTACAAGAAGCCTAAGAGCTTTAAATGGACACTACAACAAATATTTCTTTTTACGGCCGTCAAAAAACGCTATGAGGTTGTCTTTATAGCGTATTTTTAGGGCACTAAAATAGTGGACGCTATTAAAGGTTATTGATATCGTGGCGATTTATCATATGGTTGTTATTTTATCTCTAGCATTTTTGAAATATTGTATATATATGAGTTTATATACATATATATTATAGTTTGTAATTGTTTCTTTTGATTTATTCAACAAAAATGGTGATATAAGTTATAATATCAAATTTAAAAACACTGAATAAAAGTTTGGGAACTATTTGGAAAAAAAGAATCAAGGAATCAGGAATAATAACACCAAAAACTCCCTTTTTCTTTTGGCTATATTCGCTTTACGTAAAAACAAATAATCATGGATGAATTATCTTTTCATTAGGTGAATGTATCAAAATTTTACTATAGTTTCTAATTTGCTGAAAATATATACGCATGATATTAGGGATTTTTTTTTTCTTTTTCTTTTTTTTTTCCCTGTAAGTCAACACAATATTAGTAATTAATTGCAGTTACCAAAAAGTAAAAGCTATAAAGTGGTACGTTTTATGGGATTTTTTGTCGACTGGAATGCACAGTTGTATTATACATGTGTTTATATATTTGTGCAAACAAATAGGTTTTTCTCTGTCCATTAGAATAGGCGAGTTTGCTTCCAAAAAAAAAAAAAATTTCAGAGAGAGAGAAAGAAGAGTCATACAAAACAAGAAAATCATTAACAAAGTCTAAAATTTCACTCATTATTTCCTCTCAGTTAAAACTTGTGAGTTTCTCAATGGCTGGTGATTCGTCTTCCAAAAATTCTCTCTTCCAGGTATATATACGATACATGTATTTTCGTTTTTACGTATTTTTAAGGAGAATTTAATTACATGCATGTATTTGTTCTTTTTGTTTTTTCATTTTGAATAGCTGTTGAAATATCATTCATAAATTAGTGTTAAAACTTTATCTTCTTAATTTATATAGTCTTCAATATTGTTCATGTTCTAGCTTTGTCAGTAATAAAAACCACAACAATTACAAAAAAAAAAAAAAAAAAAAAAAAAAAAAAAAATTCATAAAACAAGAAAAGAAGGAAAAAGAAAAAACAAAGAAAGACCCCAAGTGCCACTGTCAGGCCTTAGATTCCCAACCCCAAAAGACACCACCACCGATAATGCAACGGACTTGTCTTTATCTTCAATAAATTTCTTAAATCCATAATTAATTTTCCAAAAAATTTAAGTTTAGGAAAAAAAGAATCAAGGAACGAGGAATAATAATACCAAAAACTCCCTTTTTCTTTTGGCTATATTGGCAACATATAATCTTAGATGAATTATCTTTTCATTAGGTGAATTTATCATAACTTTACAGTAGTTTCTAATTTTCAGTGGATATATTTTTCCATCGCACTTTATTGTAGAAATTATATCAGCACGATATTAGGGATTTTTTTCTTTTACATTTTTTTTTTTTTCCTGTAAGTCAACAAATATTAGTAATTAATTTCAGTAACTAAAAGGTAAAAGCTATAAAGTAGTATCTTTTCATGGACTTATATGTACGGTAGTTTTACACACATATACACATATATATTACTTATGTATCAGCAATATATATTTTTTTTTAGAAGCTAATGATAAACTTCAATTAAAAAGAAAAATTAACACTGTCCACCAGATTAGAATTGTTATGTTTGTGAACTGTTCTTTTTGAGATATATCAATCATAATTAACCAGGAAAAGAAGTTTAAATGAAAATTCAATGCATTGGGTGAAACCTATTTCTCTTCATACGATCACTTAATAAGAGCCATGCTTTTGGTACTTGTGTGATGTACATGACCATTCTCAGACAAAGTATACCTTGATAAACAAAAACAATTTTTGAATAGAGCATACCTAGTCTAAGATGTTTGAACTGCCGCAAAGCCGCCATGTAAAGTGACATTAATCTTAGCCTCTTATTATCATCTCTTGATATGATATGCACTGTGCGCTTAAGACTAGCAATGATATGATACGGACTTATATGTACGGTAGTTTTACACACATATGTATACATATATATACACATATATATTACTTATGTATCAGCAATATATTACTTCAATGATGGTGTTCTCCTTAAATGATGCTAAAGATAATAGGGTGTTCTCTCTAAATGATGGTTGTGCGGATCTCACAATGAACAATGGGAGCTAAATTAATTATTTATTTTTGTTAATGCAGATTCCGAAAGCAATTCACACATTAGAGTTATGTGAAGTACCTCCACGTATAGTGACTGTGGAAGACTTCCCGGGTAAAATTAGCATTCGGTCAAAATTAAATGTCATACAAAATATTCACAATTGGCTAACAAAGAGGGAACGAGTTTGGTTTCGAAGGTACCCTCAATTAGGTCGTTTAATAGACTTGCCAACTAAAGGGAATTTTTCTGGAGCACTGATGCATCATTTATTGTTGAGGCGAATGGAATGCCAAAAGGAGCATGAGGTTTGGTTCTCCGCCGAGGGTAAACCGTTAAGGTTCTCTCTCAATGAGTTTGCGTTGATAACTGGCTTGTACACAAGCGGTGGTCCATCTCAAGAGGAAATTAAATCTCATGAGGTGGAAGAAATACTAATGAACAAGTACTGGCCTGGTGCAAATGGTGTCACTGTCGATGATGTTGCTAAAAAACTTGAAGAGTTGAGCAAAAAAAAGGTCAAATCCAAGGATAGAGTGCGACTAGCGTTTGTATACATGATAGCTGGGTTCTTGATGGCTGGAGACCCGAGGAAGAAGATTAATTCATCTTGGCTTCAGTATGCCGCTGACCTCAATTTCTTTGATCAATATCCTTGGGGAATTGAGTGTTATGATTTGACACTCACGAGCTTGAAGAAGATAAACCTCGCAGAAAAATGGGAGAAAAGGTGTGAGAAGAATAAGAAAGGTCCTGAAAATTATGATCTTTATGGATGCCCTTGGATCTTTCAGGTAAGGTTTTCACTCTACGCTAGTATTGTTTTTTTTTTTTTCTAGTTAAATATAATTTATTATTTGGTTGTTTTAGTAATGTCGCTATACTTTTCATTTTAGGCATGGGCTTTTGAGGCAATGCCCGGGTTGGGAAAGAGCGTGGCCAAATTTGAAGATCGAGGCAAACATATTCCACGGTGGTTCCGTTGGCAATTGACAGAAATGGCGACCTTATGGCGTCCATGTTTGGAGGTCATGAGATCGGTTGAGGTAATTCTAACTTACACTTTACATTTTAAAATTTAGTTTTATCCTTTTGGACAAATAGCTTATACTCATTTCATTTCTTTTTAGTTTACCGTACGACCTACTTTGACTCCTTCAGCGGAGGAGAGAGAACAAGAGTACTATCAACGACTCAATAAACGTGAGGATATTGTGGATGAAGTCATAGATCACCTCACAATGTGTTTAGTAGGAGATGTTATCTTGCATAGTTCTGTAGTTAAGGAAGCGGATCATAGACCACGTCCAGTCGCTTCTTCTCCCCCAGTCACCACGACCCATGATACGATTCCTGGAGCCTTTACCACTTGTATTGCCCCCCAAACACATGGCCCGACCATTGAAACATTAACTCCTATAGACTCTCAGGCCCATGAATCGATGCCAACAACATCGACCTCCTTTGCCGCCCCATCTAGAGGTCAACAGGATCACTCTTTAGAGATGTTTCATCTTTTTGATCGTCGTTTCGGTGAACATGAGGACGAGATCCAATCATTAGATGACTGTCCTTATATGACACCACCTACACCTATTCATGAGGGAGTGAGCTATGTGGAATTAGGTGATGAGATTGTGAAATATGGTCAACAACTAAAGCGTAAAAAGCGGTCTCAAGCCTTGATAGCACCATTTCTAGAGTGGCCAAAGAGGGTTAAATTCACAAGGTCAGAACATCTTACTTTTGACCCATTCAGGCATCCATGTGAAAATGACCAGCAAGCCTTTTGGAGATGGTTCAAAGGTGAAACGAAAGGTAGCCTGACCATCCGATGCGGACTCGCTCTTCAAAACCGACACTTTTTTGAGATTATGTTGCGCAAAGGTGCTTATATAAATAGTGAGGTAAGTTACTACTCTTTTGTAATAATCAAATATATGTCTTCTTTATAAATTATTAATTATATTTATTGATTTACTTATCAATTGAATGAATTTGTATTTTTGCAGCATGTGGATGAGATATTATATTTGTTCAGGAAACGGATCGATAAGTTTCCTGACATCTTTCCTAAAGACATATGCATTCTCAGTGATTGTTTTTCGCAGACATTGTGTGCATTATACAATGATACTATCAATCCAGAGACTAAAAATTTTAAAATTACTGGCCAGATGAAAGAATATTATAAAGGGATTAGGCCAAGTAGGGGAAGAGATTGGGCCGGAGTTAGTCGGTTCTACGTACCATGGAACTGTTTTAACTGTCATTGGATATTACTTGATGTTGATGTTTCATCATGGATCGTAACGGTCTATGACTCAGTCCCTACTTGTCTTTCACTTGAGGATATGGACAATTCTGTGAAACCATTTCTTGAGTATTTCCCTTTTTTGCTTAAGAAGTCGAAGAAATTCTTAAGCTACGAGGATAATTTTAAGAGTTCGATGATCCTAGCGCAAGCAGAAGAAAGTAGAGTCCCTATTAACAAAAAGACGTAAGTTGTATTTACTTTTTATTTTTTTTTTAATAAAAACTAATATCTTGTTACTTCTAAGCTTATGTGTAAATTTGTTTGACAGTGGTGACTGTGGTGTATACATGTTAAAGACACTAGAGATGCTTATGGCCGGAAAATGCAATGAAGAAGCGCAAAAGTATCTTAACGACAAGAAGATATTAGCTGTTAGAAGGTTTTATGCGGTTCAACTCTATGCTAGTAATGCGGATCCATAGTTGATGATTAATATTATGTCTTTCTACATTTTTACATCTTTTTATTATGTGAATGATTATTTCTTTGAGTTATATTTCGATTCTCTAAAAGGTTTTACATGGTTTTTTTTCTGCATAATTGACTTCGAATTTTTAATTTTGACAAACTATACTGTGATATTTAAATTTAGTTGCAATTGACATCTAATAATTTTAGAGTAAATTGCACACAATTATACTTGCATCCTGATGTTTGCATATGATTTCGGAGGATTTTTTTTTTTTTTTTTTTATAACAAATGAGTCGAGGTTGGCATATAAATAGATCCTTCTAATCCTGATATTTGTCTCTTTGCCAAGTATTGCTTACTTGCTTCATTTTCTTAGCTTCATTTTGAGCTCTACGTTCGGCATTCAAGAGCACAATTTTATCTTAGGTGGTGTAGGGATATGCTTCATGTGCTTTTCGAATTTAGGTGGTGTCATGCGGTTAGATTTTATCTTCCTTTTTCTCGAGTCTCCATAAAAATCCCTTTCTGTTTCCAAGTTCTACTTCATAATCCTCTGAAAATGGACAACATTGAGGTCACTAATTGTTCTTATGCATAAGAGCAAATTGTTTGGAGTTAAAAGGTTTGTTCTCCAAAGGTCAAAACTGATATGTTCTTGGCAGATTTGAGTGCCCAGAACTTAGCTTAGTGAGTATTCAGTTTTTGTGTTTGGTTCTTTCCTTTTCTACCTTCTGTTTTGTGTGCCCACTGTGATTATATAGTTGCGCTTTTTTTGTCCTTTTTTTCTTTTTTGTTCAAACCATAAGAAGAATCCAAGACCAGAGATCAATAAATTTATGTGATGAGGCTCAAGTGCAAGAAGCGTGTTTTGAGTTCCCGATTGCCAAATACATTAAAAATTTGTATACATGGCTGTTTGAGCAATCCTTTAACATCAATGGAAATATCCAATTGACCGAATTCAAAAAATCCATAACACGAGGCCACACGCCACATTGTAACGACACTAATTGCCATATTGAAAATGTAACCTAGTAATAAAAAAAAAAAAAAAAAAAACAAGGACGCCAATATGTCAAGTAAAAGCAATCACTATTACATACGAAAACACACACACAAAAATAAAGGAGTAAACAAAGAAAGGTCCGTTGTCAGCCTATGGGTACCACCACCGATGGTGCAATGGGCATGTCATTATGTTGAATAAGTTTTGAAAACAAAACGTTAATTTTACTGTAAATTGAACACTTGCACTCCCAAACTATTTGTTTTTTTTTTTTTTTTTTTTTTTTTTTTTTTTGCATAATTAACTCTAAACTTTTAATTTTGACAAACTGCACTGTGATATTTAAATTTAATTACAATTGACATCTAATAATTTTAGAGTAAATTGCACACTTGTATACTTGCATCATAATGTTTGCATAGGATTTCGGAGGAATTGTTTTTACATCAATTTCAAAACTTAAGGTAGTTTTTAATTTTCAGTTGACATATTAATAAATATACTAAAGGAAACCCATGCGGCACTGTTCACCCACACTCAATTTACTGTTCTTGCAATAGTGTTCTGACCATTTTGCCCTTTTTCTCTCATCTTTTTTCGTTTGTGGGTTGTGGGCTTTTTGGTCTTTTTAATTTTATTGAAAGCAGACCCGTCCGGCACTGTTCATCCACGGTCATTTTACTGTTTTTGCAGTAGTGTGCCGGGTCCTTCTTATACTTTTTCTTTGAAAAAATTCCGGTTGTGTCCTAAATTTGTGCATTTACCGTTTTATCCTCTGTTGTTGATTTCTGATATGTTTTTGTTTGGGTATTTTTGTCTTTATCAACGTATCTAAAATTTCCGGTTGTATCCTAAATATGTGTTTTTTCCGTTTTATCCTCAATTGTTTATTTCTGATTTGGTTTTTGTTTGGGTATTTTTGTCTTTATCAAGATATCCTTATTTCTATTTAAGCTTTTTTTTTTCTCCATTCAGTTGTGCATGAGCTGTCTGGGAGAAGACAGAGTGAAGTGGTGAGACCCAGTGTCATACGTGTTAACTTTTTCCTCCATAGTTAAAGACAACTGTGCATGAGCTGTCTGGGAGAAGAGAGAGTGCGGTGGTGGGACCCAGTTTCATACATGTTAGTGCAGTGGTGGGATTCGGTGTTAATGTGTTAATCAATTTAGAAAATGTCGTTGGTGTCCCATAAAATTTGTTCTTATTATTTTGCCCTCAATTTTTTTTGCTGTTGAGTTTCTCTGCTAGGCATTTTGGTCATTTAATGCGTTGGTATTTGTTTAGTCTTCTCGAGAAGCTTCCTGCTTCCTTCACTCTTGCTCTCACATCTCACGTTTTCCTTTTTCTTATTTGCTCAAGTTTTCCTTCTACGTCTATTCTCCGTATCTGTACTTCGTTTTCTTAATGATTCTTTCTGGTTTTGTTCTAGATTTTTTAGGGCTTTGTTAATTTTTTTTTTGTTTTTCGATTTTCTTCTATGTGGGTATTTTAAGCTTTTTTGGGTTTTTTTTATACAAACAATTTTTCTATGACATTTTTTGGGGTTGTATCTCGATTTATTGTGGTATATGTGAGTAAATCTTATGGCTTATGTTTTGATGGAGTTTCTACGTTTTATTCTCTCTGGAACTTTTGGAAATTTTTTTTTCTGCCGTTTAGATATTTTTTACTTTTTAGGGTTTTCTTCTTTGATTTTTTTTTTGTTTCTCGGTTTGGTTACAATTTTCATGGGGTTCATTTATGATATTTTTCCTGTTTCTTATGTCAAAAATGGGTTGAGGTTTTTCGTGCGGTTCATTTCGGTTTTTTCTTTGTTTTTTATGTGATTAATGAGTTGAGGTTATGGGTTATTTTTTGGTAAAGTTCTTATTTTTTTTTTCTATTTGAAAATTTTTGTTTTTTCTCCATTTTTTTGCGATATGGGTATCTAGCTTTTTAGGGGGTTTTTTTAACAAAAAATTTCCTTTGATATTTTTTGGGGCTTTCTTTCGATTTCTAATGTATCTTTATTTTTTTCCATGTGTAAATTTTTTCCTTTTGTTCTTTCTTGCAGTGATTCGTTTTTATTTTCCTCATGCATTCTTCTGCTTCGGTTTTCTTTTGTATTATTTTTCTATGATTTTTTTACTTCTAATTTCTCTGGTTTTTTTTATTTGATTCTGAAAAGTTTCTTCTTTTTTTAACAGGATTTTAGTGCCGTATCATTGACCACCATTACGACAGCTCCGAACAAATTTTTTACTGTCTACAACCATGGATGATGTTCATATGCTTTCTTTTGTTGTTTGGCTCCAACAACATCAGCTTCGTTCAAGAAGGCATTAGCGTCAGATCTGCATATTTTTCTTTTCTCAAGAATGAAAAAAATAACTGCTATTTTCTAAGAAGTAACATCATTCTTATCTTCGAAACTTCTACATTTAGAGGTTCCATTTTACGATGCTTAAAAATTGTATGCGTTAATGCAGATTATTATTTTTTTATTAGTCTGTTTCTTCTAATTTGTTGTTTTGTAAAGGACTTTTGTAATCCATATTTTCCCTTATTTTCTTCCTTTCGCTGTTTTGTTTTTGTTTTTTTTTTAATTTATAGAATTTTTTACTTTTTTTTTCTTATTTCCCATTCTTTTCATCATTTTTGTTCGAGACAACATTTTCTCTTTTTGCTATTTTTTTATTTGTTCTTTTCAATTTTTAAAAAGAAATTTATTTCTTTTACTTTTTAATATGATATTTGTTTGTGATTTTATTATTCTTCTTCTTTTTTTTTATGTTTCCAATAATTTTTTTCTCTTATCTTCTGGATTAATTTTTGATATAGCGCTTTCTTCTGACTTCTAGATAATTTTTACAAAGATATCATAGTGTTTAGGTATTATTTTGACACGTATTATTTTGCTGTAATTCTGTTTAACACAAAATTTTTTTATCGGTGACTTGCATGCTTCATGACAGCTGTTAACTAATGATTATTTCAGTTGTTTTTTCTCCCAACAAATGCTATCGGCACTTCATCAAAAATTTGTTCCTCTTTTATATAACTATTGTGTTTTATTTCATTATTACCGTTTCTCATTTTTCTTTTGTTTTCCTTCTCCAACTTTTATAATACAATCTCTCATACCTTCTATGTCATCCTATTATTTACAAATCTTAGTAGTATTAAGGTTTTATTCTCATTATAAATGTATTCTGAATCTTTGATTCATCTCTTTTTCTTCGTCAGTTTTCAATAAACGATTTTCCTGTGTGCTTTTCTCTATTTTGGACTCTTAGTTGTCCTACTCGGTCTGCTTCTGTGTTCCTCTTCTTCAAATAAGGTAATATTTTATTTAATTTTACACTTGTTGTTTTATTCTTTTAGATGATTCGATTCAGTTTTAAATGTTAAAAATTATTGTTTTTGTTTGTCATCACTAGAGTTTAGTTTTTATGTGATTCATTAGTTACAGTTTTTGTATATAATTTATTTCATTCTATTCATTTTTTAGCAGCGTTAGTTAGCAATTGTTAATAATGTTTTTGTTTTTAGTGTTATCTGGATTACTTGATATATATAGTGTTATTTTCCTAAATATTTCGAATCTTATTTTCTCCATCATGTTGTTTTCTTCTTTAGTTATGTTTTGTTATTACCTTATCTGTTTATTTTCTTTTTTCTTCTCTATGTGTTTTATCTATTTTATCATTGTTCTCACTTTTATGCTGCCAGAAAAAACCTGTTTTTATTGTAATGATTGCGTTCTGCTTTGTTTTGTTGGCATATAGTAATGATATATTGAATATGTTTTCATCTGTTTTATAGTCACATATGTATATGAATGCAGTTATTTTTGCCTAGCATATTCTATCTTTATTTAGCTTTGATAAGTGGCAATAATCATTATAATCAGTCTTGGTCTTTTTAATTCCATATAATCTATGTAAAAATTCTGTCAATAGCTCTTTCTTGTTTAGATTTTGGTTTTTAGTTTTCTGTATCTTCTTTAATCAGAATAGCCCAAATGTTATTCTCCTTTTTTTTCTTCCTTTCGTGTGTGGCAATGATGATCAAAAATAACTTTGGCCTCCTTAATTTTGATGAATCTATCCAAAAATTACCGTGAATAAGCTCTTTTTATTTGGGTTTTGATTTTGCTTATTCTGTTGACCAAAACAATTTAAATGTTTTTTTTTTGTGTCCTTTAATCCAAATACATCGCATGCCTATTCCAATTAAATTCCAATTTCATATATTCTTCTTTATTGGATTTTCCCATATTACTTTCCGCATAATCTAATTTACCTTATTTTCAATAAACAAGTTACCTGACTCACTCTTTTGGTCTACTATTTTTTTTTTCAACATCATTTTGATCTTTTGGTATCTGTGATTTAAAATTTTGATTGAAAATCTTACTTTTTTTTCCCGTGCCATATTTTCCCCTGCTTCTTCTCCTTTTGTTTTATAAAAGCTCTTTGATCTTTGTCTTGCCTTACGATCTCCCAATGCGTTTTTCTTCTTTATGTTTAATTTTTCTCTTCAGCTTCTCTGATTATTTTATTATTTTGATCCAAAAAGAACCTGATCACTACTTAGGTATTTCAGCCCTCCCTCAAAAATAACAACATCAGCTCCAACACCAATCGACCCGCAAACCCCACCGAGTCCAAAAAATTTAACCACAAGGTAAAATATATTCATTAACCTTTTAAACCTATATTTATCCATAACTTTTTAAACATATATTTATCCACAATCTTTTAAACATATATTTCAATAACTTTTTTCCATTTTCAGTTCTCGGTCAAAAGAAGCAGAACAGTTCAAAAAAAAAAAAAAAAAAACATCAAAGGACTAAGTAACATAACTATTTTTAAATTAAGACATTTATAATATCCTCAATTACTAATACTTCTTCAAAATTTCCATTTTGCAGTTGAAATAGAAAGAAGACAACAACAAAAAATAGACATGACAGTTCATACGCTGTATAGTACTGTGCTATCGCAATAACATATATATTGCATGATACAAAGTTATATAAACGTACAAACAAATTCATATAGTGATGTGTAATTGTACTATCACAATCAGCTCTAAAGAAAACATACGCTAAACCGGTCTAAGGCCGAATTTAGCGAGGTGGTGCTACTTAGAACGTACTTTATACTTAAAACAACATCATTTTTAAGATGCGGAAACTTGTGGTTGATTTCATCACAAAATTTTCTTAAAAGTTTTTGAACAAAATGAGTAAGTGTGCAACCACAAATCTTAAACATTAAATAGTTATTCAAAAGTGACATAGTAACAAAACAAAAACATTTTGAGCTCATCTATTGTTTGGAAGTACATATAAGCAAGATGTCAGATGTAAGACTTGGAGTACTCAGCCAACCTTGGAAATCATATTTCTTTTTACTCTTCGGTAACAACAACATCATCTGCATCACAAGGTAAAACTAATGAGCAATAACTCAGTAAGTAGATTTCAAATCAAGTAAGTATCTAAAATCTCTGTGGCTAAAATCTCTTTGTTAATCATTGTTCATAAACTTTCATACTTATTCTTAGTTTAGGTATGATACAGAACTTTGGTTTCAAGTAAGCCTCTCTATACAGGACCTTCTCTAATTTTGGCCAATTCTCTTCTCATAAACACTAAGCGGGGTTTTTAGAATCTCTTTCTCTTGTGATCAACAAGAAACTTCCCACTAGCATTTTTCTCTAGTTGTCTCAAAGAGACAGTTTCTCTAATTTGGGGTACCGGTCCCTCGCACCCCTGCTTACCCAGCCTCTCATCCATTTACCATACCATAAAATCTCTTAAAACATAAAAACATAATAAGCATAAATCATAATCTCTTTCAAAATAATTAATCATAAATACTCTTTGAACATAATCATATAAGAATTTCATAAGAGAATAAACTTGCATAATCACAATTCTGAACAAGTTATGTCAAATAGGTCTTGTGATGCAGTTTTGAAAATGCTTTAACTCTACTTACATGAATTTTGATTACCACTTTGCAAGCACAAACTAGCTGGTTGTGGGGAGCCTTCAATGTGCTAATTAACCTTTAAAACCCATAGCTTTCAAAAATCACATTCATATCATCATTTAACAAACACATAACTGCGCAATATTACAAAAATATTCATAACAAATTCATCAAAACTCAAAATATTATGAGACCAGTGACAAAAAAAAGTAGGCTCAAAACCCTCTTTTTAGAGCTACTACATGATGGGTTTCAGATTTTTCAAACTAACCAAAAACAGCCCGAAATCCAGATTGAAGTATACTCTCGTCAGGAAAATAAAAGCTTTTTAACTGAACTTATAAAATTCATAACTAAATGTAGAAAAATCCGTTTGGAGTGATTCAAAAACTCACGTAAAGCTTGAGATGTATACTTTAATAAAAAAAAAATATCAGATCAGTCAAAATCATAACTATATATGGCACGAAAATAGAATCTACATAGGCTGTACAGAGGACTTGTATTTGAACATTTCATCAAATACCTAGCATGCATATCCTAATCTTCAAAGACCACTCTCAAATACTTGAATCATGATCTTAATAAGAGTTTATCTTCAAATAATCATCAATAATATCAAGCTAAAATCATCAATTTTACCCAGAAACCAATATTTGAGCCAAAATCTCAAGAAACTCATTTTTAAGAGTCTACAGCCAACATGCATAATAAGCCCCTTCAAAAATCCGAATCTCAAGTAAGATTCAACATCTTAATCTCCAAAATCTTAGTTTCTAGCATAAGAAAGAAGTTACCTCAATGAAAAATGTGTTCCCAAGTGAATAGAAGCTCCAAATCTTGGTGGTTATTTTTGGTTCTAGGTTGAAAACGAGTTGAAATGGGCTGGTTGAGTTTTTAGCTCATTCTCTCTTAAAAACCTAGGTTTGATTCTGAGTTTTTTGGTGAGAAAAGGAGTGAGAGGAGAGAAGAAAAGGTTATGGTCGGAGTTCTAGCTTTTTTTGCTGAAATAGACCCAAAATGAAGTCTAAACATGCTAGAAACTAAACAAAAGTAGAGTGACCTTATAATATGACAAGTGTCTAGGTTTTTCTAAGTCTCTAACATTTTTCCTAACCTCATAAAATCAGCTCTAAAGTCTTTATTTTTCTTCTTCATTTAGGTGCCTAAAGTTCACTCATTTTGCTAAAATAGTCTTCTCTCACAAAAACTCAAAATAACAACTAAGTCCTCAACACATTTACATAAAACCATATAATAAAATATAAAATAATAATTCATCATTAAAGCAAATCATAATAGAGGTAAAATATCATAGCAAATAATCATAATAAATATAATTCCTTTTCTTCATAAGTTTAGCACATTGAGTTCCCACATCGAGCTAGTTGTACTGCACATTAAAACTAAAAACTCAAATAGCGAAGCTATAAGTTTAATAAAATCATATGATAGCTATCATAATAAAATATAATGCCAACAAATAACTTTAAGGTAAATGGCAAATGTGATGCATGATTTTAATTTATTAAATTTATTTATTATTGGCTTAAGGCTTAATTAAATCTCGGGTATTACAATTCTCCCCCTCCTTAACAAATTTCGTCCGAAATTTAGCTTACCAAAAAGTTCTAGATACTTGATCTTCATCTCATCCTCCTTTTCCCAAGTAGCTTCCTCTACTAAATGATTTCTCCAAAGAACCTTGACCAAAGGAATGCTCTTGTTTCTTAATTCCTTAAGTCTTCTATCAAGAATCTGAACTGGTTTTTCTTCGCATGACAAATTTGGTTTCAACTCCAAAGCTTCATACGTCAAAACATGAGATGGATCAGCTATATACTTGCAGAGCATAGAAACATGAAATGTACCATGAATACTAGACAATGATGGTGGAAGAGCTAACTCATAAGCAAGTGTTCCTACTCTTTTCAAAATCTCAAATGGCCCTATATACCTAGGACTGAGCTTTCCTTTCTGTCCAAATCTCATAACTCCCTTCATTGGAGCAACTTTGAGAAAGACCTTGTTACCAACTTCAAATTCAAGATCTTTCCTACGCTTATCAGCATAACTCTTCTGTCGACTTTGAGCTGCTTTCATTCTTTTTCGAATCTTGTCAATAGCATCAACTGTTTTCTGAACCAATTCTGGACCCAACACTTTCCTTTCTCCAACCTCATTCCAATGAATCGGAGATCTGCACTTCCTACTATACAACACCTCGTATGGAGCCATACCAATAGTCGAATGATAACTATTATTGTAGGAGAACTCAACTAGAGGTAGCTTTTTATCCCATGAAGTTGAAAAATCAAGAACACAAGCTCTAAGCATGTCCTCTAGAGTCTGGATAGTTCTCTTAGATTGCCCATCGGTTTGAGGATGATAAGCCGTGCTGAAAGACAAGCGCGTTCCCATAGCTGAATGTAAACTTTTCCAAAATGCTGAAGTGAATTTTGGATCACGATCAGAAATAATGGATACAGGTGATCCATGAAGCCTGATAATCTCTTTGATATAAAGCTGTGCATACAAATCCATACTGAAAGTATTCCGTATTGGAAGAAAATGAGCAGACTTTGTAAGTCGATCTACAATGACCCAAATAGCATTAAACTTCTTCTGTGTCCTTGGCAATCCTATGACAAAATCCATGGTCACATGCTCCAATTTCCATTCTGGGATAAAAAGTGGTTTCAACTTCCCTGAAGGCCTCTGATGTTCTATCTTAACTTGCTGACAGGTGAGACATTTTTGAACATACTTTGCTACTTCGTACTTCATCTTTGGCCACCAAAAATGGAGTCTCAAATCTTTATACATTTTAGTGCTCCCTGGATGAACTGAGTAAGGAGATGAATGAGCCTCATCTAAAATCTCCTTTTTCAATTCCTTAATTTTGGGCACACACAACCTATTACCACAAAAGATCACACCCTCATCAGATACTTGAAAGTCATTCTTTTTTCCAGCTTGAACCTTCTTTTTGAGGCAATGCCCGAGTTGGGAAAGAGCATGGCCAAATTTGAAGATCGAGGTAAACATATTCCACGGTGGTTCCGTTGGCAATTGACAGAAAGGGCGACCTTATGGAGTCCATGTTTGGAGGTCATGAGGTCGGTTGAGGTAATTCTAACTTACACTTTACATTTTAAAATTTAGTTTTATCCTTTTGGACTAATAGCTTATACTCATTTCATTTCTTTTTAGTTTACTGTACGACCTACTTTGACTCCTTTAGCGGAGGAGAGAGAACAAGACTACTATCAACGACTCAATAAGCGTGAGGATATTGTGGATGAAGTCATAGATCACCTCACAATGTTTTTAGTAGGAGATGTTATGTTGCATAGTTCTGTAGTTAAGGAAGCGGATCATAGACCACGTCCAGTCGCTTCTTCTCCCCCAGTTACCATGACCCATGATACGATTCCTGGAGCCTTTACCACTTGTATTGCCCCCCAAACGCATGGCCCGACCATTGAAACATTAACTCCTATAGACTCTCAGGCCCATGGATCGATGCCAACAACATCGACCTCCTTTGCCGCCCCATCTAGAGGTCAACAGGATCACTCTTTAGAGATGTTTCATCTTTTTGATCGTCGTTTCGGTGAACATGAAGACGAGATCCAATCATTAGATGTCTGTCCTTATATGACACCACCTACACCTATTCATGAGGGAGTGAGCTATGTGGAATTAGGTGATGAGATTGTGAAATATGGTCAACAACTAAAGCGTAAAAAGCGGTCTCAAGCCTTGATAGCACCATTTCTAGAGTGGCCAAAGAGGGTTAAATTCACAAGGTCAGAACATCTTACTTTTGACCCATTCAGGCATCCATGTGAAAATGACCAAAGAAGCCTTTTGGAGATGGTTCAAAGGTGAAACGAAAGGTAGCCCCGACCATCCGATGCGGGCTCGCTCTTCAAAATTGACACTTTTTTGAGATTATGTTGCGCAAAGGTGCTTATATAAATAGTGAGGTAAGTTACTACTCTTTTGTAATAATCAAATATATATCTTCTTTATAAATTATTATTTATATTTATTGATTTACTTATCAATTGAACGAATTTGTATTTTTGCAGCATGTAGATGAGATATTATATTTGTTCAGGAAACAGATCGATAAGTTTTCTGACATCTTTCCTAAAGATATCTGCATTCTCAGTGAATGTTTTTCCCAGACATTGTGTGCATTATACAATGATACTATCAATCGAGAGACTAAAAATTTTAAAATTACTGGCCAGATGAAAGAATATTATAAAGGGATTTGGCCAAGTAGGGGAAGAGATTGGGCCGGAGTTAGTCGGTTCTACGTACCATGGAACTGTTTTAACTGTCATTGGATATTACTTGATGTTGATGTTTCATCATGGATCGTAACGGTCTATGACTCAGTCCCTACTTGTCTTTCACTTGAGGATATGGACAATTCTGTGAAACCATTTCTTGAGTATTTCCCTTTTTTGCTTAAGAAGTCGAAGAAATTCTTAAGCTACGAGGATAATTTTAAGAGTTCGATGATCCTAGCGCAAGCAGAAGAAAATAGAGTCCCTATTAACAAAAAGACGTAAGTTGTATTTACTTTTTATTTTTTTAATAATAACTAATCTCTTGTTACTTCTAAGCTTATGTGTAAATTTTTTTAACAGGGGTGATTGTGGTGTATACAAGTTAAAAACATTAGAGATGCTTATGACTAGAAAATGCAATGAAGAAGCGCAAAAGTACCTTAACGACAAAAAGATATTAGCTGTTAGAAGGTTTTATGCGACTCAACTATATGCTTGTAATGCGGATCCATAGTTGATGATTAATAGTATGTCTTTCAAAATTTTTACATCTTGTTGGCAAGCATGATAGCAGTATTGCATTAGCAACTTCTCTCATTGATTTCTATTGCTGCTGTTGAAAGATTTGAAAACTGTTGCTCCACACACACATAATATTAGCTCTGATATGGAGGTTGGATAGCTTTCCTTTTGTTATAGAGCACACACATTATATGATTCGCACTTTCTAGTTCTTCAAGTTTTGGTTGAACATTTCTCTCCAGAAATTGGGTTGATTTTAGTTGTTTTGTCATCACTGAAGAAGTTTTAACGATGATTCGCGATTTTCAACGATGTAGCCTTTTACTGGGTGGTTCTAATATTCGTTTTACAGAGGGGGCCAATTGCTCCGCTCTCAGAGGAAATCACAGATCCCGATAACAAGTATGTTGCTCTTGGGATATTAGTTTTTCTCTTAGGATTGCTAGTGTGCTTACCATACCCCTTTCCATTCACGGAAGAAGTTGTGACAACTTTCTAGGTGGGGATACAAACCATGTAGAGATTCCTTAGAGTTGGCGTCCATGGTAGAGGGATTGTTCAAGAAAATGACTCTTAAGCACACAATTATGGCTCGCATTGTAGCTCACATGTACATCATCAATACAAATCATACTCTCAGATCAATAAAAGTTATTTATTTTCTTGATTGAAAATTGCGCGAGCCAGTGAAATCGAACTCTCAAAAGGTCGTTTGCACGTGTCCCATAGTTTCATTTCTCGTTTTTTATTTGATGACTAGAAAATGGTACAAGGGTAGAACACATAAGAAAGAACGAGACAGAGTGGGCATGAGTTTACTCAAGTCGTTTTCCCAATCGTTGTTACTACTTACTAATAAGACCATGCAAATTTTAATGTCAATTGTATATTTAAAATAAAAAAGTATGATTTGATTTTTTATTTTTACTTTTGTTCTAATGTATAATATTATTTGACATGTTAAATTTATTTTTTCTCATAATCAATTAAGTATTGAAAGTTATAAAAATAAAAAAGTTGTAGTGAGTACATGAAAAAATAAACATTTTAATCAATAATAATCAAATACTAAGGGTCCGTTTAGTTCGTTGATTTGAGTTTTTAACTTGAATTGAGATGTGATTTTATGTGAGTTTTTTACTGTAATAAAAAAGTTAGCTATGACTGTTTCTGAGAGTTTTCACTGTAGCAAAGCTCGAATTTTAAACTCGAATCGGTGAAATGAATAAGACTTAAATTTCTCATATGTTTTACTTATAATTTCTAATGTAAATGTTAATGTCATTGTATATTTAACATGAACAAGTATGATATGGTATGTTATTTTCATTTTTATTTCAATGCATAATGCTATTTGAAATGTTAAATCTATTTTTTTCTATAATTATTAAGTTTTGAAAGTTGTAAAAGTAAATATTTATTTTTAAAATAATTAGAAAATGTAAAAGTTGTATTGATTACATGAAAAAAATAAACATTTTAACTAATAGTAAATAAATGTCAAATTTTCTAGATGCTATACTTGGTGAGAAATTTGTCACAAAATATAACATATGAAAAATTGAACATAACAAATAACATTATATTAGAGAGTATTTTTAATGTGATTTTCTAATGTGATTTTTTGAACAACAGTCGTCACGACTATTATACTTGAATGAAGTATAATAATTGATTTGTTAATTATAAATTTAATATTTGAGAGTAAAATTATTTTTTAATATAATGCTATTTATTATGTTAAATTTTTTATATGCTATATTTTGTGATAAATTTTTCATTAAGAGCATCTTCAATGTAATGTTATAATTAATGTGCTAATTAAAAATTTAGCATTTGAGTGTAAAAAATACTCTCCAATATAATGTTATTTGTTGTGTTAAATTTTTCATATGTTATACTTTATGACAAATTTCTCACCAAGTATAGCATCTAGAAAATTTGACATTTATTCACAAACATCAGTAACATTCTTATAACTTCTTAAGTGATGACAGAACAACTAAAATCGACCCAATTTCTGGAGAGAAATGTTCAACCAAAAATTGAAGAACTAGAAAGTGCGAATCGTATAATGTGTGTGCTAGTTTTCAATCTATAACGAAAGGAAAGCTATCGAACCTCTATATCAGAGCTAATATTATGAGTGTGTGGAGCAAAATGTTTTCAAATCTTTCAACAGCAGCAATAGAAATCAATGAGAGAAGCTGCTAAAGCAGTACTGCTATCATGCTTGCCAACAAATTAGCTTCGAGACGTAATTCCTGACAAACAGATAAAAATTAACTAACGTATTAAACTCTTCTTTTAGGCTCTACACATTCCCATAAGATTGCAGAAACTGCATCAAATCTGAAGAGAAAATCATCATTAACTTAAAGATAAACTTAAAGAAAAAGAGTATGAAGAACTTACGGTAGAAACCTTCTATACAACTGTGGTAAGATTTAAAGCTTACTTGGATTAACACAATAATCAGGATTTGGGGGTATGTTATTAAGAACTAAATCATCTTTCTTGCCGTCCTTGATTAGAAGAATTCGATTCATTACAATGCAAAACAATAGCTTTTCCACTCATGTTTATCGATTGTTTTTTGGTGGTATGTTAGTTATAGCGTTTTTCAAAAAAAACGTTATCAAGCGCTTTGTATATAATAGCGTTTAAAATAGTTATAATATATATATATATATATTAAAATTTCACGACATTTTAACAGATTTGTTTTATATATATTTAAATATTTATATATGTACACATCAGAATCATATTAGACAGGTATTGAAAATTACTTTTCCAAATTTTCAAATTCCCACTTTTTTCCTCTTTATTTTTTGCACTGCTTTTGCTACTCTATTCTCTCCACTACTGCTCCATCTCTTCACGGTGACCCTCTCTTTCTCTCAAAAGTCACCCACCCTTGTGGCCTTGCTTCTTCTTCTTCTTCTTCTTTCTTCTCTGTCAGCTCTCCTTCAGATTCGGCTTTAGGGAAGTCGCGTTCTTCTCATTCCTTCGTCAAATTCGGCCTTCGGGATGTGAAATTTCTTGCAAGGTCGCAGCTCCGTTTCAGGTATTTTCCCTATCTATTCTACTTTATGGCCATCCATGGCTTTCCATTTACCAAATCCTCACTTGGATCCTCCAAATCGGCCCTATTCCATAATGGGTTCTCTTTACAATCATCTGTTCTTCCTGGATTTTTTTCGTACAGTCCCGTTCTTCGGGTATTTACGCAAGAGCAGCTGCGGAGAAGAGTCTCTTTGTTTGGTGAAAATGCTCATTCCTTTGTACTCTATTGTTTAATTTAATTTATTGAGAAACCTAGTTTTGTATGGATTGGTGCAAAGAACCGACTTGTTGCTCAATCAAAATGAAATTTGAATCAGAGAAAAATAAACATTTCTTGTTATATGGGACTTATTTTGTGGTGATTTTCTCTGCAGGATATTGACGGTAAAGATGTTTCTGAAGGATGATTCTCTAGTAAATTCAAGGGAAAGGTGCTTTTGATTGTAAATGTTGCTTCAAGATGGTATTTTCTCCTTAACGACTGAGTTTTTCTTTTACTTTTTAATTATGCTTTTAACCAGTTTTTGTTTCGTTTTAATTAATACCAAGATATTAGAGCCTGCATCTTTGAAAGTTTGATATTATGTGAATTAACTGAGCAAATTCTCTTTGAATGTCAGTGATTTGACAACTTCAAATTACTCCGAGCTATCACACTTGTATGAGAAGTACAAGACTCAAGGTAATGCTACACCTCATTAGTTATAAAGTAGTTCAAAATTTGATTCTGTATCATGAAATTTGTTATATTGTCATCCTAAACTTTGAGCATAAAGCACCATTTTTAGTTTGACAAGCTAGTTTACTTTGGATACGATAAAAGAATTAATTTAATATATCAATATGTTATATTTATTCTGTTTTATATTAGTATATTCAAATGGTCAGATAAGATGCAATGTGCTAAATTACTTGTGCTCTTTAAGCATTTACCTTATTAGTTGTTTCAGTTTACTTTATTTCAAGAGTAATTGATTACTCCTAAGTCCTAGGGAAGATGTACCTAAGATTGATAACTCATTAATCGTGTTTCCTTTCTCTTTTGTTCTCTATTTTAGAGTCTCTTCATATAATACGTAAAGTTATGAAGAGTTGAAAGAGATTTTGGCTATGCTCTGAAATTCGTTGGTGAAGTCAAGGATATAAATGAGCTTGTAAATTTTTGTATTTGGTTGAAATACTTGCGTGTGAAGATCAAGTTTTGATGCATTTCCTCTGTTTTTAATGATTAAGCTTGTAAATCTTGAAGGGATGCTAGTATATATTGGATTTGAAATATTTTTAATTATCAACTTTTGCTGTGTTTGTTTGTGGGTTGAAATAACTGCTGTGCTTTCAGGTACATATACACCGTGGCTATGATGTTTAATTTGGTAAGTATGCTTTGCTTCACTCTAACGGCCATCCCCACCAATATGTCGAAGTTAGTTATAAAGTAGCTGAAAAGTTAGAGTCAATATCAGCTATGCCTGTTTACAAAGATAAAAGCCACGAAGAACTGAGATAGGAGGACTATCAGTTGGGAGATAAAGGTATGTTTTTGGTAAAGTTTCCAAATACTAAAAGTTTGTTGCTCTTGTTACCAGAAGTGACAACGTTGACTGAATTTTGCATTGATTCATAATTTCAGGTGGATCAACACCCACTGCTCAATCCACAGGGATTTTTAGTTCATCTACTTCACAGCCAAGTGTTTTGGGTCCTTCACCTTCATTTACTCAATCATCCTCAAGTCTATTTTCTAACACCACTTCTAATCTATTTGCTCCAAAACCTCCAGTCTTTAGTAGTACAGGTTCACCAACGTGTTCTGTTTTTTTTTTTTTTTTTTGTTTGTACTTGCAGCCATCTTAATATCAACCTCAACTTTAAGCGGACACACACTCCAACAATATTGATTCTATTATTTATGTAGCTCTTTCTAGTTTGGTACCTTCGGTTTGAGCATATATGCTTCTGTAGTTGATTGAGTGTTTGGTGTTTCCTGCTATTATTAACAAGTGTTTATCAAATTTCTGGGTATGGTAATTAGAAACAAGTGATGTGTTTATCATATATGCTTCTGTAGTTGATTGAGTGTCTGGAGGCTAATGGACGATTGATTAGTGGTCGCTGGTTCCTTCTTTTGTTTTGTTCTTGTGTTTTTTGTGCTCTCTCTCTTTTTTTTTTTTTTTTCTTTTGTTTTTTGTGTTTTTTAAAAAAAAAAAAAAAAAAAAAAAAACTAATGTTGTTCTCTTTTGTTAATCTTCTGAAGTGCTTAGCTAATATCCAATTAATTATGTTTATTGTTGCAGAAGATTCACGTGAAGATGGTCTTGTTCAGGAGAAAGTCAATCTTGTCAAAGTGAACCAGAAATCTAAATATCATTTCTTTCTAATGCATAATCAATGGCAGAGAAGGATCGTCTCGGAGCATATCAATTTCCTGTAAAAAGAGACATTAATGTAGATTTCAATATCCATTAATAAAAATGAAACGAAAAACACTTTACCGCAATTAAACTTTAAGAATGGACTCAATTTCACTCACACTACAATGAACTCGACGTTGCACAGTCTATTCACTGAACATGGCCTTTAATTGGAACTACAGAGTATTAAGTATAGGTTATAGATCCATCCTTAATATATGGATATGTTCCCCATATTTCATCTGTACGATCGCCATCATCACGGCATTGGAATATCCATCAGAAGTGACAACGCGGTGGTCCGTCTCGCTGCATCAGTATCTTCATCACGATAGTTGGCCTCGCGATTTCTTTTGCAAGCAACGGTGGGATCGCAAGTGACATCATTGAAATCTGTCTCTCTAGGCAACGACGGTTTCATCATCTCCATCGCCAGAGACGATGTCACAAATCTTTTTGGTGGGACAGTGGAATTGCGATTTTCTTTTCAAGCGAAGACAGAGTTATGATAATTTGCAGGTCCGTTTCTGGTCGCCATTTGACGTTTGGCGTTGGCGACGGACCGCAAATTATCATAACTCTTCTCTTCGCTTGAAAAAAGTTACTGAAATCTTCTTGATACAATAATAATAATAATAACAATAATAATAATAATAATAATATTGTTATTAATATTAATAATATTAATAATAATAATAATAAATATAATAATGATAATAATAATAAAACTAATAATAATAATAATAATAATAACAATAATAATAACAACAACAACAACAACAACAACAACAATAATAATAATAATAATAAAAACAAAATAATAATAATAATAATAATAATAATAATAATAATAATAATAATAATAATAATAATAATAATAATAATAAGGGTCCATTTGGTTCAGGGATTCGAATCATGTGATTTGAACCATTTTCGATTTACGTGTATTTTTTGTGAGAGAAATTACTGTAGCGAACCACGAATCATGATTCGAATCGGGTGACGAATCCCCCAACCAAACGGACCCTAAGATTCTCATCATTTTGAGATTCACGGGAATTTGAATAACACCATGTTGGGTGGTATTCAAATTACCTTAAAATGAGAGAAAGTGAATCGCATGATAATCACTTTCCTGGGAATTAAGCTTAGAACAAAAACATAGAGCGCGTTTGGTTTCATTCTCAAAAACGTTTTTCACATTTTTCAAGAAATAAAAATTGAAAATACCTTCAAAAACGTGTTTGGTTTGTGTTTTCTTAAAAATTGAAACTGAAAACGTTTTTGACTCTTTTCATATTTTGTATACATTTCTGAAAATGGTTTATACTCATTTTCATTTTCTCATTTTCTATTTTTTTCTACTCTCATTCTCTTCTTTCCTCGCTCCCTCCATATAGACGCAGGCGAGTCGAACTCAGTCATGGTCGCCGCCAACTCTGTCCGAGTTGCTGCTGCTCAAATGACCTCCATCAACGACCTCGCTGCCAACTTCACTCACTAGTTGTTTAGATTGTTTATTCATTTTATTGGCTATAGAGATTTATGGGCAGGCATTTGTTGCAGAGAATCAGGCATTTGGCTGTCACTTGTTGGTTTCCAACAAAAAGAACCTGATGATAAGCGGTTGAGTAATACCGTAATTGATGATGCTGGGAACATCAAAAGCACTTATAAGAAGATACACTTGTAGGTGTTTTTTTTAACTTTGGTTTTGTTCATATTTCTTGTTTTACACAGATTTTTGGTTTTAAAATTTAAAATTTAAACCACCAAATACAATTTTAGTATTTTTAAATTTAAAATAATCTCAGACTAAACCTACTAAACGCATTTTCAAAAATAATTATACAATACAAAATAAAAATATTTTAATTTTTATTTTCATACAAAAAAATAAAATTATTTAGGAACGAGTTCCAAATGCATCTATAAATACACCCCAGACAAAGTTTAAAAAGTGCAATCATCATCACACATAGAAGAATGCACAAATTTTTCTCAACTACCAATGACGGTAACCGTCCATGATGAAGCTTTTTAAGCAAATATTTCTTTCAATTTAGTCCCTCATCACTCTTAGTCTATAAATAGGTGAGGGTGAAATTTTAATTGATCATTTGCTCTCTTTTCTCACTTCGACGTTCAGATTTCCTCTCCATTTTCTCTCCACCAAAACCGGCAGCCTCTCTCCCTTTGTGACTCTCAAAATTTTCTCATTCTACCCCACAATCTTGCTTTCTAATCCACAACGAGAGGATCTAAGTCCTAGAGAAGGTTCGGTAAGGAATCTACACTCTAAAAACTTGGTTCTCTTGTCCATTCTTGAACTTTCTTTCAAAATATTAAAGGATGTGTTTCTCTTCCTAGGATTGTCACCAAGGAGGCGTCTAGGACTTCCTTGACAAAACCAAGTCTCAAATCTAAGGTAAATGCGTTAAAAATCCAAACTTTAAATAATTGTTGTGTTTGTGTGGAAAAAGTGTTGGTATTCTTAGTGATTTTTCCGCTACTTTATAGTTTTGTATGATAAAAGCTATGATCTCCTTATAGCTGTGTTTTTAGAGCTTGAAATCTGGGATTGAATGATAAAATTATGGTAATAAGTAAAAGATGTCAGCGTTCGGTAGACTTGAGAAAGTAAGTTGGGCAAGACAAATGTTTATTATGGCATGAAAATATGAGCTTTGATATGCTAATATATGATTTATGGAGTTTGGAAACTTTGGTACAGTTTCTAAAGACATTCAAAAAGTTTTATGAACGAAAATGCCCCTAGGTCTAAAAATGAGCAAAATTTCAAAGGGTGTCCTAGATAAAAGCAAAATTTCAAATGAGCAAAATATGAGCTCAAGCAAGCAATATTGTAGATTTAGATGATTGGAGACGAGTTTATGTTTAGAGCCTTTTCAAATTCTAAATGGAAAAAAAAAAAGTTATTACGTTTAGAAATTGAGTTGACCAAACTTTAATTAAGTAAAATTGTCTTTATATAGAGAATTAAACTTTGGGCCCACTTATGAGTTTTGATCCTTGCATTAAAATGAGCTTACTGGTCGAAAATATCAAAACCAATTCCAGGGGCAAAAATATCAATTTCTACAATGTTTGGGGTAAATTTGGAAGAACGTGAGGGTGATTTAATAGGGTGAGTCTAGGGCCTTACCAAGGTAGAAAAAGAGTTAGGAAGCCATTCTCAAAACCCTTTAGTCATCCAAAAAGCCGTTAAGGTGTAAAACCGTCGATTTGACCACAAAAAGGATAAAATTGTCAGATGGACACCGAGCTCCGAGCTTTAGCTCGAGGACCTTGAAGGAAAAATTCTTAGGATAGCAAATACCTTAGACTCATAACCATGGAACCACCAAAACCCGCTAAGGATAAAACGGTAGTTTTAAGAATTGGAAACCAAAACTTGGATTAGAATTCCCTAAGAGACTAGCAACACCCTTAGCTTGATCCAGGAACTCAAATGGGCCCGAAACCCAAGTGGAGATTAGAGTATCCTTTAAGTTCACCTAAGTAAACCCACTAGTTGACCACACCAATATTAAGCCCAATAAGTCCAAGTCCAATCTTAAAGATACCTAGGGTTACAAGAAGCCTAAGAGCTTTAAATGGACACTACAACAAATATTTCTTTTTACGGCCGTCAAAAAACGCTATGAGGTTGTCTTTATAGCGTATTTTTAGGGCACTAAAATAGTGGACGCTATTAAAGGTTATTGATATCGTGGCGATTTATCATATGGTTGTTATTTTATCTCTAGCATTTTTGAAATATTGTATATATATGAGTTTATATACATATATATTATAGTTTGTAATTGTTTCTTTTGATTTATTCAACAAAAATGGTGATATAAGTTATAATATCAAATTTAAAAACACTGAATAAAAGTTTGGGAACTATTTGGAAAAAAAGAATCAAGGAATCAGGAATAATAACACCAAAAACTCCCTTTTTCTTTTGGCTATATTCGCTTTACGTAAAAACAAATAATCATGGATGAATTATCTTTTCATTAGGTGAATGTATCAAAATTTTACTATAGTTTCTAATTTGCTGAAAATATATACGCACGATATTAGGGATTTTTTTTTTCTTTTTCTTTTTTTTTTCCCTGTAAGTCAACACAATATTAGTAATTAATTGCAGTTAGCAAAAAGTAAAAGCTATAAAGTGGTACGTTTTATGGGATTTTTTGTCGACTGGAATGCACAGTTGTATTATACATGTGTTTATATATTTGTGCAAACAAATAGGTTTTTCTCTGTCCATTAGAATAGGCGAGTTTGCTTCCAAAAAAAAAAAAAATTTCAGAGAGAGAGAAAGAAGAGTCATACAAAACAAGAAAATCATTAACAAAGTCTAAAATTTCACTCATTATTTCCTCTCAGTTAAAACTTGTGAGTTTCTCAATGGCTGGTGATTCGTCTTCCAAGAATTCTCTCTTCCAGGTATATATACGATACATGTATTTTCGTTTTTACGTATTTTTAAGGAGAATTTAATTACATGCATGTATTTGTTCTTTTTGTTTTTTCATTTTGAATAGCTGTTGAAATATCATTCATAAATTAGTGTTAAAACTTTATCTTCTTAATTTCTATAGTCTTCAATATTGTTCATGTTCTAGCTTTGTCAGTAATAAAAACCACAACAATTACAAAAAAAAAAAAAAAAAAAAAAAAAAAAAAAAAAAAAAATTCATAAAACAAGAAAAGAAGGAAAAAGAAAAAACAAAGAAAGACCCCAAGTGCCACTGTCAGGCCTTAGATTCCCAACCCCAAAAGACACCACCACCGATAATGCAATGGACTTGTCTTTATCTTCAATAAATTTCTTAAATCCATAATTAATTTTCCAAAAATTTAAGTTTAGGAAAAAAAAGAATCAAGGAACGAGGAATAATAATAATACCAAAACTCCCTTTTTTTTTGGCTATATTGGCAACATATAATCTTAGATGAATTATCTTTTCATTAGGTGAATTTATCATAACTTTACAGTAGTTTCTAATTTTCAGTGGATATATTTTTCCATCGCACTTTATTGTAGAAATTATATCAGCACGATATTAGGGATTTTTTTCTTTTACATTTTTTTTTTCCTGTAAGTCAACAAATATTAGTAATTAATTTCAGTAACTAAAAGGTAAAAGCTATAAAGTAGTATCTTTTCATGGACTTATATGTACGGTAGTTTTACACACATATACACATATATATTACTTATGTATCAGCAATATATATTTTTTTAAGAAGCTAATGATAAACTTCAATTAAAAAGAAAAATTAACACTGTCCACCAGATTAGAATTGTTATGTTTGTGAACTGTTCTTTTTGAGATATATCAATCATAATTAACCAGGAAAAGAAGTTTAAATGAAAATTCAATGCATTGGGTGAAACCTATTTCTCTTCATACGATCACTTAATAAGAGCCATGCTTTTGGTACTTGTGTGATGTACATGACCATTCTCAGACAAAGTATACCTTGATAAACAAAAACAATTTTTGAATAGAGCATACCTAGTCTAAGATGTTTGAACTGCCGCGCAAGCCGCCATGTAAAGTGACATTAATCTTAGCCTCTTATTATCATCTCTTGATATGATATGCACTGTGCGCTTAAGACTAGCAATGATATGATACGGACTTATATGTACGGTAGTTTTACACACATATGTATACATATATATACACATATATATTACTTATGTATCAGCAATATATTACTTCAATGATGGTGTTCTCCTTAAATGATGCTAAAGATAATAGGGTGTTCTCTCTAAATGATGGTTGTCGCGGATCTCACAATGAACAATGGGAGCTAAATTAATTATTTATTTTTGTTAATGCAGATTCCGAAAGCAATTCACACATTAGAGTTATGTGAAGTACCTCCACGTATAGTGACTGTGGAAGACTTCCCGGGTAAAATTAGCATTCGGTCAAAATTAAATGTCATACAAAATATTCACAATTGGCTAACAAAGAGGGAACGAGTTTGGTTTCGAAGGTACCCTCAATTAGGTCGTTTAATAGACTTGCCAACTAAAGGGAATTTTTCTGGAGCACTGATGCACCATTTATTGTTGAGGCGAATAGAATGCCAAAAGGAGCATGAGGTTTGGTTCTCTGCCGAGGGTAAACCGTTAAGGTTCTCTCTCAATGAGTTTGTGTTGATAACTGGCTTGTACACAAGCGGTGGTCCATCTCAAGAGGAAATTAAATCTCATGAGGTGGAAGAAATACTAATGAACAAGTACTGGCCTGGTGCAAATGGTGTCACTGTCGATGATGTTGCTAAAAAACTTGAAGAGTTGAGCAAAAAAAACGTCAAATCCAAGGATAGAGTGCGACTAGCGTTTGTATACATGATAGCTGGGTTCTTGATGGCTGGAGACCCGAGGAAGAAGATTAATTCATCTTGGCTTCAGTATGTCGGCGACCTCAATTTCTTTGATCAATATCCTTGGGGAATTGAGTGTTATGATTTGACACTCACGAGCTTGAAGAAGATAAACCTCGCAAAAAATGGGAGAAAAGGTGTGAGAAGAATAAAAAAAGGTCCCGAAAATTATGATCTTTATGGATGCCCTTGGATCTTTCGTAAGGTTTTCACTCTGATAGTATTGTTTTTTTTTTTTTTTTTCTAGTTAAATATAATTTATTATTTGGTTGTTTTAGTAATGTCGCTATACTTTTCATTTTAGGCATGGGCTTTTGAGGCAATGCCCGACTTGGGAAAGAGCGTGGCCAAATTTGAAGATCGAAGCAAACATATTCCACGGTGCTTCCGTTGGCAATTGACAGAAAGGGCGACCTTATGGCGTCCATGTTTGGAGGTCATGAGGTCGGTTGAGGTAATTCTAACTTACACTTTACATTTTAAAATTTAGTTTTATCCTTTTGGACTAATAGCTTATACTCATTTCATTTCTTTTTAGTTTACCGTACGACCTACTTTGACTCCTTCAGCGGAGGAGAGAGAACAAAGAGTACTATCAACGACTCAATAAACGTGAGGATATTGTGGATGAAGTCATAGATCACCTCACAATGTTTTTAGTAGGAGATGTTATCTTGCATAGTTCTGTAGTTAAGGAAGCGGATCATAGACCACGCCCAACCGCTTCTTCTCCCCAGATCACCACGACCCATGATACGATTCATGGAGCCTTTACCACTTGTATTGCCCCCCAAACGCATGGCCCGACCACCATTGAAACATTAACTCCTATAGACTCTCAGGCCCATGGATCGATGCCAACAACATCGACCTCCTTTGCCGCCCCCATCTAGAGGTCAACAGGATCACTCTTTAGAGATGTTTCATCTTTTTGATCGTCGTTTCGGTGAACATGAGGACGAGATCCAATCATTAGATGACTGTCCTTATATGACACCACCTACACCTATTCATGAGGGAGTGAGCTATGTGGAATTAGGTGATGAGATTGTGAAATATGGTCAACAACTGAAGCGTAAAAAGCGGTCTCAAGCCTTGATAGCACCATTTCTAGAGTGGCCAAAGAGGGTTAAATTCAGAAGGTCAGAACATCTTACTTTTGACCCATTCAGACATCCATGTGAAAATGACCAAAGAAGCCTTTTGGAGATGGTTCAAAGGTGAAACGAAGGTAGCCTGACCATCCGATGCGGACTCGCTCTTCAAAACCGATGCTTTTTTGAGATTATGTTGCGCAAAGGTGCTTATATATATAGTGAGGTAAGTTACTACTCTTTTGTAATAATCAAATATATGTCTTCTTTATAAATTATTAATTATATTTATTGATTTACTTATCAATTGAATTAATTTGTATTTTTTGCAAGATGTGGATGAGATATTATATTTGTTCGTGAAACGGATCGATAAGTTTCCCGACATCTTTCCTAAAGACATATGCATTCTCAATGATTGTTTTTCCCAAACATTGTGTGCATTATACAATGATACTATCAATCCCGAGACTAAAAATTTTAAAATTACTGGCCAGATGAAAGAATATTATAAAGGGATTAGGCCAAGTAGGGGAACAGATTGGGCCGGAGTTAGTCGGTTCTACGTACCATGGAACTGTTTTAACTGTCATTGGATATTACTTGATGTTGATGTTTCATCTTGGATCGTAACGGTCTATGACTCTGTCCCTACTTGTCTTTCACTTGAGGATATGGACAATTCTGTGAAACCATTTCTTGACTATTTCCCTTTCTTGCTTAAGAAGTCGAAGAAATTCTTAACCTACAGGGATAATTTCAAGAGTTCGATGATTTTAGCGCAAGCAGAAGAAAATAGAGTCCCTATTAACAAAAAGACGTAAGTTGTATTTACTTTTTATTTTTTTAAATAAAAACTAATATCTTGTTACTTCTAAGCTTATATGTAAATTTGTTTGACAGTGGTGACTGTGGTGTATACATGTTAAAGACACTAGAGATGCTTATGGCCGGAAAATGCAATGAAGAGGCGCAAAAGTATCTTAACGACAAAAAGATATTAGCTGTTAGAAGGTTTTATGCGGTTCAACTCTATGCTAGTAATGCGGGATCCATAGTTGATGATTAATATTATGTCTTTCTACATTTTTACATCTTTTTATTATGTGAATGATTATTTCTTTGAGTTATATTTCGATTCTCTAAAAGGTTTTACATGGTTTTTTTTTTTTGCATAATTGACTTGAATTTTTAATTTTGACAAACTATACTGTGTTATTTAAATTTAGTTGCAATTGACATCTAATAATTTTAGAGTAAATTGCACACAATTATACTTGCATCCTGATGTTTGCATATGATTTCGGAGGATTTTTTTTTTATTTTTTATTTTATAACAAATGAGTCGAGGTTGGCATATAAATAGATCCTTCTAATCCTGATATTTGTCTCTTTGCCAAGTATTGCTTACTTGCTTCATTTTCTTAGCTTCATTTTGAGCTCTACGTTCGGCATTCAAGAGCACAATTTTATCTTAGGTGGTGTAGGGATATGCTTCATGTGCTTTTCGAATTTAGGTGGTGTCATGCGGTTAGATTTTATCTTCCTTTTTCTCGAGTCTCCATAAAAATCCCTTTCTGTTTCCAAGTTCTACTTCATAATCCTCTGAAAATGGACAACATTGAGGTCACTAATTGTTCTTATGCATAAGAGCAAATTGTTTGGAGTTAAAAGGTTTGTTCTCCAAAGGTCAAAACTGATATGTTCTTGGCAGATTTGAGTGCCCAGAACTTAGCTTAGTGAGTATTCAGTTTTTGTGTTTGGTTCTTTCCTTTTCTACCTTCTGTTTTGTGTGCCCACTGTGATTATATAGTTGCGCTTTTTTTTGTCCTTTTTTTTTTTTTTTTCAAACCATAAGAAGAATCCAAGACCAGAGATCAATAAATTTATGTGATGAGGCTCAAGTGCAAGAAGCGTGTTTTGAGTTCCCGATTGCCAAATACATTAAAAATTTGTATACATGGCTGTTTGAGCAATCCTTTAACATCAATGGAAATATCCAATTGACCGAATTCAAAAAATCCATAACACGAGGCCACACGCCACATTGTAACGACACTAATTGCCATATTGAAAATGTAACCTAGATATAAAAAAAAAAAAAAAAAACAAGGACGCCAATAAGTCAAGTAAAAGCAATCACTATTACATACGAAAACACACACAAAAATAAAGGAGTAAACAAAGAAAGGTCCGTTGTCAGCCTTTTTCAGTTGACATATTAATTTCAAAACTTAAGGTAGTTTTTAATTTTCAGTTGACATATTAATAAATATACTAAAGAAAACCCGTCCGACACTGTTCACCCACACTCAATTTACAGTTCTTGCAATAGTGTTCTGACCATTTTGCCCTTTTTCTCTCATCTTTTTTCGTTTGTGGGTTGTGGGCTTTTTGGTCTTTTTAATTTTGTTGAAAGCAGACCCGTCCGGCACTGTTCATCTACGGTCATTTTACTGTTTTTGCAGTAGTGTGCCGGGTCCTTCTTATACTTTTTCTTTGAAAAAATTCCGGTTGTGTCCTAAATTTGTGCATTTATCGTTTTATCCTCTGTTGTTGATTTCTGATATGTTTTTGTTTGGGTATTTTTGTCTTTATCAACGTATCTAAAATTTTCGGTTGTATCCTAAACATGTGTTTTTTCCGTTTTATCCTCAGTTGTTTGTTTCTGATATGTTTTTGTTTGGGTATTTTTGTCTTTATCAAGATATCTTTATTTCTATTTAAGTTTTTTTTCTCCATACAGTTGTGCATGAGCTGTCTGGGAGAAGACAGAGTGAAGTGGTGAGACCCAGTGTCATACGTGTTGGCTTTTTCCTCCATAGTTAAAGACAGCTGTGCATGAGCTATCTGGGAGAAGAGAGAGTGCGGTGGTGGGACCCAGTTTCATACATGTTAGTGCAGTGGTGGGATTCGGTGTTAACGTGTTAATCAATTTAGAAAATGTCGTTGGTGTCCCATAAAATTTGTTTTTATTATTTTGCCCTCAATTTTTTTTTGCTGTTGAGTTTCTCTGCTAGGCATTTTGGTCATTTAATGCGTTGGTATTTGTTTAGTCTTCTCGAGAAGCTTCTTGCTTCCTTCACTCTTGCTCTCACCTCTCACGTTTTCCATTTTCTTATTTGCTCAAGTTTTCCTTCTGCGTCTATTCTCCGTATCTCTACTTCGTTTTCTTAATGATTCTTTCTGGTTTTGTTCTAGATTTTTTAGGGCTTTGTTAATTTTTTTTTTGTTTTTCGATTTTCTTCTATATGGGTATTTTAAGCTTTTTTGGGTTTTTTTATACAAACAATTTTTTTGTGACATTTTTTGGGGTTGTATCTCGATTTATTGTGGTATATGTGAGTAAATCTTATGGCTTATGTTTTGATTGAGTTTCTAGGTTTTATTCTCTCTGGAACTTTTGGAAATTTTTTTTTTTGCCGTTTAGATATTTTTTGCTTTTTAGGGTTTTCTTCTTTGATTTTTTTTTTTTTTCTCGGTTTGGTTACAATTTTCATGGGGTTCATTTATGATATTTTTCCTGTTTCTTATGTCAAAAATGGGTTGAGGTTTTTCGTGCGGTTCATTTCGGTTTTTTCTTTGTTTTTTATGTGATAAATGAGTTGAGGTTATGGGTTATTTTTTGGTAAAGTTCTTATTTTTTTTTCTATTTGAAAATTTTTGTTGTTTCTCCATTTTTTTTGCGATCTGGGTATCTAGCTTTTAGGGGTTTTTTTTAACAAAAATTTCCTTTGATATTTTTTAGGGCTTTCTTTCGATTTCTAATGTATCTTGATTTTTTTTCCATGTGAAAAAAATAATGTTATTTGTTGTGTTAAATTTTTCATATGTTATACTTTGTGACAAATTTCTCACCAAGTATAGCATCTAGAAAATTTGACATTTATTCACAAACATCAGTAACATTCTTATAACTTCTTAAGTGATGACAGAATAACTAAAATCGACCCAATTTCTGGAGAGAAATGTTCAACCAAAAATTGAAGAACTAGAAAGTGCGAATCATATAATGTGTGTGCTAGTTTTCAATCTATAACGAAAGGAAAGCTATCGAACCTCCATATCAGAGCTAATATTATGAGTGTGTGGAGCAAAATGTTTTCAAATCTTTCAACAGCAGCAATAGAAATCAATGAGAGAAGCTGCTAAAGCAGTACTGCTATCATGCTTGCCAACAAATTAGCTTCGAGACGTAATTCCTGACAAACAGATAAAAATTAACTGACAAGGCAGACACGCCGGTTAATCAAATTATTTGACTGATAACTCGTACGAAACACTTGTGCAGGGAAAAAAAAAGAAGAAAAGAAATTCTCAACATAATCGAGCCTAACGACTGTGACGTCCTAAGTTTCTAATATGTCTAGCTTGACACAATATCTGATGCAAAATAAGGAAGTTAATTGTGGTTTGGTAACATTTTGTTTGAAAGTTGAGTTTTGGTATTAGCTTCTTTTGTAAGAGTATTAAACTCTTCTTTTAGGCTCTACACATTCCCATAAGATTACAGAAACTGCATCAAATCTGAAGAGAAAATCATCATTAACTTAAAGATAAACTTAAAGAAAAAGAGTATGAAGAACTTACAGTAGAAACCTTCTATACAATTGTGGTAAGATTTAAAGCTTACTTGGATTAACACAATAATCAGGATTTGGTGGTATGTTATTAAGAACTAAATCACCTTTCTTGCCGTCCTTGATTAGAAGAATTCGATTCATTACAATGCAAAACAATAGCTTTTCCACTCATGTTTATCGATTGTTTTTTGGTGGTATGTTAGTTATAGCGTTTTTCAAAAAACGTTACTGCGCTTGTATATAATAGCGTTTAAAATAGTTATAATATATATATATATATATTAAAATTTCACGACATTTTAACAGATTTGTTTTATATATATTTAAATATTTATATATGTACACATCAGAATCATATTAGACAGGTATTGAAAATTACTTTTCCAAATTTTCAAATTCCCACTCTTTTTTCCCTCTTTATTTTTTGCACTGCTTTTGCTACTCTATTCTCTCCACTACTGCTCCATCTCTTCACGGTGACCCTCTCTTTCTCTCAAAAGTCACCCACCCTTGTGGCCTTGCTTCTTCTTCTTCTTCTTCTTTCTTCTCTGTCAGCTCTCCTTCAGATTCGGCTTTAGGGAAGTCGCGTTCTTCTCATTCCTTCGTCAAATTCGGCCTTCGGGATGTCAAATTTCTTGCAAGGTCGCAGCTCCGTTTCAGGTATTTTCCTATCTATTCTACTTTATGGCCATCCATGGCTTTCTCGATCCCATTTACCAAATCCTCACTTGGATCCTCCAAATCGGCCCTATTCCATAATGGGTTCTCTTTACAATCATCTGTTCTTCCTGGATTTTTTCGTACAGTCCCGTTCTTCGGGTATTTACGCAAGAGCAGCTACGGAGAAGAGTCTCTTTGTTTGGTGAAAATGCTCATTCCTTTGTACTCTATTGTTTAATTTAATTTATTGAGAAACCTAGTTTTGTATGGATTGGTGCAAAGAACCGACTTGTTGCTCAATCAAAATGAAATTTGAATCAGAGAAAAATAAACATTTCTTGTTATATGGGACTTATTTTGTGGTGATTTTCTCTGCAGAATATTGACGGTAAAGATGTTTCTGAAGGATGATTCTCTAGTAAATTCAAGGGAAAGGTGCTTTTGATTGTAAATGTTGCTTCAAGATGGTATTTTCTCCTTAACGACTGAGTTTTTCTTTTTTACTTTTTAATTATGCTTTTAACCAGTTTTTGTTTCGTTTTAATTAATACCAAGATATTAGAGCCTGCATCTTTGAAAGTTTGATATTATGTGAATTAACTGAGCAAATTCTCTTTGAATGTCAGTGATTTGACAACTTCAAATTACTCCGAGCTATCACACTTGTATGAGAAGTACAAGACTCAAGGTAATGCTACACCTCATTAGTTATAAAGTAGTTCAAAATTTTATTCTGTATCATGAAATTTGTTATATTGTCTTCCTAAACTTTGAGCATAAAGCACCATTTTTAGTTTGACAAGCTAGTTTACTTTGGATACGATAAAAGAATTAATTTAATATATCAATATGTTATATTTATTCTGTTTTATATTAGTATATTCAAATGGTCAGATAAGATGCAATGTGCTAAATTACTTGTGCTCTTTAAGCATTTACCTTATTAGTTGTTTCAGTTTACTTTATTTCAAGAGTAATTGATTACTCCTAAGTCCTAGGGAAGATGTACCTAAGATTGATAACTCATTAATCGTGTTTCCTTTCTCTTTTGTTCTCTATTTTAGAGTCTCTTCATAATACGTAAAGTTATGAAGAGTTGAAAGAGATTTTGGCTATGCTCTGAAATTCGTTGGTGAAGTCAAGGATATAAATGAGCTTGTAAATTTTTGTATTTGGTTGAAATACTTGCGTGTCAAGATCAAGTTTTGATGCATTTCCTCTGTTTTTAATGATTAAGCTTGTAAATCTTGAAGGGATGCTAGTATATATTGGATTTGAAATATTTTTAATTATCAAGTTTTTGATGCATTTCTTCTTTTGGAGTGTAACTTGAGTGTAGTTTTTGAGTTGAATTTGAGTTATAACTTGAGTTGAAGTTAGAACTTGAATAAAGCTCAGTAAAATTAAGTGAAGTTAAAACTTAAAAGAACGTGAATTTAAAAAAGTTAAAACTTGAGTTGTTTTTTTTTTTTTTTTAGTTTTATGTGTAAAAGAACATGCCGTAAAAGTTTGTTGCTCTTGTTACCAGAAGTGACAACGTTGACTGAATTTTGCATTGATTCATAATTTCAGGTGGATCAACACCCACTGCTCAATCCACAGGGATTTTTAGTTCATCTACTTCACAGCCAAGTGTTTTGGGTCCTTCACCTTCATTTACTCAATCATCCTCAAGTCTATTTTCTAACACCACTTCGAATCTATTTGCTCCAAAACCTCCAGTCTTTAGTAGTACAGGTTCACCAACGTGTTCTGTTTTTTTTTTTTTTTTTTTTTTTTTTTGTACTTGCAGCCATCTTAATATCAACCTCAACTTTAAGCGGACACACACTCCAACAATATTGATTCTATTATTTATGTAGCTCTTTCTAGTTTGGTACCTTCGGTTTGAGCATATATGCTTCTGTAGTTGATTGAGTGTTTGGTGTTTCCTGCTATTATTAACAAGGTGTTTATCAAATTTCTGGGTATGGTAATTAGAAACAAGTGATGTGTTTATCATATATGCTTCTGTAGTTGATTGAGTGTTTGGAGGCTAATGGACGATTGATTAGTGGTCGCTGCTGGTTCCTTCTTTTGTTTTGTGTGCTCTCTCTTTTTTTTTTTTTTTTTTTTTTTTTTTTTTTTTTTTTTTTTTTTTTTAAAAAAAATAATGTTGTCTTTTTTGTTAATCTTCTGAAGTGCTTAGCTAAAATCCAATTGAATTATGTTTATTGTTGCAGAAGATTCACGTGAAGATGGTCTTGTTCAGGAGAAAGTCAATCTTGTCAAAGTGAACCAGAAATCTAAATATCATTTCTTTCTAATGCATAATCAATGGCAGAGAAGGATCGTCTCGGAGCATATCAATTTCCTGTAAAAAGAGACATTAATGTAGATTTCAATATCCATTAATAAAAAAAAAACGAAAAACACTTTACCGCAATTAAACTTTAAGAATGGACTCAGTTTCACTCACACTACAATGAACTCGACGTTGCACAGTCTATTCACTGAACATGGCCTTTAATTGGAACTACAGAGTATTAAGTATAGGTTATAGATCCATCCTTAATATGTGGATATGTTCCCCATATTTCATCTGTACGATCGCCATCATCACGGCATTGGAATCTCCATCGGAAGTGACAACGCGGTGGTCCGTCTCGCTGCATTAGTATCTTCATCACGATAGATGGCCTCGCGATTTCTTTTGCGAGCAACGGTGGGATTGAAAGTGACATCATTGAAATCTGTCTCTCTAGGCAACGACAGTTTCATCATCTCCATCGCCAGAGACGATGTCACAAATCTTTTTGGTGGGACAGTGGAATTGCGATTTCCTTTTCAAGCGAAGACAGAGTTATGATAATTTGCAGGTCCGTTTCTGGTCGCCATTTGACAAGTGACATCATTGAAATCAAATCTCTCTAACTCTATCAGTTTCATCATCTCCATCGCCGAGACGATGTCATAAATCTTTAATAATAATAATAATAATATTTCCTATTAATATTAATAATATTAATAATAATAATAATCGGTAGAAAATAGGCCAATATGAAAAGCTTAAGAAAGTAAATAGGTTAATTTTTAGTTATAAAATTATTAGGCCATAACTTGTCAATAATAATAATAATAATAATTATAATAATAATAATAATTATGGTTCATTAATATTAATAATATTAATAAAAATAATAATAATAATAAATATAATAATGGTAATAATAATAAAACTAATAATAATAATAATAATAATTTAATAATAATAATTAACAATGTAAACAATTGGAACAACAATTTTAATTCATCTCAAATAATAATAATTTTAATAATAATAATAATAATAATAATAATAATAATAATAATAATAATAATAATAATAATAATAATAATAATAATAATAATAATAATAACAATAACAATAACAACAACAATAATAATAATAATAATAATAATAATAATAAAATAATAATAATAATAATAATAATAATAATAATAATAATAATAATAATAAGATTCCCATCATTTTGAGATTCACGGAATTTGAATAACACCATGTTGGGTGATATTCAAATTACTTAAAATGAGAGAAAGTGAATCCCATGATAATCACTTTCCGGGAATTAAGCTTAGAACAAAACATATAGCACGTTTTGGTTTCATTCTCAAAAACGTTTTTCACATTTTTCAAGATATAAAAATTGAAAATACCTTCAAAAACGTGTTTGGTTTGTGTTTTCTTAAAAATTGAAACTGAAAACGTTTTTGACTCTTTTCATATTTTGTATACATTTCTGAAAATGGTTTATACTCATTTTCATTTTCTCATTTTCCATTTTTTTCTACTCTCATTCTCTTCTTTCCTCGCTCCCTCCATATAGACGCCGGCGAGTGGAACTCAGTCATGGTCGCCGCCAACTCTGTCCGAGTTGCCGCTGCTCAAATGACCTCCATCAACGACCTCGCTGCCAACTTCACTCACTAGTTGTTTAGATTGTTTATTCATTTTATTGGCTATAGAGATTTATGGGCAGACATTTGTTGCAGAGAATCAAGCATTTGGCTGTCACTTGGTGGTTTCCAACAAAAAGAACCTGATGATAAGCGCTTGAGTAATCCCGTAATTGATGATGCTGGGAACATCAAAAGCACTTATAAGAAGATACACTTGTAGGTGTTTTTTTAACTTTGGTTTTGTTCATATTTCTTGTTTTACACAGATTTTTGGTTTTAAAATTTAAAATTTAAACCACCAAATACAATTTTAGTATTTTTAAATTGAAAATAAATTCAAACTAAACCTACTAAACGCATTTTCAAAAATAATTATACAATACAAAATAAAAATGTTTTAATTTTTATTTTCATACAAAAAAATAAAATTATTTAGGAACCAGTTCAAAACGCATCTATAAATACACCCCAGACAAAGTTTAAAAAGTGCAATCATCATCACACATAGAAGAATGCACAAATTTTTCTCAACTACCAATGACGGTAACCGTCCATGATGAAGGCTTTTTAAGCAAATATTTCTTGCAATTTAGTCCCTCATCACTCTTAGTCTATAAATAGGTGAGGGTGAAATTTTAATTGATCATTTGCTCTCTTTTCTCACTTCGACGTTCAGAATTCCTCTCCATTTTCTCTCCACCAAAACCGGCAGCCTCTCTCCCTTTTGTCACTCTCAAAATTTTCTCATTCTACCCCACAATCTTGCTTTCTAATCCACACCGAGAGGATCTAAGTCCTAGAGAAGGTTCGGTAAGGAATCTACACTCTAAAAACTTGGTTCTCTTGTCCATTCTTGAACTTTCTTTCAAAATATTAAAGGATGTGTTTCTCTTCCTAGGATTGTCACCAAGGAGGCGTCTAGGACTTCCTTGACAAAACCAAGTCTCAAATCTAAGGTAAATGCGTCAAAAATCCAAACTTTAAATAATTGTTGTGTTTGTGTGGAAAAAGTGTTGGTATTCTTAGTGATTTTTCCGCGACCTTATAGTTTTGTATGATAAAAGCTATGATCTCCTTATAGCTGTGTTTTTAGAGCTTGAAATCTGGTATTGAATGATAAAATTATGGTAATAAGTAAAAGATGTCAACTTTCGGTAGACTTGAAAAAGTCTCATGGAAAAATCTAAACTTTGAACTAGTTTGGGATAAAATCTAAAGTTTGGCAAGACAAATGTTTATTATGGCATGAAAATATGAGCTTTGATATGCTAATATATGATTTATGGAGTTTGGAAACTTTGGTACAGTTTCGAAAGACATTCAAAGAGTTTTATGAACGAAAATGCCCCTAGGTCTAAAAATGAGCAAAATTTCAAAGGGCGTCCTAGATAAAAGCAAAATTTCAAATGAGCAAAATATGAGCTCAAGCAAGCAATATTGTAGATTTAGATGATTGGAGACAAGTTTATGTTTAGAGCCTTTTCAAATTCTAAACGGAAAAAAAGTTATTACGTTTATAAATTGAGTTGAACAAACTTTAATTAAGTAAAATTGTCTTTATATAGAGAATTCGCTTTGGGCCCACTTATGAGTTTTGATCCTTGCATTAAAATGAGCTTACTGGTAGAAAATATTAAAACCAATCCCGGGGGCAAAAATATCAATTTCTCCAATGTTTGGGGTAAATTTGGAAGAACGTGAGGGTGATCTAATTGGGTGAGTCTAGGGCCTTACCAAGGTAGAAAAAGAGTTAGGAAGTCATTCCCAAAACCCTTTAGTCATCCGAAAAGCCGTTAAGGTGTAAAACCGTCAATTTGACCACAAAAAGGATAAAATTGTCAAATGGACATCGAGCTCCGAGCTTTAGCTCGAGGACCTTGAAGGAAAAATTCTTAGGATAGCAAATACCTTAGACTCATAACCATGGAACCACCAAAACCCGCTAAGGATAAAACGGTAGTTTTAAGAATTGGAAACCAAAACTTGTATTAGAATTCCCTAAGAAACTAGCAACACCCTTAGCTTGATCCAGGAACTCAAATTGGCCCGAAAACCCAAGTGGAGATTAGAGTATCCTTTAAGTTCACCTAAGGAAACCCACTAGTTGACCACACCCATATTAAGCCCAATAAGTCCAAGTCCAATCTTAAAGATACCTAGGGTTACGAGAAGCCCAAGAGCTTTAAATGGACACTACAACAAATATTCCTTTTTACAGCCGTCAAAAAACGCTATGAGGTTGTCTTTATAGCGTATTTTTAGGGCACTAAAATAACGGACGCTATTAAAGGTTATTAATATCGTAACGATTTATCATATGGTTGTTATTTTATCTCTAGCATTTTTGAAATATTGTATATATATGAGTTTATATACATATATATTATAGTTTGTAATTGTTTCTTTTGATTTATTCAACAAAAATGGTGATATAAGTTATAATATCAAATTTAAAAACACCGAATAAAAGTTTGGGAACTATTTGGAAAAAAAGAATCAAGGAATCAGGAATAATAACACCAAAAACTCCCTTTTTCTTTTGGCTATATTCGCTTTACGTAAAAACAAATAATCATGGATGAATTATCTTTTCATTAGGTGAATGTATCAAAATTTTACTATAGTTTCTAATTTGCTGAAAATATATACGCACGATATTAGGGATTTTTTTTCTTTTTCTTTTTTTTTTCCCTGTAAGTCAACACAATATTAGTAATTAATTGCAGTTACCAAAAAGTAAAAGCTATAAAGTGGTACGTTTTATGGGATTTTTGTCGACTGGAATGCACAGTTGTATTATACATGTGTTTATATATTTGTGCAAACAAATAGGTTTTTCTCTGTCCATTAGAATAGGCGAGTTTGCTTCCAAAAAAAAAAAAAAAAAAAATTTCAGAGAGAGAGAAAGAAGAGTCATACAAAACAAGAAAATCATTAACAAAGTCTAAAATTTCACTCATTATTTCCTCTCAGTTAAAAACTTGTGAGTTTCTCAATGGCTGGTGATTCGCCTTCCAAAAATTCTCTTTCCGGTATATATACGATACATGTATTTTTTCGTTTTTACGTATTTTTTAAGGAGAATTTAATTACATGCATGTATTTGTTCTTTTTGTTTTTTCATTTTGAATAGCTGTTGAAATATCATTCATAAATTAGTGTTAAAACTTTATCTTCTTAATTTATATAGTCTTCAATATTGTTCATGTTCTAGCTTTGTCAGTAATAAAAACCACAACAATTACAAAAAAAAAAAAAAAAAAAAAAAAAAAAAAAAAAAAAATCATAAAACAAGAAAAGAAGGAAAAAGAAAAAAAAAAGAAAGACCCCAAGTGCCACTGTCAGGCCTTAGATTCCCAACCCCAAAAGACACCACCACCGATAATGCAATGGACTTGTCTTTATCTTCAATAAATTTCTTAAATCCATAATTAATTTTCCAAAAAATTTAAGTTTAGGAAAAAAAGAATCAAGGAACGAGGAATAATAATACCAAAAACTCCCTTTTTCTTTTGGCTATATTGGCAACATATAATCTTAGATGAATTATCTTTTCATTAGGTGAATTTATCATAACTTTACAGTAGTTTCTAATTTTCAGTGGATATATTTTTCCATCGCACTTTATTGTAGAAATTATATCAGCACGATATTAGGGATTTTTTTCTTTTACATTTTTTTTTTTTTTTTCTGTAAGTCAACAAATATTAGTAATTAATTTCAGTAACTAAAAGGTAAAAGCTATAAAGTAGTATCTTTTCATGGACTTATATGTACGGTAGTTTTACACACATATACATATATATATACTTATGTATCAGCAATATATATTTTTTAAGAAGCTAATGATAAACTTCAATTAAAAAAAAAAAATTAACACTGTCCACCAGATTAGAATTGTTATGTTTGTGAACTGTTCTTTTTGAGATATATCAATCATAATTAACCAGGAAAAGAAGTTTAAATGAAAATTCAATGCATTGGGTGAAACCTATTTCTCTTCATACGATCACTTAATAAGAGCCATGCTTTTGGTACTTGTGTGATGTACATGACCATTCTCAGACAAAGTATACCTTGATAAACAAAAACAATTTTTGAATAGAGCATACCTAGTCTAAGATGTTTGAACTGCCGATTCCATGTAAAGTGACATTAATCTTAGCCTCTTATTATCATCTCTTGATATGATATGCACTGTGCGCTTAAGACTAGCAATGATATGATACGGACTTATATGTACGGTAGTTTTACACACATATGTATACATATATATACACATATATATTACTTATGTATCAGCAATATATTACTTCAATGATGGTGTTCTCCTTAAATGATGCTAAAGATAATAGGGTGTTCTCTCTAAATGATGGTTGTTTGGATCTCACAATGAACAATGGGAGCTAAATTAATTATTTATTTTTGTTAATGCAGATTCAAAGCAATTCACACATTAGAGTTATGTGAAGTACCTCCATAGTGACTTGGAAGACTTCCCGGGTAAAATTAGCATTCGGTCAAAATTAAATGTCATACAAAATATTCACAATTGGCTAACAAAGAGGGAACGAGTTTGGTTTCCGAAGGTACCCTCAATTAGGTCGTTTAATAGACTTGCCAACTAAAGGAAATTTTCTGGAGCAATCGATGCATCATTTATTGTTGAGGCGAATGGAATGCCAAAAGGAGCATGAGGTTTGTTCTCCGAGGAAATTAAATTAAATCATCATGAGGTGGAAGAAATACTAATGAACAAGTACTTGGCCTGGTGCAAATGGTGTCATCGATGATGTTGCTAAAAAACTTGAAGAGTTGAGCAAAAAAAAAAAGTCAAATCCAAGGATAGAGTGCGACTAGCATTTGTATACATGATAGCTGGGTTCTTGATGGCTGGAGACCCGAGGAAGAAGATTAATTCATCTTGGCTTCAAAGATGCACCGACCTCAATTTCTTTGATCAATATCCTTGGGGAATTGAGTGTTATGATTTGACACTCACGAGCTTGAAGAAGATAAACCTCGCAGAAAAATGGGAGAAAAGGTGTGAGAAGAATAAAAAAGGTCCTGAAAATTATGATCTTTATGGATGCCCTTGGATCTTTCAGGTAAGGTTTTCACTCTACGATAGTATTGTTTTTTTTTTTTCTAGTTAAATATAATTTATTATTTGGTTGTTTTAGTAATGTCGCTATACTTTTCATTTTAGGCATGGGCTTTTGAGGCAATGCCCGACTTGGGAAAGAGCGTGGCCAAATTTGAAGATCGAGGCAAACATATTCCACGGTGGTTCCGTTGGCAATTGACAGAAAGGGCGACCTTATGGCGTCCATGTTTGGAGGTCATGAGGTCGGTTGAGGTAATTCTAACTTACACTTTACATTTTAAAATTTAGTTTTATCCTTTTGGACTAATAGCTTATACTCATTTCATTTCTTTTTAGTTTACCGTACGACCTACTTTGACTCCTTCAGCGGAGGAGAGAGAACAAGAGTACTATCAACGACTCAATAAACGTGAGGATATTGTGGAATAAGTCATAGATCACCTCACAATGTTTTTAGTAGGAGATGTTATCTTGCATAGTTCTGTAGTTAAGGAAGCGGATCATAGACCACGTCCAGTCGCTTCTTCTCCCCCAGTCACCACGACCCATGATACGATTCATGGAGCCTTTACCACTTGTATTGCCCCCCAAACGCATGGCCCGACCATTGAAACATTAACTCCTATAGACTCTCAGGCCCATGGATCGATGCCAACAACATCGACCTCCTTTGCCGCCCCATCTAGAGGTCAACAGGATCACTCTTTAGAGATGTTTCATCTTTTTGATCGTCGTTTCGGTGAACATGAGGACGAGATCCAATCATTAGATGACTGTCCTTATATGACACCACCTACACCTATTCATGAGGGAGTGAGCTATGTGGAATTAGGTGATGAGATTGTGAAATATGGTCAACAATTGAAGCGTAAAAAGCGGTCTCAAGCCTTGATAGCACCATTTCTAGAGTGGCCAAAGAGGGTTAAATTCACAAGGTCAGAACATCTTACTTTTGACCCATTCGGACATCCATGTGAAAATGACCAGCAAAGCCTTTTGGAGATGGTTCAAAGGTGAAACGAAAAGGTAGCCTGACCATCCGATGCGGACTCGCTCTTCAAAACCGACACTTTTTGAGATTATGTTGCGCAAAGGTGCTTATATAAATAGTGAGGTAAGTTACTACTCTTTTGTAATAATCAAATATATGTCTTCTTTATAAATTATTAATTATATTTATTGATTTACTTATCAATTGAATTAATTTGTATTTTTGCAAAAGATGTGGATGAGATATTATATTTGTTCGTGAAACGGATCGATAAGTTTCCCGACATCTTTCCTAAAGACATATGCATTCTCAAATGATTGTTTTTCCCAAACATTGTGTGCATTATACAATGATACTATCAATCCCGAGACTAAAAATTTTAAAATTACTGGCCAGATGAAAGAATATTATAAAGGGATTAGGCCAAGTAGGGGAAGAGATTGGGCCGGAGTTAGTCGGTTCTACGTACCATGGAACTGTTTTAACTGTCATTGGATATTACTTGATGTTGATGTTTCATCTTGGATCGTAACGGTCTATGACTCTGTCCCTACTTGTCTTTCACTTGAGGATATGGACAATTCTGTGAAACCATTTCTTGAGTATTTCCCTTTCTTGCTTAAGAAGTCGAAGAAATTCTTATGCTACAGGGATAATTTCAAGAGTTCGATGATTTTAGCGCAAGCAGAAGAAAGTAGAGTCCCTATTAACAAAAAGACGTAAGTTGTATTTACTTTTTATTTTTTTTTAATAAAAACTAATATCTTGTTACTTCTAAGCTTATGTGTAAATTTGTTTGACAGTGGTGACTGTGGTGTATACATGTTAAAGACACTAGAGATGCTTATGGCCGGAAAATGCAATGAAGAAGCGCAAAAGTATCTTAACGACAAAAAAGATATTAGTCATTAGAAGGTTTTATGCGGTTCAACTCTATGCTAGTAATGCGGATCCATAGTTGATGATTAATATTATGTCTTTCTACATTTTTACATCTTTTTATTATGTGAATGATTATTTCTTTGAGTTATATCTCGATTCTCTAAAAGGTTTTACATGGTTTTTTTTTCTGCATAATTGACTTCGAATTTTTAATTTTGACAAACTATACTGTGATATTTAAATTTAGTTGCAATTGACATCTAATAATTTTAGAGTAAATTGTACACAATTATACTTCCATCCTGATGTTTGCATATGATTTCGGAGGATTTTTTTTATTTTTTCTATTTTATAACAAATGAGTCGAGGTTGGCATATAAATAGATCCTTCTAATCCTGATATTTGTCTCTTTGCCAAGTATTGCTTACTTGCTTCATTTTCTTAGCTTCATTTTGAGCTCTACGTTCGGCATTCAAGAGCACAATTTTATCTTAGGTGCGTGTAGGGATATGCTTCATGTGCTTTTCGAATTTAGGTGGTGTCATGCGGTTAGATTTTATCTTCCTTTTTCTCGAGTCTCCATAAAAATCCCTTTCTGTTTCCAAGTTCTACTTCATAATCCTCTGAAAATGGACAACATTGAGGTCACTAATTGTTCTTATGCATAAGAGCAAATTGTTTGGAGTTAAAAGGTTTGTTCTCCAAAGGTCAAAACTGATATGTTCTTGGCAGATTTGAGTGCCCAGAACTTAGCTTAGTGAGTATTCAGTTTTTGTGTTTGGTTCTTTCCTTTTCTACCTTCTGTTTTGTGTGCCCACTGTGATTATATAGTTGCGCTTTTTTTTTTGTCCTTTTTTTTTTTTTTTTGTTCAAACCATAAGAAGAATCCAAGACCAGAGATCAATAAATTTATGTGATGAGGCTCAAGTGCAAGAAGCGTGTTTTGAGTTCCCGATTGCCAAATACATTAAAAATTTGTATACATGGCTGTTTGAGCAATCCTTTAACATCAATGGAAATATCCAATTGACCGAATTCAAAAAATCCATAACACGAGGCCACACGCCACATTGTAACGACACTAATTGCCATATTGAAAATGTAACCTAGATATAAAAAAAAAAAAAGAAACAAGGACGCCAATAAGTCAAGTAAAAGCAATCACTATTACATACGAAAACACACACAAAAATAAAGGAGTAAACAAAGAAAGGTCCGTTGTCAGCCTATGGGTACCACCACCGATGGTGCAATGGGCATGTCATTATGTTGAATAAGTTTTGAAAACAAAACGTTAATTTTACTGTAAATTGAACACTTGCACTCCCAAACGTTAATTTTTTTTTTTTTTTTTTTGTTTTTGCAACTCTAAACTTTTAATTTTGACAAACTGCACTGTGATATTTAAATTTAATTACAATTGACATCTAATAATTTTAGAGTAAATTGCACACTTGTATACTTGCATCATAATGTTTTCATATGATTTCGGAGGAATTGTTTTTACATCAATTTCAAAACTTAAGGTAGTTTTTTTAATTTTCAGTTGACATATTAATAAATATACTAAAGAAAACCCGTCCGACACTGTTCACCCACACTCAATTTACATTCTCTTGCAATAGTGTTCTGACCATTTTGCCCTTTTTCTCTCATCTTTTTTCATTTGTGGGTTGTGGGCTTTTTGGTCTTTTTAATTTTGTTGAAAGCAGACCCGTCCGGCACTGTTCATCTACGGTCATTTTACTGTTTTTGCAGTAGTGTGCCGGGTCCTTCTTATACTTTTTCTTTGAAAAAATTCCGGTTGTGTCCTAAATTTGTGCATTTATCGTTTTATCCTCTGTTGTTGATTTTTGATATGTTTTTGTTTGGGTATTTTTGTCTTTATCAACGTATCTAAAATTTCTGGTTGTATCCTAAATATGTGTTTTTTCCGTTTTATCCTCAGTTGTTTATTTCTGATATGTTTTTGTTTGGGTATTTTTGTCTTTATCAAGATATCTTTATTTCTATTTAAGTTTTTTTTCTCCATACAGCTTGTGCATGAGTCATCGGGAGAAGACAGAGAAAGTGGTGAGACCCAAAGGTCATACGTGTTGGCTTTTTCCTCCATAGTTAAAGACAATTTGTGCATGAGCTATCCGGGAGAAGAGAGAGTGCGGTGGTGGGACCCAGTTTCATACATGTTAGTGCAGTGGTGGGATTCGGTGTTAACGTGTTAATCAATTTAGAAAATGTCGTTGGTGTCCCATAAAATTTGTTTTTATTATTTTGCCCTCAATTTTTTTTTGCTGTTGAGTTTCTCTGCTAGGCATTTTGGTCATTTAATGCGTTGGTATTTGTTTAGTCTTCTCGAGAAGCTTCTTGCTTCCTTCACTCTTGCTCTCACATCTCACGTTTTCCATTTTCTTATTTGCTCAAGTTTTCCTTCTGCGTCTATTCTCCGTATCTCTACTTCGTTTTCTTAATGATTCTTTCTGGTTTTGTTCTAGATTTTTTAGGGCTTTGTTAATTTTTTTTTTTTTTTTTCGATTTTCTTCTATGTGGGTATTATTTTAAGCTTTTTGGGTTTTTTTTTATACAAACAATTTTTTTTTGTGACATTTTTTTGGGGTTGTATCTCGATTTATTGTGGTATATGTGAGTAAATCTTATGGCTTATGTTTTGATGGAGTTTCTAGGTTTTATTCTCTCTGGAACTTTTGGAAAAAAATTTTTTTTTTAGTTTAGATATTTTTTTGCTTTTTAGGGTTTTCTTCTTTGATTTTTTTTTTTTTCTCGGTTTGGTTACAATTTTCATGGGGTTCATTTATGATATTTTTCCTGTTTCTTATGTCAAAAATGGGTTGAGGTTTTTCGTGCGGTTCATTTCGGTTTTTTCTTTGTTTTTTATGTGATAAATGAGTTGAGGTTATGGGTTATTTTTTGGTAAAGTTCTTATTTTTTTTTCTATTTGAAAATTTTTGTTGTTTCTCCATTTTTTTGCGATCTGGGTATCTAGCTTTTTAGGGGGTTTTTTTAACAAAAAATTTCCTTTGATATTTTTTAGGGCTTTCTTTCGATTTCTAATGTATCTTGATTTTTTTCCATGTGTAAAAAAATAATGTTATTTGTTGTGTTAAATTTTTCATATGTTATACTTTGTGACAAATTTCTCACCAAGTATAGCATCTAGAAAATTTGACATTTATTCACAAACATCAGTAACATTCTTATAACTTCTTAAGTGATGACAGAACAACTAAAATCGACCCAATTTCTGGAGAGAAATGTTCAACCAAAAATTGAAGAACTAGAAAGTGCGAATCATATAATGTGTGTGCTAGTTTTCAATCTATAACGAAAAGGAAAGCTATCGAACCTCCATATCGAGCTAATATTATGAGTGTGTGGAGCAAAATGTTTTCAAATCTTTCAACAAAGCAGAAAAATAGAAATCAATGAGAGAAGTCGCTAAAGCAAGATCTTGCTATCATGCTTGCCAACAAATTAGCTTCGAGACGTAATTCCCGACAAAATGGATAAAAATTAATCGACGAGGCGGATACCGCCGGTTAATCAAATTATTTGACTGATAACTCGTACGAAACACTTGTGCAGGGAAAAAAAAAGAAGAAAAGAAATTCTCAACATAATCGAGCCTAACGACTGTGACGTCCTAAGTTTCTAATCTGTCTAGCTTGACACAATATCTGATGCAAAATAAGGAAGTTAATTGTGGTTTGGTAACATTTTGTTTGAAAGTTGAGTTTTGGTATTAGCTTCTTTTGTAAGAGTATTAAACTCTTCTTTTAGGCTCTACACATTCCCATAAGATTATAGAAACTGCATCAAATCTGAAGAGAAAATCATCATTAACTTAAAGATAAACTTAAAGAAAAAGAGTATGAAGAACTTACAGTAGAAACCTTCTATACAACTGTGGTAAGATTTAAAGCTTACTTGGATTAACACAATAATCAGGATTTGGTGGTATGTTATTAAGAACTAAATCACCTTTCTTGCCGTCCTTGATTAGAAGAATTCGATTCATTACAATGCAAAACAATAGCTTTTCCACTCATGTTTATCGATTGTTTTTGGTGGTATGTTAGTTATAGCGTTTTTCAAAAATCGTTATCTGCGCTTTTATATAATAGTTATAAAATAGTTATAATATATATATATATATTAAAATTTCACGACATTTTAACAGATTTGTTTTATATATATTTAAATATTTATATATGTACACATCAGAATCATATTAGACAGGTATTGAAAATTACTTTTCCAAATTTTCAAATTCCCACTCTTTTTTCCCTTTTATTTTTTGCACTGCTTTTGCTACTCTATTCTCTCCACTACTGCTCCATCTCTTCACGGTGACCCTCTCTTTCTCTCAAAAGTCACCCACCCTTGTGGCCTTGCTTCTTCTTCTTCTTCTTCTTTCTTCTCTGTCAGCTCTCCTTCAGATTCGGCTTTAGGGAAGTCGCGTTCTTCTCATTCCTTCGTCAAATTCGGCCTTCGGGATGTCAAATTTCTTGCAAGGTCGCAGCTCCGTTTCAGGTATTTTCCCTATCTATTCTACTTTATGGCCATCCATGGCTTTCTCGATCCCATTTACCAAATCCTCACTTGGATCCTCCAAATCGGCCCTATTCCATAATGGGTTCTCTTTACAATCATCTGTTCTTCCTGGATTTTTCGTACAGTCCCGTTCTTCGGGTATTTACGCAAGAGCAGCTACGGAGAAGAGTCTCTTTGTTTGGTGAAAATGCTCATTCCTTTGTACTCTATTGTTTAATTTAATTTATTGAGAAACCTAGTTTTGTATGGATTGGTGCAAAGAACCGACTTGTTGCTCAATCAAAATGAAATTTGAATCAGAGAAAAATAAACATTTCTTGTTATATGGGACTTATTTTGTGGTGATTTTCTCTGCAGAATATTGACGGTAAAGATGTTTCTGAAGGATGATTCTCTAGTAAATTCAAGGGAAAGGTGCTTTTGATTGTAAATGTTGCTTCAAGATGGTATTTTCTCCTTAACGACTGAGTTTTTCTTTTACTTTTTAATTATGCTTTTAACCAGTTTTTGTTTCGTTTTAATTAATACCAAGATATTAGAGCCTGCATCTTTGAAAGTTTGATATTATGTGAATTAACTGAGCAAATTCTCTTTGAATGTCAGTGATTTGACAACTTCAAATTACTCCGAGCTATCACACTTGTATGAGAAGTACAAGACTCAAGGTAATGCTACACCTCATTAGTTATAAAGTAGTTCAAAATTTGATTCTGTATCATGAAATTTGTTATATT
>CP050224.2:49037380-49525925 GCA_012066045.3 Morus alba
AAAAGGATAAAATTGTCACGTGGACATTGAGCTCCGAGGTTTAGGTCGAGGGCCTTGATGGAAAAATTCTTAGGATAGCAAATACCTTAGACTCATAACCATGGAACCACCAAAACCCGCTAAGGATAAAATGGTAGTTTTAAGAATTGGAAACAAAAACTTGTATTAGAATTCCCTAAGAGACTAGCAACACCCTTAGCGTGATCCAGGAACTCAAATGGGCCGAAAACCCAAGTGGAGATTAGAGTATCCTTTAAGTTCACCTCAGGAAACCCACTAGTTGACCACACCCATATTAAGCCCAATAAGTCCAAGTCCAATCTTAAAGATACCTAGGGTTCGAGAAGCCCATGAGCTTTAAATGGACATTACAACAAATATTCATTTTTATCGCCGTCAAAAACACTATGAGGTTGTCTTTATAAGCGTATTTTTAGGGCACTAAAATAGTGGACGCTGTTAAAGGTTATTGATATCGTAACGATTTATCATATGGTTGTTATTTTATCTCTAGCATTTTTGAAATAATGTATATATATGAGTTTATATACATATATATATATATATTATAGTTTGTAATTGTTTCTTTTGATTTATTCAACAAAAATGGTGATATAAGTTATAATATCAAATTTAAAAACACCTAATAAAAGTTTGGGAACTATTTGGAAAAAAAGAATCAAGGAATCAGGAATAATAACACCAAAAACTCCCTTTTTCTTTTAGCTATATTCGCTTTCCTTAAAAACAAATAATCATGGATGAATTATCTTTTCATTAGGTGAATGTATCAAAATTTTACTATAGTTTCTAATTTGCTGAAAATATATACGCACGATATTAGGGATTTTTTTCTTTTTTTTTTTCCCTGTAAGTCAACACAATATTAGTAATTAATTGCAGTTACCAAAAAGTAAAAGCTATAAAGTGGTACGTTTTATGGGATTTTTTGTCGACTGGAATGCACAGTTGTATTATACATGTGTTTATATATTTGTGCAAACAAATAGGTTTTTCTCTGTCCATTAGAATAGGCGAGTTTGCTTCCAAAAAAAAAAAAAATTTCAGAGAGAGAGAAAGAAGAGTCATACAAAACAAGAAAATCATTAACAAAGTCTAAAATTTCACTCATTATTTCCTCTCAGTTAAAACTTGTGAGTTTCTCAATGGCTGGTGATTCGTCTTCCAAGAATTCTCTCTTCCAGGTATATATCGATACATATGTATTTTCGTTTTTTATTTTTAAGGAGAATTTAATTACATGCATGTATTTGTTCTTTTTGTTTTTTTTTTTTTGAATAGCTGTTGAAATATCATTCATAAATTAGTGTTAAAACTTTATCTTCTTAATTTCTATAGTCTTCAATATTGTTCATGTTCTAGCTTTGTCAGTAATAAAAACCACAACAATTACAAAAAAAAAAAAAAAAAAAAAAAAAAAAAAAAAAAAAACATAAAACAAGAAAAGAAGGAAAAAAAAAAAAAAAAAGAAAGACCCCAAGTGCCACTGTCAGTCCTTAGATTCCCAACCCCAAAAGACACCACCACCGATAATGCAATGGACTTGTCTTTATCTTCAATAAATTTCTTAAATCCATAATTAATTTTCCAAAAATTTAAGTTTAGGAAAAAAAAAGAATCAAGGAACGAGGAATAATAATACCAAAAACTCCCTTTTTTTTTTTTGGCTATATTGGCAACATATAATCTTAGATGAATTATCTTTTCATTAGGTGAATTTATCATAACTTTACGGTAGTTTCTAATTTGCAGTGGATATATTTTTCCATCGCACTTTATTGTAGAAATTTACGGTAGTTTCTAGTTTCTAAGCCTCTTATTATCATCTCTTGATATGATATGCACTGTGCGCTTAAGACTAGCAATGATATGATACGGACTTCTATGTAGTAGTTTTACACACATATGTATATATATATATATATACACATATATTACTTATGTATCAGCAATATATTACTTCAATGATGGTGTTCTCCTTAAATGATGCTAAAGATAATAGGGTGTTCTCTCTAAATGATGGTTGTGCGGATCTCACAATGAACAATGGGAGCTAAATTAATTATTTATTTTTTGTTAATGCAGATTCAAAGCAGTTCACACATTAGAGCTATGTGAAGTACCCCCCGCGATAGTGACTGTGGAAGACTTCCCGGGTAAAATTAGCATTCGGTCAAAATTAAATGTCATACAAAATATTCACAATTGGCTAACAAAGAGGGAACGAGTTTGGTTTCAAGGTACCCTCAATTAGGTCGTTTAATAGACTTGCCAACTAAAGGGAATTTTTCTGGAGCACTCGATGCATCATTTATTGTTGAGGCGAATGGAATGCCAAAAGGAGCATGAGGTTTGGTTCTCCGCCGAGGGTAAACCGTTAAGGTTTCTCTCAATGAGTTTGCGTTGATAACGGGTTTGTACATTGCGGTGGTCCATCTCAAGAGGAAATTAAATCTCATGAGGTGGAAGAAATACTAATGAACAAAATCTGGCGCTGGCGCAAATGGTGTCCATTATCGATGATGTTGCTAAAAACTTGAAGAGTTGAGCAAAAAAGGTCAAATCCAAGGATAGAGTGCGACTAGCGTTTGTATACATGATAGCCGGGTTCTTGATGGCTGGAGACCCGAGGAAGAAGATTAATTCATCTTGGCTTCAAAGATGTCACGACCTCAATTTCTTTGATCAATATCCTTGGGGAATTGAGTGTTATGATTTGACACTCACGAGCTTGAAGAAGATAAACCTCGCAGAAAAATGGGAGAAAAGGTGTGAGAAGAATAAGAAAGGTCCTGAAAATTATGATCTTTATGGATGCCCTTGGATCTTTCAGGTAAGGTTTTCACTCTACGCTAGTATTGTTTTTTTTTTTTTTTCTAGTTAAATATAATTTATTATTTGGTTGTTTTAGTAATGTCGCTATACTTTTCATTTTAGGCATGGGCTTTTGAGGCAATGCCCGACTTGGGAAAGAGCGTGGCCGAATTTGAAGATCGAGGCAAACATATTCCACGGTGGTTCCGTTGGCAATTGACAGAAAGGGCGACCTTATGGCGTCCATGTTTGGAGGTCATGAGGTCGGTTGAGGTAATTCTAACTTACACTTTACATTTTAAAATTTAGTTTTATCCTTTTGGACTAATAGCTTATACTCATTTCATTTCTTTTAGTTTACCGTTTACCTACTTTTGACTCCTTCAGCGGAGGAGAGAGAACAAGAGTACTATCAACGACTCAATAAACGTGAGGATATTGTGGATGAAGTCATAGATCACCTCACAATGTTTTTAGTAGGAGATGTTATCTTGCATACTTCTGTAGTTAAGGAAGCGGATCATAGACCACGTCCATTCGCTTCTTCTCCCCCAGTCACCACGACCCATGATACGATTCCTGGAGCCTTTACCACTTGTATTGCCCCCCAAACGCATGGCCCGACCATTGAAACATTAACTCCTATAGACTCTCAGGCCCATGAATCGATGCCAACAACATCGACCTCCTTTGCCGCCCCATCTAGAGGTCAACAGGATCACTCTTTAGAGATGTTTCATCTTTTTTGATCGTCGTTTAGTGAACATGAGGACGAGATCCAATCATTAGATGACTGTCCTTATATGACACCACCTACACCTATTCATGAGGGAGTGAGCTATGTGGAATTAGGTGATGAGATTGTGAAATATGGTCAACAATCAAGCGTAAAAAAGCGGTCTCAAGCCTTGATAGCACCATTTCTAGAGTGGCCAAAGAGGGTTAAATTCACAAGGTCGAAACATCTTACTTTTGACCCATTCAGGCATCCATGTGAAAATGACCAAAGAAGCCTTTTGGAGATGGTTCAAAGGTGAAACGAAAGGTAGCCTGACCATCCGATCTGGACTCGCTCTTCAAAACCGAGCAGTTTTTTGAGATTATGTTGCGCAAAGGTGCTTATATAAATAGTGAGGTAAGTTACTACTCTTTTGTAATAATCAAATATATGTCTTCTTTATAAATTATTAATTATATTTATTGATTTACTTATCAATTGAATTAATTTGTATTTTTTTAAAGATGTGGATGAGATATTATATTTGTTCGTGAAACGGATCGATAAGTTTCGACATCTTTCCTAAAGACATATGCATTCTCGGTGATTGTTTTCCCCAGACATTGTGTGCATTATACAATGATACTATCAATCCCGAGACTAAAAATTTTAAAATTACTGGCCGATGAAAGAATATTATAAAGGATTAGGCCAAGTAGGGGAAGAGATTGGGCGGAGTTAGTCGGTTCTACGCACCATGGAACCCCATTTTAACTGTCATTGGATATTACTTGATGTTGATGTTTCATCTTGGATCAATAACGGTCTATGACTCTGTCCTACTTGTCTTTCACTTGAGGATATGGACAATTCAGGAAACCATTTCTTGAGTATTTCCCTTTCTTGCTTAAGAAGTCAAGAAATTCTTAACCTATAGGGATAATTTCAAGAGCTCGATGATTTTAGCGCAAAGCGAGAAAATAGAGTCCCTATTAACAAAAAGACGTAAGTTGTATTTACTTTCTATTTTTTAAATAAAACTAATATCTTGTTACTTCTAAGCTTATATGTAAATTTGTTTGACAGTGGTGACTGTGGTGTATACATGTTAAAGACACTAGAGATGCTTATGGCCGGAAAATGCAATGAAGAAGCGAAAAAGTATCTTAACGACAAAAAGATATTAGCTGTTAGAAGGTTTTATGCGGTTCAACTCTATGCTAGTAATGCGGATCCGTAGTTGATGATTAATATTATGTCTTTCTACATTTTTACATCTTTTTATTATGTGAATGATTATTTCTTTGAGTTATATTTCGATTCTCTAAAAGGTTTTACATGGTTTTTTTTTTCTGCATAATTGACTTCGAATTTTTAATTTTGACAAACTATACTGTGATATTTAAATTTAGTTGCAATTGACATCTAATAATTTTAGAGTAAATTGTACACAATTATACTTCCATCCTGATGTTTGCATATGATTTCGGAGGATTTTTTTTATTTTTTATTTTATAACAAATGAGTCGAGGTTGGCATATAAATAGATCCTTCTAATCCTGATATTTGTCTCTTTGCCAAGTATTGCTTACTTGCTTCATTTTCTTAGCTTCATTTTGAGCTCTACGTTCGGCATTCAAGAGCACAATTTTATCTTAGGTGGTGTAGGGATATGCTTCATGTGCTTTTCAATTTAGGTGGTGTCATGCGGTTTAGATTTTATCTTCCTTTTCTCGAGTCTCCATAAAAATCCCTTTCTGTTTCCAAGTTCTACTTCATAATCCTCTGAAAATGGACAACATTGAGGTCACTAATTGTTCTTATGCATAAGAGCAAATTGTTTGGAGTTAAAGGTTTGTTCTCCAAAGGTCAAAACTGATATGTTCTTGGCAGATTTGAGTGCCCAGAACTTAGCTTAGTGAGTATTCAGTTTTTGTGTTTGGTTCTTTCCTTTTCTACCTTCTGTTTTGTGTGCCCACTGTGATTATATAGTTGCTTTATCTAAAGCGCTTTTTTTGTCCTTTTTTTCTTTTTTGTTCAAACCATAAGAAGAATCCAAGACCACAGATCAATAAATTTATGTGATGAGGCTCAAGTGCAAGAAGCGTGTTTTGAGTTCCCGATAGCCAAATACATTAAAAATTTGTATACATGGCTGTTTGAGCAATCCTTTAACATCAATGGAAATATCCAATTGACCGAATTCATAAAATCCATAACACGAGGCCACACGCCACATTGTAACGACACTAATTGCCATATTGAAAATGTAACCTAGTAATAAAAAAAAAAAAAAAAACAAGGACGCCAATAAGTCAAGTAAAAGCAATCACTATTACATACGAAAACACACACACAAAAATAAAGGAGTAAACAAAGAAAGGTCCGTTGTCAGCCTATGGGTACCACCACCGATGGTGCAATGGGCATGTCATTATGTTGAATAAGTTTTGAAAACAAAACGTTAATTTTACTGTAAATTGAACACTTGCACACCCAAACTATTCGGTTTTTATTTTATTTTTATTTTATTTTATTTTTTTGTATAATTAACTCTGAACTTTTGATTTTGACAAACTGCACTGTGATATTTAAATTTAATTACAATTGGCATCTAATAATTTTAGAGTAAATTGCACACTTGTATACTTGCATCATAATGTTTGCATATGATTTCGGAGGAATTGTTTTACATCAATTTCAAAACTTAAGGTAGTTTTAATTTTCAGTTGACATATTAATAAATATACTAAAGAAAACCCATCCGACATTGTTCACCACACTCAATTTATTGTTCTTGCAATAGTATTCCTGACCATTTTGCCCTTTTCTCTCTTCTTTTTTTTTAGCTTGTGGGGGTTGTGGGCTTTTTGGTCTTTTAAATTTTGTTGAATCTACCCGTAAAAACTGTTCATCCAGGTCATTTCCTGTTTTTTGCGATTAGATTTTGGTTTTTGGTTTTCTTTTTCTTTGAAAAAATTCGGTTGCCCAAATGTTATTCTCCTTTTTTTTATCCTCTGTTGTTGATTTCATGATCAAAAATAACTTGGGCCTTTTTAATTTTTATCAAGATATCCAAAAATTCTATTTAATTTTTTTTTTTATTTGGGTTTTGATTTTGCTTATTCTCTTGACCAAAACAATTTTGAGTTTTTTTTTTTTGTGTCCTTTAATCCAAATTTTTCCTCCTATTCTAATTAAATTCCAATTTCATATATTCTTCTTTATTGGATTTTCCCATATTACTTTCGTGATAATCTAATTTACCTCATTTTCAATAAACAAGTAACTGACTCACTCTTTTGGTATATTATTTTTTTTCAACATCATTTTGATCTTTTGGTAAATCCGTGATTTCCCATTTTGATTCAAGATCTTATTATTTTTCCCTCAATTTTTTTTTTGTTTCTTCTCCTTTTGTTTATAAAAGCTTTTGATCATTGTCTTGCCTTATGATTTGTTTTTTCTTCTTTATGTTTAATTTTTCCTTCACTCTTGCTCTCATTTCTTATTTTCCTTTTTCTTACCTGCTCAAGTTTTCCTTTCAGCCTTTCTCCGTATTCAACATCGTCCAACTTAATGATTCCTTCTAGTTTTGTTCTAAGATTTTTAGGGCAAGGTTAAATTTTTTTTTTTTTTTTTCTTCTATATTTATTTTAAACTTTTTTGGGTTTTTTTTATCCACAATTTTTTCAAGAAACATTTTTCCATTTTATCTGGATTTATTGGTCAATATGAAGAACCTAAAACTTATGTTTAAAAATTTGATGGAGTTTCTAGGTTTATTTATCCACAACTTTTAAATTTTTTTTTTCCTCAATTTAATATTTTTTTTTTAGGGTTTTCTTCTTTTGATTTTTTTTTTTTTTGAAAGGTTTGGTTAAAATTGTCATGAGGGGTCAATTTATGATATTTTTCCATTTCTTATGTCAAAATGGGTTGACATTTTTAATGCATCATTTAAGTTTTTTTCTTTGTTTTTAAATTGAAATAGTGAGGTTGTAATTTATTTTTTCACAATGTTCTTCTTTTTTTTTTTATTTGAAAATTTTTTGTTGTTTCTCCATTTTTATTTTCTTATCCCCTCATCTAGCTTTTAAACGTTTTTTAAACAAAAATTATATTGATATTTTTGGGGCTTTCTTTTTTGTAATGTTCATTTTTTCCATGTGCAAAATTTTTTCAGATTGTTCTTTCTTGATTGATTTTTTATTTTCCTCATTTCTTATGTCTCTTTTCTTTTGTATTATTTTTTTGATTTTTATTTCTAAAAATATTTTTTTTTTTTTTGATTCCCAAAATTTCTTTCGTTTTTCATATTTTAGTTATCTTATCATTGACCTACCATCATTCCTCCGAACAAATTTTTCATTGCATTTGTGGATTTGTTCCTATTTTTTTTGTTGTTTATATCCAATAACTTTGGTTGGCTTTCTCATTTGCTTTTCCTCTTTTTTTCTTTTTTTGTTCATTCTTGAAAAAAAATAGCTGCTTATTTATATAACATCATTCTTATCTTTGAAACTTCTACATTTAGAGGTTCCATTTTATTTTGCTTTTTTTTGTTTTTTGAGTTTGAATTTTTTTTTCATCCTTGCACTAATTTGTTGTTTTGAGTTCTTAATTTTTTTTGGTTTTTTGAGCCATTTTTTCCATTTTGTCTCATTTTCTTCCCTTTTTTTTTTTTTTTTGTTTAATTTATAGAATTTTTTACTTTTTTCCATTTGCTTATTTTTTTTATCATTTTTGTCTAGACCCATTTTCTCTTTTCCTATTTTTTATTTGTTCTTTTCGACCTTTTAAAAAGAAATTTATTTCTTTAAATTTTAACCGAGATAGTTGTTTGTGATTTTATTATTCTTCTTCTTTTTTTAGTTTTCCAATAATTTTTAACTTGCAATAAAGAGTGAGTTTAAAAGTTTGATATAGGATAACATATTCAATAATTTACTAAAAATCATATTTTAATTTTATTTTGACAGTAATCCAAAAGATGAATTTTGATTAATTTTTTTAAAATTAAAATTTAAAAAAAAAAAAAAAATTTAAAAATAATAAAAAAGAAATTTATTTCTCCCAAATGACTAGATAAGGATAAAAACAATGATTATAGAAATGCTTGGAATCATGATTCTCTTTTATTTATTATTTAATATATTTAAACATTTTTGTTTTTTTGAGATCATGTTATGTTGTTGGTCAAATCCTCTTATGTTTTATGTACTATTTTTCAAGCTATACATAAAATATACATTTTCATAAAAAAAAAAAAAAAAAAAAAAACTCACTATATCTCTATGTGAATTAAATTACAAAAATGTTCATTAAGATTAAAGGATTCAAAATGACAACATAAATACAAATAGATATATTTCTATACTATCTTAGAATTTACGGTATTTATTTTAGAGCTATGTCACAAAAATCTTCTCTCGGTATTTATTTGGGGAAAATCACTTTCCTCTTGAATATGCAAATAAACATAAGGTTTATCCTTGTTATCACTGGACTCCATAAGTCTTGACCACTTAGTTAAATCTTTTTTATTCCAAGAACGGTAAGCATGTTTTTATCCATAAATGAATTTGAGCAGCTTTGTAAACCTTACCCTCCCCGACCCTTAGCCTCAAAGCACTTTAGTTGTACCATATAGATACTTGCTTTAAGATGGTCATTCAAGAACGCCATCTTTGCATCTATTTGCCAAATGTCATAATTGAGAGGAGAAACTATGAATAAGAGAATGCGATGGGCTTTAACATGGCTATAGGCAAAAAGAGTTAACTCAACACAAGAGTTATTCGGGATGATTGCCCTTCTAAGGGTGAAAATGCATTTGAAAATCGAAAAAGGCCGCCACCCAAATGAAGAGCAACTATGATGTGTATGGTTGCCCAAATGAGAGATAGTTGACAAAAAAATTGAAGTTAAATTTCATATAAAAAAAAACAACCCCAACAGAAAAGCGGGGAAGGAGCTTCAGAGCTATGTCTGTGTCTTGGCTCGTGAACACATGCCAATTACAGTAGATGATTGGAGTTCAGAAGAAAAAAATAACATAGAGAGAATTTGGCACGATATAGTTCAATGTTTCACTGTTTCGGAGACTGCAAGGAAATACAAGCTTACATGTGCATGAAAGATGGCTCGGGACTTTAGGATTAACCTACACATGACATTTGTAAAGCCTTTTGAATGATACTCCCACATTCTTTGAACTCCCGCAAAAGTTAAAAGATACTACCCTTCAATTACTTCGATATGTGGAAGAAGTTTGTGGAGTATAGGCTTAGTCCGACTCGACAAGTCGTGGTCTAAGGAAGCGTCTATTAAAAGATCAGGTACAAGTACCCATATGGGAATGCTTTCGAGGCCGCCCAACAATGATTAGTACTATATAAGATTTATTGATTAGAATTTAACCGGTGACTATTTTCATAAAATATGAATGATCTTAGAATTTTCATTGATAAGTCGACAAAAGAATCTCCTCCTGACTTATAAGTGTTGTCATCAAGAAGGAGTGTTCCAAGAACAAGAAAACAAAACATGAATTTCTTTAAGTGAGATTTTGCTTAATTAGATGAGTATAAATCTCACCTACATCATAAATGTAATGATAGAAAGATTCGTCAATTAAATTTCCAAAAATGAACACGAAATTTAAAGAACAAATTTTCTTGATATTGTTTGTATTTTGATGATGAGTATTTTGTGGTGCATTAAGACACTTCTATGATTAAATTAAGAATGAAGTTAATTGTTATTATTTGAAATAAGATCATGGAATAGAAATTCTCGGAATAAGAACATTATCGTGAAATTTCGACTACAAAAATAAAGAGTCTTGATTGTAACTAGAGACTAACAATTTCTACTAAGAAGAGATTCAATAAGGAATCGGAATTACAATTCCATAAAATTAAGAATTAAATTTCCCAAATCAATTAATGAATAACAACGCAAGTAAAATACTTATTGCAACAAAAGTAGCAACAACAATTTTAGTCATGTCATATTTCATGCCATACCGATGTCTAAGTTATGGATACTATCTGTATAAAAAATACTAAAAGTGGAACTCGACATAAACTTTTTATTGTAATTTGAGCCAAATCAAATCGTGGTATCATCACAAATAATTCCAATACAATGGATAGAAATCGATCAAATTTGAAATAGAAGGCTAGGATTACAGCATCATTTAACAAGCAAAACAAAAAAAAAGGCCAAATTGGTGCCACCATAAGGGAGGAAAAGGACAAACATTTCCTTTCTACGATACCATGTCAAGTCCAATTAAAAGTTATACAAGAAATCTTTCCAAATTTAGAAGAAGGGCCACTAGAGGGCGTTTGATATGCAAGAATCAGTAGGAATCATATTCTCAGAAAAGTAATGTAGCGTAATATGATTCATAGGAATAATGACAATGCTAATAATAATAATAATAAGATTCCCATGATTTTAAGATTACTGGAAATTTGAATAACACATTGTTGGGTGGTATTCAAATTACCTTCAAATGAGAGAAAATAAATCCCATGGTAATCACTTTATGAGGAATTTAGCTTAAAAGAAAAACATAGAGCGCGTTTGGCTTCATTCTCAAAAAAAAATTTCACGTTTTTCAAGAAATAAAAACTGAAAATACCTTCAAAATGTTTGGCTTGTATTATCTTAAAAATTGAAACTTAAAATGTTTTTGACTCTTTTCATATTTTATATACATTTCTGAAAACGGTTTATACTCATTTTTCATTTTCTTGTTTTCCAATTTCTTCTACTCTCATTCTCTTCTTTCCTCGCTATTCTTTGTTCTCCGTTCGACGGCACCTGGTGGGGATGGCTTCGCCAACCGCCCCAAGTCCGCCACTGGGGTTAGCCGCCTTGGGTGGGGATCGACTTCTCCGATCGCCCCCCCCCCCAACTCTTCTCCATACAACACTTCGCACCGAGCGTTCACGCCATCTCTCCGAGCATCGTGCCGACCGCTCCATCCGTACGACGCCGTGAGTCAAACTCGATCATGGTCACCGCCAACTCTGTCCGAGTTGTCGCCCGCTTTCGAGATGACATCCGTCAACGACCTCGCCGCCAACTTCACTCACTAGTTGTTTAGATTGTTTATTCATTTTATTGGCTCTAGAGATTTATGGGCATACATTTGTTGCAGAGAATCAGGGCATTTGGTTGTCACCTGGTGGTTTCCAACAAAAAGAACCCGATGATAAGCGCTTGAGTAATACCGTAATTGATGATGCTTTGAACATCAAAAGCACTTATAAGAAGATACACTTGTAGGTGTTTTTAACTTTGGTTTTGTTCATATTCCTTGTTTTACATTGGTTTTTGGTTTTGTTCATGTTTCTTGTTTTACTCTGGTTTTTTATTTTGTTCATGTATATCATGTTTGTTTAATATATTTAATATTATTATTTATTTAATATGTTATTATTTTAAATATCATTAAATATTTTTTAAAAATTAAACCACCAAATTTAATTTTAGTTTTTTTTTTTTAAATTGAAAACAATCTCAGAATAAAACTACTAAACACATTTTAAGAAATAATTTCAAAATAAAAATAAAAAAGTTTTCGATATTATTTTTATACAAAAAATAAAATTACTTTAGAACGAGTTTTAAACACACCTATAATTACACTTTAGACAAAGTTTAAAAAGTGCAATCATTACACATAGAAGAATGTACAAATTTTTCTCAACTACCAATGAAGGTAGCCGTCCATGATGAAGGCTTTTTAAGCAAATATTTCTTGCAATTTAGTCCCTCATCATTCTTAGTCTATAAATACGTGAGGGTGAAATTTTAATTGATCATTTGCTCTCTTTTCTCACTTCGACGTTCAGATTTCCTCTCCATTTTCTCTCCACCAAAACCGGCAGCCTCTCTTCCTTTGTCACTCTCAAAATTTTCTCATTCTACCCCACAATCTTGCTTTCTAATCCACAACGAGAGGATCTAAGTCCTAGAGAAGGTTCCGTAAGAAATCTACACTCTAAAAACTTGGTTCTATTGTCCATTCTTGAACTTTCTTTCAAAATATTAAAGGATGTGTTTCTCTTCCTAGGATTGTCACCAAGGAGGAGTCTAGGACTTCCTTGACCAAACCAAGTCTCAAATCTAAGGTAAATGCGTCAAAAATCCAAACTTTAAATAATTGTTGTGTTTGTGTGGAAAAAGTGTTGGTATTCTTAGTGATTTTTCCTCTGCTTTATATTTTTGTATGATAAAAGCTATGATCTCCTTATAGCTGTGTTTTTAGAGCTTGAAATCTGGTTTTGAATGATAAAATTGTGGTAATAAGTAAAAAAGATGCAAACTTTCGGTTGACTTGAAAATGTCTTATGGAAAAATCTAAAGTTTGGCATGACAAATGTTTATTATGGCATGAAAATCTGAGCTTTGATATGCTAATATATGATTTATGGAGTTTGGAAACTTTGGTACAGTTTCGAAAGACATTCAAAAAGTTTTATGAACGAAAATGCCCCTAGGTCTAAAAATGAGCAAAATTTCAAAGGGCGTCCTAGACAGAAGCGGATTTTGACTTTAGCTCAAGCAAGCAATATTGTAGATTTAGATGATTGGAGACAAGTTTATGTTTAGAGCCTTTTCAAATTCTAAACGGAAAAAAAGTTATTACGTTTAGAAATTGAGTTGACCAAACTTTAATTAAGTAAAATTGTCTTTATATTGAGAATCCGCTTTGGGCCCACTTATGAGTTTTGATCCTTGCATTAAAATGAGCTTACTGGTAGAAAATATCAAAACCAACCCCAGGGGCAAAAATATCAATTTCTCCAATGTTAGGGATAAATTTGGAAGAACGTGAGGGTGATCTAATAGGGTGAGTCTACAGCCTTACCAAGGTAGAAAAGAGTTAGGAAGCCATCCTCAAAACCCTTTAGTCATCCAAAAAAGCCGTTAAGGTGTAAACCCATCGATTTGACCACAAAAAGGATAAAATTGTCAAATGGACATTGAGCTCCGAGCTTTAGCTCGAGGACCTTGAAGGAAAAATTCTTAGGATAGCAAATACCTTTGACTCATAACCATGGAACCACCAAAACCCGCTAAAGGGTAAAACGGTAATTTCGAGAATTGGAAACCAAACCTTGTGTTGGAATTCCCTAAGAGACTAGCAACACCCTTTAGCTTGATCCAGGAACTCAAATGGGCCCGAAAACCCAAGTGGAGATTAGAGTATCCTTTAAGTTCACCTAAGGAAACCCACTAGTTGACCACACCCATATTAAGCCCAATAAGTCCAAGTCCAACCTTAGAGATACCTAAGGTTACGAGAAGCCAAAGAGCATTAAATGGACACTACAACAAATATTACTTTTACGGCCGTCAAAAATGCTATATGCGGTTGTCTTTATAAGCGTATTTTTAGGGCACTAAAATAGCGGACGCTTATTAAAGGTTATTGATATCGTAGCGTATTATATGATTGTTGTTTTATCTCAAACATTTTTGAAATATTGTATATATATGTGTTTATATATATATATATATATATGTTATAGTTTGTAATTGTTTCTTTTGATTTATTCAACAAAAATGGTGATATAACTTATAATATCAAATTTAAAAACACCGAATAAAAGTTTGGGAACTATTTGGAAAAAAAGAATCAAGGAATTAGGAATAATAACACCAAAATCTCCCTTTTCCTTTTGGCTATATTCGCTTCACGTAAAAACAAATAATCATAGATGAATCATCTTTTCATTAGGTGAAAGTATCAAAATTTTATTATAATTTCTAATTTACAGTGGATATATTTGCACCTTATTGTAGAAAATATATATGCACGATATTGGGGATTTTTTTTTTCTTTTTTTCCCTGTAAGTCAACACAATATTAGTAATTAATTGCAGTAACCAAAAAGTAAAATCTATAAAGTAGTACGTTTTATGGGGTTTTTTGTCGACTTGAATGTACAGTTGTATTATACATACATGTGTTTATATATTTGTGCAAACAAATAGGTTTTTTTCTGTCCATTAGAATAGGCGAGTTTGCTTCCAAAAAAAAAAAAAAAATTCAGAGAGAGAGAAAGAAGAGTCATACAAAACAAGAAAATCATTAACAAAGTCTAAAATTTCACTCATTATTTCCTCTCAGTTAAAACTTGTGAGTTTCTCAATGGCTGGTGATTCGTCTTCCAAGAATTCTCTCTTCCAGGTATATGTACGATACATGTATTTTCGTTTTTACGTATTTTTAAGGAGAACATGCATGTATTTGTTCTTTTTGTTTTTTGTTTTTTTCATTTTGAATAGCGGTTGAAATGTCATTCATAAATTAGTGTTAAAACTTTATCTTCTCAATTTCTATAGTCTTCAATATTGTTCATGTTCTAGCTTTGTCAATAATAAAAACCACAACTATCACAAAAAAAAAATAAAAATAAAAAAATATTCATAAAACAAGAAAAGAAGGAAAAAGAAAAAACAAAGAAAGACCCCAAGTGCCAATGTCAGGCTCATGTAATATACTCTCTAACATTAGCATTATTTGTTTGATCTTTAATATATTTTTATTATTAATACTTAACCGCACGATTTTCAATCCAGCCCACAGATGAAGAAGGTTATATAATTTATTATAGGCCTAATAGCTGAAGCTTTTAGGAGCATTGATAAACTAAGGCATTTCTTCTATTTATATTTAACAATAACTACATTCTTTTTCTTGCTATAAGGCCATTGTATTAAGTTTGTTTTATGTGGTAGGTTCCTGATGGATTTTAAATGCGTGTTTGCTGATGCTGCCTGGATAAGTTGCCCTTGTTTCAAATTCTTCAGATTATACAGTTGACAAGTAAACTTTGTTACTTCTGAAGTCTACTTTACACTCTACAACAAAATCTCCTTTGTAAAGTGATGCATCCTGAATCTAATCGTCATGTGGTCTTCATATTTACTTTTGTTCTTTCACGTTGATCCCAACAATCCAGGCGTGTTAATGTTACGGAACGCGCTCATGTTCAGTATGAGTTGAGCCTCTTGGATTTGAGATAATAAAGGTAAATTAAGATCAGAATTTTCTCTTTGCTAAGAAACAAAGAGGAGTTTGTTCATTTTAGGTGTCCCCTTTTTTTTTGGTATAATTACTTGCCAGAAAAAGAAAACAAAGTTATGGTCACATACTATCAAGTGGTCAGTAACTACATTTAGTTTTCACGTTGACATGAACTTGCTGTGTCAATTGATTTCTCCACAACCTTTACCCTTCTTGATCAAAGTCTCTTGAAGTATTTGCTAATCGATCTTTGCTTTCCTTATACGATAAAGAAATTGTAAAATTTTGACATAATCGTGTATATGTTGATACTATTTCTTGGAAATGTGGATTCAAACTTCATCTTTCACCATATCGCAGTGGCAAGACCCGTGGGCGGGTCTTGTGATTGACCTGTGAAGGTTGTTGTGGCGACCCTCCGTCGTGTGTGACTCTCCCTCAGACTTCTTTTTTTTTCGTGTTCTTTTTTAATGTGTTCCCTACTATTTAAAATTAAGGATAATTAAGTGTAGTGGCCATTTTGAAATTTTTTTCTAAAGCAAAGGAACATTTTTGTCATTACAGAAAATACAGGGTAGAAACTAGCAAAGCAATAAAATTCAAATTATCAGATTTAAAGTGAAGAATTTGATCAAATATAGTTATCTTTACTTTTGTTTCCATGAGCAATGCCATGTTGAGCGATTTATTTTTCATCCAAGGCTTAGTTCTTGTTTCTTATTGGTAGGAAAAAAAAAAAAAAAAAAAAAAAAAAAAACCCAGAAAAGTGTTCCTCATGATAAACTTACCCCAAAATTAGTAATTACAATATATAAAATATCATATACCATTTTGGCCATTTTAAACATTTCAATTTAGCCTTTTATTTTAGCAAAGCTTACGATACAACTTTTGAAACAAACTTCAAAATTAGAGTTTGCCAAGACTCAACTATTTTGTGTCGTAACTATTTTTTGCTTCACCACAACTAACGAGAATTCTTTCAAAATCTAAAGCATTTGGTTCGTGACTTTTGATTTATTAATTTGATGATCCTTAATCTAACAATATATAGAAGTGTCATTGTCAAAAGTAATTTCTACCTTCGACTAAAACAGCATAGTAATTTAATCTTAGTCCTTTATTATTTTTTTTTTTGTTGTCTTTTAGTCCCTCCTCTCTTTTTCTTTTCATTTTTAGTCTATTCTTCCCTTTTTTTTTTTTTTTTTTTTTTTTTCATTTTAGTCATTCCCCTCCTTTTTCTTTGGTTTTAGTACTTCCTTTTTTTTTTTTTTTTTTTTTCTTTTTTTTTTTTTTTTGTTCTTTTCCTTCTATCTTTTGTTAAAATAATTTTTGTTAACAATATACCCATACTCAAACATTTCTCTTACGATTCTTTAAAATATCATCTATTAAATGTGACCTTTATATATGAATATTTATAATTCACTACAAGAAATATCAACACCAATAGTAGACTAAAAACGCTATTAATCATTAGCAATAGCACTTTTTAGAACGCTAAGACAGCGGGAGCTATAATAAGTCCTAAAAAAACATAGCGTTTCAAGAGAGTTATAAAAAGTACTATAGAATTAAAATATTATAACGTTTAAGACAAGTTATTTTCATCCTCTTACGGCTCTTTAACATCGCTACGATACAAATTAATAACTTTTTTTCCTTGTTATGTTCATATTGTTGTAACTTTTTAAAATTATTATTGATATCCTTTTAAATTCATTGAAATAAATAGTAATTCCAAAATATGTAATATATCTAAATAAGAACATTCAAATTAAAATATAAAAACATTCAACATATCAATTGTTATTAGTATCTACCAAGTAGGCAATAAAATTACGTCTACAACATAATTCATACAATGTCCAAAACCTTAACATTCAAAACAAGTAAAGAACACAGAGAAGTCATCTCCAAAATGTCTAATTAGTGCAATTGTGAAGTAAATCCTTCCACCTTAACAAAATGCTTGAGCAAAAAAGTTATCTCCACTGTTTAACCTGTAAGAAAGTGATCCACTATCAGAACAATAATCAAACTTAACTAAAACTTCCACCATTTAACCTATAAATAAAGCAAGGATAGTGACAAAAACTAGAAAAAGGAAAAAAAAAAAAAAAGGGGTAAATGTACACCTTGCGGGACTGCTTCTCGAGCTTCTCTTGCTTACTTTTCTGAAACTACAAACATGACATCATTGCAATAGGAAGACAATGATACAAAAAAACTGAAACAACTATAGAGTTATATGAATCTTATAATTTCCAGAAACACAACATACATACAAATAGTACTTGCCAAACATAACTCAAATAGGTTAGATGCTGGCTCCAAACTGTTCAATTTTTTTCTTACTTCAGAACTTTATATACTGGGATGATTGTGTTGATCCCCAGGATATGGAAGCAACGTGGAAGACTCCAGAAGTAAGAGCCGAATGGCGGGCCTGGGTTGGGAGGGCCTGGCCTAGGAGGTTGGTGATGGGGCCTGGGCTGGGAGGGCCAGGCCTAAGAGGGGGGCCTGGCCTAGGTGGAGGGCCTGGGCTCTACGCTGTGTCAAACTCCAGCAATACATATATGATTAACTTGAAACTTTGAATGCACAAGTCATGAAAAAGATATTGTTGCATGGAGATACACAAAATTATAATATGACTATTTTGAAATCCCACTTTTTTCAGGAGGCGTGTGTTCTCCTCTTGTAAGGCTCTACGCAGCACATTAAGCAAGAAAAAATAAATCTAGTTAATTCCTTGAAATAATTTATCACCTACTATGGTAAAATACAGTTATTTTATCCCACAACTTTATACAAAAATAAGAAGGGCAAAAACATCTTCATTTTGTAGTTCAAGGGCAAAATAAAACTGGTTTAATAATTCAGGGGAAAACATAAAATTTGTCCATTTTCTATTAGGCATGCAAAAGTACTATGGTAATTCACTAATACTCATCTTACCCTTTTTTTTCAGGAAATTGATGTGCTCCGAGACGATCCTTCTCTGCCATTGATTATGCATTAGAAAGAAATGATATTATGGTCATCATGTCCTTCATTAGATTTCTGGTTCACTTTGACAAGATTGACTTTCTCCTGAACAAGACCATCTTCACCTGAATCTTCTGCAACAATAAACATAATTCAATTTGATATTAGCTAAGCACTTCAGAAGATTAACAAAAGAGAACAACATTAGTTTTTTTTTAAAAAAAAAAAAACAAAAAACAAAAGAAAAAAAAACACAAAAAGAGAGAGCACACAAAAGACAAGAACAAAACAAAAGAAGGAACCAGCGACCACTAATCAATCGTCCATTAGCCTCCAAAAACTCAATCAACTATAGAAGCATATATGATAAACACATCACTTGTTTCGAATTACCATACCCGGAAATTTGATAAACACTTGTTAATAATAGCAGGAAACACCAAACACTCAATCAACTACAGAAGCATATATGTTCAAACCGAAGGTACCAAACTAGAAAGAGCTACATAAATAATAGAATCAATATTGTTGGAGTGTGTTTCCGCTTAAAGTTGAGGTTGATATTAAGATGGCTGCAAGTACAAACAAAAAAAAAAAAAAAAAAAAAAAAAGAACACGTTGGTGAACCTGTACTACTAAAGACTGGAGGTTTTGGAGCAAATAGATTCGAAGTGGTGTTAGAAAATAGACTTGAGGATGATTGAGTAAATGAAGGTGAAGGACCCAAAACACTTGGCTGTGAAGTAGATGAACTAAAAATCCCTGTGGATTGAGCAGTGGGTGTTGATCCACCTGAAATTATGAATCAATGCAAAATTCAGTCAACGTTGTCACTTCTGGTAACAAGAGCAACAAACTTTTAGTATTTGGAAACTTTACCAAAAACATACCTTTATCTCCCAACTGATAGTCCTCCTATCTCAGTTCTTCGTGGCTTTTATCTTTGTAAACAGGCATAGCTGATATTGACTCTAACTTTCCAGCTACTTTATAACTAACTTCGACATATTGGTGGGGATGGCCGTTAGAGTGAAGCAAAGCATACTTACCAAATTAAACATCATAGCCACGGTGTCTATGTACCTGAAAGCACAGCAGTTATTTCAACCCACAAACAAACACAGCAAAAGTTGATAATTAAAAATATTTCAAATCCAATATATACTAGCATCCCTTCAAGATTTACAAGCTTAATCATTAAAAACGGAGGAAATGCATCAAAACTTGATCTTCACACGCAAGTATTTCAACCAAATACAAAAATTTACAAGCTCATTTATATCCTTGACTTCACCAACGAATTTCAGAGCATAGCCAAAATCTCTTTCAACTCTTCATAACTTTACGTATTATGAAGAGACTCTAAAATAGAGAACAAAAGAGAAAGGAAACACGATTAATGAGTTATCAATCTTAGGTACATCTTCCCTAGGACTTAGGAGTAATCAATTACTCTTGAAATAAAGTAAACTGAAACAACTAATAAGGTAAATGCTTAAAGAGCACAAGTAATTTAGCACATTGCATCTTATCTGACCATTTGAATATACTAATATAAAACAGAATAAATATAACATATTGATATATTAAATTAATTCTTTTATCGTATCCAAAGTAAACTAGCTTGTCAAACTAAAAATGGTGCTTTATGCTCAAAGTTTAGGATGACAATATAACAAATTTCATGATACAGAATCAAATTTTGAACTACTTTATAACTAATGAGGTGTAGCATTACCTTGAGTCTTGTACTTCTCATACAAGTGTGATAGCTCGGAGTAATTTGAAGTTGTCAAATCACTGACATTCAAAGAGAATTTGCTCAGTTAATTCACATAATATCAAACTTTCAAAGATGCAGGCTCTAATATCTTGGTATTAATTAAAACGAAACAAAAACTGGTTAAAAGCATAATTAAAAAGTAAAAGAAAACTCAGTCGTTAAGGAGAAAATACCATCTTGAAGCAACATTTACAATCAAAAGCACCTTTCCTTGAATTTACTAGAGAATCATCCTTCAGAAACATCTTTACCGTCAATATCCTGCAGAGAAAATCACCACAAAATAAGTCCCATATAACAAGAAATGTTTATTTTTCTCTGATTCAAATTTCATTTTGATTGAGCAACAAGTCGGTTCTTTGCACCAATCCATACAAAACTAGGTTTCTCAATAAATTAAATTAAACAATAGAGTACAAAGGAATGAGCATTTTCACCAAACAAAGAGACTCTTCTCCGCAGCTGCTCTTGCGTAAATACCCGAAGAACGGGACTGTACGAAAAAAATCCAGGAAGAACAGATGATTGTAAAGAGAACCCATTATGGAATAGGGCCGATTTGGAGGATCCAAGTGAGGATTTGGTAAATGGGATCGAGAAAGCCATGGATGGCCATAAAGTAGAATAGATAGGAAAATACCTGAAACGGAGCTGCGACCTTGCAAGAAATTTGACATCCCGAAGGCCGAATTTGACGAAGGAATGAGAAGAACGCGACTTCCTAAAGCCGAATCTGAAGGAGAGCTGACAGAGAAGAAAAGAAGAAGAAGAAGAAGAAGCAAGGCCACAAGGGTGGGGTGACTTTTGAGAGAAAGAGAGGGTCACCGTGAAGAGATGGAGCAGTAGTGGAGAGAATAGAGTAGCAAAAGCAGTGCAAAAAATAAAGAGGGGAAAAAGAGAGGGGAATTTGAAAATTTGGAAAAGTAATTTTCAATACCTGTCTAATATGATTCTGATGTGTACATATATAAATATTTAAATATATATAAAACAAATCTGTTAAAATGTCGTGAAATTTTAATATATATATATATATTATAACTATTTTTAAACGCTATTATATACAAGCACAGTAACATTTTTTTAAAAGAGTTATAACTAACAGCTACGAAAAGTCTATTGTAGTGTAGTGATTTCCTATTAAAATATTTTTTCCTCAAATGTGCCCATATTTAAATATGTTTTTCGTTCTCATATGTACCCCCAAATTGTTCTTCATTTCTTTTATTCCGACTGAGATCTTTTCTCTTTCTTAAGTGTGTTCTACATCTATATTTTATTTGATCAAAATAAGTGTCTTAACTGAAACATGTATTTTGATTCGTCTATATTTTTATTCAAGAAAAAAAAAATACTCATATCTTTAAATGCTGAATTTTTCTCCAATGTGGACTTATGAAGTGCAAATCGGAGCCTTTGCATTTTGACATTTTTGCTATTTGGGTCGTAAACGGGTTATAAACGTATTTTTTCATGTCGATGTATCATGATATGTTTAGTAATCGTGTTTGCATGTCGTGTCGTGTTAACCGTGTTATTAGTGTTTCGTGTTCATGTTTAGGTTTCTAACACGTTTATTAATCGTGTCGTGTTCATGCCGTAATCGTGCCGGCCCGAACACAACACGCAAATATGAATTGTGAGCCCTAGTTTTAACCGGTATTTTGCAAGGAAAATACAGTCCTTAAAGTTGTCTCTGGTTTTTGACGAGAAAAATTAACAAAAAACAACCGATAAACATGAGTGGAAAAGCTATTGTTTTGTATTGTAATGAATCGAATTCTTCTAATCAAGGACGGCAATAAGGGTGATTTAGTTCTTAATAACATACCACCAAATCCTGATTATTGTGTTAATCCAAGTAAGCTTTAAATCTTACCACAGTTGTATAGAAGGTTTCTACTGCAAGTTCTTAATACTATTTTTCTTTAAGTTTATCTTTAAGTTAATGATGATTTTCTCTTCAGATTTGATGCAGTTTCTGTAATCTTATGGGAATGTGTAGAGCCTAAAAGAAGAGTTTAATACTCTTACAAAAGAAGCTAATACCAAAACTCAACTTTCAAACAAAATGTTACCAAACCCCAAATTAACTTCCTTATTTTGCATCAGATATTGTGTCAAGCTAGACAGATTAGAAACTTAGGACGTCACAGTCGTTAGGCTCGATTCTGTTGAGAATTTCTTTTCTTCTTTTTTTTCCCGGCACAAGTGTTTCGTACGAGTTATCAGTCAAATAATTTGATTAACCGGCGTGTCTGCCTCGTTAGTTAATTTTTATCTGTCTGTCAGGAATTACGTCTCGAAGCTAATTTGTTGGCAAGCATGATAGCAATACTGCTTTAGCAGCTTCTCTCATTGATTTCTATTGCTGCTGTTGAAAGATTTGAAAACATTTTGCTCCACACACTCATAATATTAGCTCTGATATGGAGGTTCGATAGCTTTCCTTTCGTTATAGATTGAAAACTAACACACACATTATATGATTCGCACTTTCTAGTTCTTCAATTTTTGGTTGAACATTTCTCTCCAGAAATTGGGTCGATTTTAGTTGTTCTGTCATCACTTAAGAAGTTATAAGAATGTTATTGATGTTTGTGAAGATGTATAATATCCAAAAGATAATTTTTAAACTTTGATTAGTTGAGCAATTCTTGAAGGCCGTGTTGAAGCCAAAATGAAACCTAGCCTTAAGAAAGTGAAAACTTCCCTTTTTCAACATTGATAAGTAAAATCTTGTTTTATAGCAGTTGGGTTTCCTTTTTATGTAGTAAAAAAAATCTGCTTTTTTATACCAGTTTTTTTTCCTTCCTTTGGGTGCTCTGGATAGGAAATAGTGCAATAAATTATAGACCAAACAAAGTGACATGATTAGTTCTTTATAGGTGTGTTATTCTTCTTTGTCTAGATAAATAGATGTCGCTAATCTTCGTTTATGTAGTTCTGATTTCATTGAAAAAACCTGCTGATTTGCTCACTGACCACACTAGTGTTTGTTGAAGGCATGAAGGTTGGCAGAGACGGAATCTAAAAGAACAAAAACCAAAAAACAAAAAACCTGAAATTATGAAGGTGAAGAGAAAACTAGTGTTAGCATTGCTACTTTTGCTCGTATGCAAAGAAAATTTGGCTCTTAAAACTGGTTTCGGAGTCTATCGGAGAATAATCAACAGAAAGAAAATTGATAGCACGAGTGAGAAATCGTTCTTTGCTAGGAAAGTGACTGCAAGAACTACTTAAATGAATCTAAGAAAGACTGAAATAAGAGTTCTTAGTTCTTAATAACAGAGCTCTAGTATTGTGTTAATCCAAATTTAGGCCAAAACAAAAATGCCAATGCCATTACTCTTGGTGGATTTTCCCGAGAACCCCCGAGATCACGACACGTGTCAAAAAAACCCAAATTGGTGCCACCTTAAGGGAGTAAAAGGACAAAAATTTCCTTTCTCCAATACCATGTCAAGTCCAATTAAAAGTTATACAAGAAACGTTCCAAATTTAGAAGAAAGACCACTAGAGGGTGTTTGATATGATGAAATCGAGAGAAATCATATTCTCAGGAACGTAATGAATGATAATATGATTCTTAGGAATAATATATTACTGTGTTTGGTTGTTCGCATGTAAGAAAATCTATAATAATAATAATAATAATAATAATAATAATAACAACAACAACAACAACAACAACAACAACAACAACAACAACAACAACAATAATAATAATAATAATAATAATAATAATAACAACATTAACAATATTAATAATAATAATAAAAAAAAAATAATAATAATAAAACTAATAATAATAATAAAAAATAATAATAATAAAAATAATAATAATAATAACAACAACAACAACAACAACAACAATAATAATAATAATAATAATAATAATAATAATAATAATAATAATAATAATAATAATAATAATAAGAGTCCCATCATTTTGAGATTCATGAGAATTTGAATAACACCATGTTGGGTGGTATCCAAATTACCTTAAAATGAGATAAAGTGAATCTCATGATGATCAACTTCCTGGGAATTAAGCTTAGAACAAAAACATAGAGCGCGTTTGGTTTCATTCTCAAAAACATTTTTCACATTTTTCAAGAAATAAAAATTGAAAATACCTTCAAAAACGTGTTTGGTTTGTGTTTTCTTAAAAATTGAAACTGAAAACGTTTTTGACTCTTTTCATATTTTGTATACATTTCTGAAAATGGTTTATACTCATTTTTATTTTCTCATTTTCCATTTACTTCTACTCTTATTCTCTTCTTTCCTCGCTCCCTCCATATAGACACCGGCGAGTCGAACTCAGTCATGGTCACCGCCAACTCTGTCCGAGTTGCCGCTGCTCAAATGACCTCCATCAACGACCTCGCTGCCAACTTCACTCACTAGTTGTTTAGATTGTTTATTCATTTTATTGGCTAAAGAGATTTATGGGCAGGCATTTGTTGCAGAAAATCAGGCATTTGGCTGTCACTTGGTGGTTTCAACAAAAAAAACCTGATGATAAGCGCTTGAGTAATACCGTAATTGATGATGCTTTGGAACATCAAAAGCACTTATAAGAAGATACACTTGTAGGTGCTTTTTTTTTTTTTAACTTTGGTTTTGTTCATATTTCTTGTTTTACACTGGTTTTGGTTTTGTTCATGTTTCTTGTTTTATTCTGGCTTTTAGTTTTATTCACAAATATAATGTTTATTTAAAATATTTATTTAATATATTTAATATTATTATTTATTTAATATATTATTATTTTAAATATTATTACATATTTTTAAAATTTAAACCACCAAATACAATTTTAGTATTTTTAAATTAAAAATAATTTCAGACTAAACCTATTAAACGTATTTTTAAAAATAATTATACAATAAAAATAAAAATATTTTAATTTTTATTTTCATACAAAAAAATAAAATTATTTAGGAACGAGTTCCAAACGCATCTATAAATACACCCCAGACAAAGTTTAAAAAGTGCAATCATCATCACACATAGAAGAATGCACAAATTTTTCTCAACTACCAATGACGGTAACCGTCCATGATGAAGCTTTTTAAGCAAATATTTCTTTCAATTTAGTCCCTCATCACTCTTAGTCTATAAATAGGTGAGGGTGAAATTTTAATTGATCATTTGCTCTCTTTTCTCACTTCGACGTTCAGAATTCCTCTCCATTTTCTCTCCACCAAAACCGGCAGCCTCTCTCCCTTTTGTCACTCTCAAAATTTTCTCATTCTACCCCACAATCTTGCTTTCTAATCCACACCGAGAGGATCTAAGTCCTAGAGAAGGTTCGGTAAGGAATCTACACTCTAAAAACTTGGTTCTCTTGTCCATTCTTGAACTTTCTTTCAAAATATTAAAGGATGTGTTTCTCTTCCTAGGATTGTCACCAAGGAGGCGTCTAGGACTTCCTTGACCAAACCAAGTCTCAAATCTAAGGTAAATGCGTTAAAAATCCAAACTTTAAATAATTGTTGTGTTTGTGTGGAAAAAGTGTTGGTATTCTTAGTGATTTTTCCGCTACTTTATAGTTTTGTATGATAAAAGCTATGATCTCCTTATAGCTGTGTTTTTAGAGCTTGAAATCTGGGATTGAATGATAAAATTATGGTAATAAGTAAAAGATTTCAACGTTCGGTAGACTTGAGAAAGTAAGTTGGGCAAGACAAATGTTTATTATGGCATGAAAATATGAGCTTTGATATGCTAATATATGATTTATGGAGTTTGGAAACTTTGGTACAGTTTCTAAAGACATTCAAAAAGTTTTATGAACGAAAATGCCCCTAGGTCTAAAAATGAGCAAAATTTCAAAGGGTGTCCTAGATAAAAGCAAAATTTCAAATGAGCAAAATATGAGCTCAAGCAAGCAATATTGTAGATTTAGATGATTGGAGACGAGTTTATGTTTAGAGCCTTTTCAAATTCTAAATGGAAAAAAAGTTATTACGTTTAGAAATTGAGTTGACCAAACTTTAATTAAGTAAAATTGTCTTTATATAGAGAATTCGCTTTGGGCCCACTTATGAGTTTTGATCCTTGCATTAAAATGAGCTTACTGGTCGAAAATATCAAAACCAATTCCAGGGGCAAAAATATCAATTTCTACAATGTTTGGGGTAAATTTGGAAGAACGTGAGGGTGATTTAATAGGGTGAGTCTAGGGCCTTACCAAGGTAGAAAAAGAGTTAGGAAGCCATTCTCAAAACCCTTTAGTCATCCAAAAAGCCGTTAAGGTGTAAAACCGTCGATTTGACCACGAAAAGGATAAAATTGTCAGATGGACACCGAGCTCCGAGCTTTAGCTCGAGGACCTTGAAGGAAAAATTCTTAGGATAGCAAATACCTTAGACTCATAACCATGGAACCACCAAAACCCGCTAAGGATAAAACGGTAGTTTTAAGAATTGGAAACCAAAACTTGGATTAGAATTCCCTAAGAGACTAGCAACACCCTTAGCTTGATCCAGGAACTCAAATGGGCCCGAAAACCCAAGTGGAGATTAGAGTATCCTTTAAGTTCACCTAAGTAAACCCACTAGTTGACCACACCCATATTAAGCCCAATAAGTCCAAGTCCAATCTTAAAGATACCTAGGGTTACAAGAAGCCTAAGAGCTTTAAATGGACACTACAACAAATATTTCTTTTTACAGCCGTCAAAAAACGCTATGAGGTTGTCTTTATAGCGTATTTTTAGGGCACTAAAATAGTGGACGCTATTAAAGGTTATTGATATCGTGGCGATTTATCATATGGTTGTTATTTTATCTCTAGCATTTTTGAAATATTGTATATATATGAGTTTATATACATATATATTATAGTTTGTAATTGTTTCTTTTGATTTATTCAACAAAAATGGTGATATAAGTTATAATATCAAATTTAAAAACACTGAATAAAAGTTTGGGAACTATTTGGAAAAAAAAGAATCAAGGAATCAGGAATAATAACACCAAAAAACTCCCTTTTTCTTTTGGCTATATTCGCTTTACGTAAAAAAAAAATAATCATGGATGAATTATCTTTTCATTAGGTGAATGTATCAAAATTTTACTATAGTTTCTAATTTGCTGTGGCTATATTGTAGAAAATATATACGCACGATATTAGGGATTTTTTTTCTTTTTCTTTTTTTTCCCTGTAAGTCAACACAATATTAGTAATTAATTGCAGTTACCAAAAAGTAAAACCTATAAAGTGGTACGTTTTATGAGATTTTTTGTCGACTGGAATGCACAGTTGTATTATGCATGTGTTTATATATTTGTGCAAACAAATAGGTTTTTCTCTGTCCATTAGAATAGGCGAGTTTGCTTCCAAAAAAAAAAAAAAAAAAAAAGAGAGAGAGAAAGAAGAGTCATACAAAACAAGAAAATCATTAACAAAGTCTAAAATTTCACTCATTATTTCCTCTCAGTTAAAACTTGTGAGTTTCTCAATGGCTGGTGATTAAATCTTCCAAAATTCTCTCTTCCGTATATATATCGATACATGTATTTTTTCGTTTTTACGTATTTTTAAGGAGAATTTAATTACATGCATGTATTTGTTCTTTTTGTTTTTTCATTTTGAATAGCTGTTGAAATATCATTCATAAATTAGTGTTAAAACTTTATCTTCTTAATTTCTATAGTCTTCAATATTGTTCATGTTCTAGCTTTGTCAGTAATAAAAACCACAACAATTACAAAAAAAAAAAAAAAAAAAAAAAAAAAAAAAAAAAAAAAAAAAAAAAAAAAAGAAAAAAAAAAAAACAAAGAAAGACCCCAAGTGCCACTGTCAGGCCTTAGATTCCCAACCCCAAAAGACACCACCACCGATAATGCAATGGACTTGTCTTTATCTTCAATAAATTTCTTAAATCCATAATTAATTTTCCAAAAAATTTAAGTTTAGGAAAAAAAGAATCAAGGAACGAGGAATAATAATACCAAAAACTCCCTTTTTCTTTTGGCTATATTGGCAACATATAATCTTAGATGAATTATCTTTTTATTAGGTGAATTTATCATAACTTTACAGTAGTTTCTAATTTTCAGTGGATATATTTTTCCATCGCACTTTATTGTAGAAATTATATCAGCACGATATTAGGGATTTTTTTCTTTTACATTTTTTTTTTTTTCCTGTAAGTCAACAAATATTAGTAATTAATTTCAGTAACTAAAAGGTAAAAGCTATAAAGTAGTATCTTTTCATGGACTTATATGTACGGTAGTTTTACACACATATACACATATATATTACTTATGTATCAGCAATATATATTTTTTTAAGAAGCTAATGATAAACTTCAATTAAAAAGAAAAATTAACACTGTCCACCAGATTAGAATTGTTATGTTTGTGAACTGTTCTTTTTGAGATATATCAATCATAATTAACCAGGAAAAGAAGTTTAAATGAAAATTCAATGCATTGGGTGAAACCTATTTCTCTTCATACGATCACTTAATAAGAGCCATGCTTTTGGTACTTGTGTGATGTACATGACCATTCTCAGACAAAGTATACCTTGATAAACAAAAACAATTTTTGAATAGAGCATACCTAGTCTAAGATGTTTGAACTGCCACAAACCGCCATGTAAAGTGACATTAATCTTAGCCTCTTATTATCATCTCTTGATATGATATGCACTGTGCGCTTAAGACTAGCAATGATATGATACGGACTTATATGTACGGTAGTTTTACACACATATGTATACATATATATACACATATATATTACTTATGTATCAGCAATATATTACTTCAATGATGGTGTTCTCCTTAAATGATGCTAAAGATAATAGGGTGTTCTCTCTAAATGATGGTTGTGCGGATCTCACAATGAACAATGGGAGCTAAATTAATTATTTATTTTTGTTAATGCAGATTCCGAAAGCAATTCACACATTAGAGTTATGTGAAGTACCTCCACGTATAGTGACTGTGGAAGACTTCCCGGGTAAAATTAGCATTCGGTCAAAATTAAATGTCATACAAAATATTCACAATTGGCTAACAAAGAGGGAACGAGTTTGGTTTCGAAGGTACCCTCAATTAGGTCGTTTAATAGACTTGCCAACTAAAGGGAATTTTTCTGGAGCACTGATGCATCATTTATTGTTGAGGCGAATGGAATGCCAAAAGGAGCATGAGGTTTGTTGAGGAAATTAAATCTCATGAGGTGGAAGAAATACTAATGAACAAGTACTGGCCTGGTGCAAATGGTGTCATCGACTGATGTTGCTAAAAAACTTGAAGAGTTGAGCAAAAAAAAGGTCAAATCCAAGGATAGAGTGCGACTAGCATTTGTATACATGATAGCTGGCTTCTTGATGGCTGGAGACCCGAGGAAGAAGATTAATTCATCTTGGCTTCAGTATGCCGCTGACCTCAATTTCTTTGATCAATATCCTTGGGGAATTGAGTGTTATGATTTGACACTCACGAGCTTGAAGAAGATAAACCTCGCAGAAAAATGGGAGAAAAGGTGTGAGAAGAATAAAAAAGGTCCTGAAAATTATGATCTTTATGGATGCCCTTGGATCTTTCAGGTAAGGTTTTCACTCTACGATAGTATTGTTTTTTTTTTTTCTAGTTAAATATAATTTATTATTTGGTTGTTTTAGTAATGTCGCTATACTTTTCATTTTAGGCATGGGCTTTTGAGGCAATGCCCGACTTGGGAAAGAGCGTGGCCAAATTTGAAGATCGAAGCAAACATATTCCACGGTGCTTCCGTTGGCAATTGACAGAAAGGGCGACCTTATGGCGTCCATGTTTGGAGGTCATGAGGTCGGTTGAGGTAATTCTAACTTACACTTTACATTTTAAAATTTAGTTTTATCCTTTTGGACTAATAGCTTATACTCATTTCATTTCTTTTTAGTTTACCGTACGACCTACTTTGACTCCTTCAGCGGAGGAGAGAGAACAAGAGTACTATCAACGACTCAATAAACGTGAGGATATTGTGGAATAAGTCATAGATCACCTCACAATGTTTTTAGTAGGAGATGTTATCTTGCATAGTTCTGTAGTTAAGGAAGCGGATCATAGACCACGTCCGATCGCTTCTTCTCCCCGGTCACCACGACCCATGATACGATTCATGGAGCCTTTACCACTTGTATTGCCCCCAAACGCATGGCCCGACCATTGAAACATTAACTCCTATAGACTCTCAGGCCCATGGATCGATGCCAACAACATCGACCTCCTTTGCCGCCCCATCTAGAGGTCAACAGGATCACTCTTTAGAGATGTTTCATCTTTTTGATCGTCGTTTCGGTGAACATGAGGACGAGATCCAATCATTAGATGACTGTCCTTATATGACACCACCTACACCTATTCATGAGGGAGTGAGCTATGTGGAATTAGGTGATGAGATTGTGAAATATGGTCAACGACTGAAGCGTAAAAAGCGGTCTCAAGCCTTGATAGCACCATTTCTAGAGTGGCCAAAGAGGGTTAAATTCACAAGGTCAGAACATCGTACTTTTGACCCATTCAGACATCCATGTGAAAATGACCAGCAAGCCTTTTGGAGATGGTTCAAAGGTGAAACGAAAGGTAGCCTGACCATCCGATGCGGACTCGCTCTTCAAAACCGACACTTTTTTGAGATTATGTTGCGCAAAGGTGCTTATATAAATAGTGAGGTAAGTTACTACTCTTTTGTAATAATCAAATATATGTCTTCTTTATAAATTATTAATTATATTTATTGATTTACTTATCAATTGAATTAATTTGTATTTTTGCAGCATGTGGATGAGATATTATATTTGTTCAGGAAACGGATCGATAAGTTTCCTGACATCTTTCCTAAAGACATATGCATTCTCAGCGATTGTTTTTCCCAAACATTGTGTGCATTATACAATGATACTATCAATCCCGAGACTAAAAATTTTAAAATTACTGGCCAGATGAAAGAATATTATAAAGGGATTAGGCCAAGTAGGGGAAGAGATTGGGCCGGAGTTAGTCGGTTCTACGTACCATGGAACTGTTTTAACTGTCATTGGATATTACTTGATGTTGATGTTTCATCTTGGATCGTAACGGTCTATGACTCTGTCCCTACTTGTCTTTCACTTGAGGATATGGACAATTCTGTGAAACCATTTCTTGAGTATTTCCCTTTCTTGCTTAAGAAGTCGAAGAAATTCTTATGCTACAGGGATAATTTCAAGAGTTCGATGATTTTAGCGCAAGCAGAAGAAAATAGAGTCCCTATTAACAAAAAGACGTAAGTTGTATTTACTTTTTATTTTTTTAAATAAAAACTAATATCTTGTTACTTCTAAGCTTATATGTAAATTTGTTTGACAGTGGTGACTGTGGTGTATACATGTTAAAGACACTAGAGATGCTTATGGCCGGAAAATGCAATGAAGAGGCGCAAAAGTATCTTAACGACAAAAAGATATTAGCTGTTAGAAGGTTTTATGCGGTTCAACTCTATGCTAGTAATGCGGATCCATAGTTGATGATTAATATTATGTCTTTCTACATTTTTACATCTTTTTATTATGTGAATGATTATTTCTTTGAGTTATATTTCGATTCTCTAAAAGGTTTTACATGGTTTTTTTTTCTGCATAATTGACTTCGAATTTTTAATTTTGACAAACTATACTGTGTTATTTAAATTTAGTTGCAATTGACATCTAATAATTTTAGAGTAAATTGCACACAATTATACTTGCATCCTGATGTTTGCATATGATTTCGGAGGATTTTTTTTATTTTCTATTTTATAACAAATGAGTCGAGGTTGGCATATAAATAGATCCTTCTAATCCTGATATTTGTCTCTTTGCCAAGTATTGCTTACTTGCTTCATTTTCTTAGCTTCATTTTGAGCTCTACGTTCGGCATTCAAGAGCACAATTTTATCTTAGGTGCGTGTAGGGATATGCTTCATGTGCTTTTCGAATTTAGGTGGTGTCATGCGGTTAGATTTTATCTTCCTTTTTCTCGAGTCTCCATAAAAATCCCTTTCTGTTTCCAAGTTCTACTTCATAATCCTCTGAAAATGGACAACATTGAGGTCACTAATTTTTCTTATGCATAAGAGCAAATTGTTTGGAGTTAAAAGGTTTGTTCTCCAAAGGTCAAAACTGATATGTTCTTGGCAGATTTGAGTGCCCAGAACTTAGCTTAGTGAGTATTCAGTTTTTGTGTTTGGTTCTTTCCTTTTCTACCTTCTGTTTTGTGTGCCCACTGTGATTATATAGTTGCGCTTTTTTTGTCCTTTTTTTCTTTTTTGTTCAAACCATAAGAAGAATCCAAGACCAGAGATCAATAAATTTATGTGATGAGGCTCAAGTGCAAGAAGCGTGTTTTGAGTTCCCGATTGCCAAATACATTAAAAATTTGTATACATGGCTGTTTGAGCAATCCTTTAACATCAATGGAAATATCCAATTGACCGAATTCAAAAAATCCATAACACGAGGCCACACGCCACATTGTAACGACACTAATTGCCATATTGAAAATGTAACCTAGATATAAAAAAAAAAAAAAAAAAAGAAACAAGGACGCCAATAAGTCAAGTAAAAGCAATCACTATTACATACGAAAACACACACAAAAATAAAGGAGTAAACAAAGAAAGGTCCGTTGTCAGCCTATGGGTACCACCACCGATGGTGCAATGGGCATGTCATTATGTTGAATAAGTTTTGAAAACAAAACGTTAATTTTACTGTAAATTGAACACTTGCACTCCCAAACGTTAATTAACTCTAAACTTTTAATTTTGACAAACTGCACTGTGATATTTAAATTTAATTACAATTGACATCTAATAATTTTAGAGTAAATTGCACACTTGTATACTTGCATCATAATGTTTTCATATGATTTCGGAGGAATTGTTTTTACATCAATTTCAAAACTTAAGGTAGTTTTTAATTTTCAGTTGACATATTAATAAATATACTAAAGAAAACCCGTCCGACACTGTTCACCCACACTCAATTTACAGTTCTTGCAATAGTGTTCTGACCATTTTGCCCTTTTTCTCTCATCTTTTTTCGTTTGTGGGTTGTGGGCTTTTTGGTCTTTTTAATTTTGTTGAAAGCAGACCCGTCCGGCACTGTTCATCTACGGTCATTTTACTGTTTTTGCAGTAGTGTGCCGGGTCCTTCTTATACTTTTTCTTTGAAAAAATTCCGGTTGTGTCCTAAATTTGTGCATTTATCGTTTTATCCTCTGTTGTTGATTTCTGATATGTTTTTGTTTGGGTATTTTTGTCTTTATCAACGTATCTAAAATTTCCGGTTGTATCCTAAATATGTGTTTTTTCCGTTTTATCCTCAGTTGTTTATTTCTGATATGTTTTTGTTTGGGTATTTTTGTCTTTATCAAGATATCTTTATTTCTATTTAAGTTTTTTTCTCCATACAGATTTGTGCATGAGTCATGCTGGGAGAAGACAGAGTGAAGTGGTGAGACCCAGTGTCATACGTGTTGGCTTTTTCCTCCATAGTTAAAGACAGCTGTGCATGAGCTATCTGGGAGAAGAGAGAGTGCGGTGGTGGGACCCAGTTTCATACATGTTAGTGCAGTGGTGGGATTCGGTGTTAACGTGTTAATCAATTTAGAAAATGTCGTTGGTGTCCCATAAAATTTTTTTTTTATTATTTTGCCCTCAATTTTTTTGCTGTTGAGTTTCTCTGCTAGGCATTTTGGTCATCTAATGCGTTGGTATTTGTTTAGTCTTCTCGAGAAGCTTCTTGCTTCCTTCACTCTTGCTCTCACATCTCACGTTTTCCATTTTCTTATTTGCTCAAGTTTTCCTTCTGCGTCTATTCTCCGTATCTCTACTTCGTTTTCTTAATGATTCTTTCTGGTTTTGTTCTAGATTTTTTAGGGCTTTGTTAATTTTTTTTTTGTTTTTCGATTTTCTTCTATGTGGGTATTTTAAGCTTTTTTGGGTTTTTTTTATACAAACAATTTTTCTGTGACATTTTTTGGGGTTGTATCTCGATTTATTGTGGTATATGTGAGTAAATCTTATGGCTTATGTTTTGATGGAGTTTCTAGGTTTTATTCTCTCTGGAACTTTTGGAAAAATTTTTTTTCTGCCGTTTAGATATTTTTTGCTTTTTAGGGTTTTCTTCTTTGATTTTTTTTCGTTTCTCGGTTTGGTTACAATTTTCATGGGGTTCATTTATGATATTTTTCCTGTTTCTTATGTCAAAAATGGGTTGAGGTTTTTCGTGCGGTTCATTTCGGTTTTTTCTTTGTTTTTTATGTGATAAATGAGTTGAGGTTATGGGTTATTTTTTGGTAAAGTTCTTATTTTTTTTTTCTATTTGAAAATTTTTGTTGTTTCTCCATTTTTTTTTTGCGATCCGGTATCTAGCTTTTTTAGGGGTTTTTTTAACAAAAATTTCCTTTGATATTTTTTAGGGCTTTTTTTTCGATTTCTAATGTATCTTGATTTTTTTCCATGTGTAAAAAAAAATAATGTTATTTGTTGTGTTAAATTTTTCATATGTTATACTTTGTGACAAATTTCTCACCAAGTATAGCATCTAGAAAATTTGACATTTATTCACAAACATCAGTAACATTCTTATAACTTCTTAAGTGATGACAGAACAACTAAAATCGACCCAATTTCTGGAGAGAAATGTTCAACCAAAAATTGAAGAACTAGAAAGTGCGAATCATATAATGTGTGTGCTAGTTTTCAATCTATAACGAAAGGAAAGCTATCGAACCTCCATATCAGAGCTAATATTATGAGTGTGTGGAGCAAAATGTTTTCAAATCTTTCAACAGCAGCAATAGAAATCAATGAGAGAAGCTGCTAAAGCAGTACTGCTATCATGCTTGCCAACAAATTAGCTTCGAGACGTAATTCCTGACAAACAGATAAAAATTAACTGACGAGGCAGACACGCCGGTTAATCAAATTATTTGACTGATAACTCGTACGAAACACTTGTGCAGGGAAAAAAAAAGAAGAAAAGAAATTCTCAACATAATCGAGCCTAACGACTGTGACGTCCTAAGTTTCTAATCTGTCTAGCTTGACACAATATCTGATGCAAAATAAGGAAGTTAATTGTGGTTTGGTAACATTTTGTTTAAAAGTTGAGTTTTGGTATTAGCTTCTTTTGTAAGAGTATTAAACTCTTCTTTTAGGCTCTACACATTCCCATAAGATTACAGAAACTGCATCAAATCTGAAGAGAAAATCATCATTAACTTAAAGATAAACTTAAAGAAAAAGAGTATGAAGAACTTACATGAAACCTTCTATACAACCGTGGTAAGATTTAAAAGCTTACTTGGATTAACACAATAATCAGGATTTGGTGGTATGTTATTAAGAACTAAATCACCTTTCTTGCCGTCCTTGATTAGAAGAATTCGATTCATTACAATGCAAAACAATAGCTTTTCCACTCATGTTTATCGATTGTTTTTGGTATATTTAGTTATAAGCGTTTTTTCAAAAAAAAACGTTATCTTTGCTTTTATATATATAGGTTATAATATATATATATATATATATTAAAATTTCACGACATTTTAACAGATTTGTTTTATATATATTTAAATATTTATATATGTACACATCAGAATCATATTAGACAGGTATTGAAAATTACTTTTCCAAATTTTCAAATTCCCACTCTTTTTCCCTCTTTATTTTTTTTTGCACTGCTTTTGCTACTCTATTCTCTCCACTACTGCTCCATCTCTTCACGGTGACCCTCTCTTTCTCTCAAAAGTCACCCACCCTTGTGGCCTTGCTTCTTCTTCTTCTTCTTCTTTCTTCTCTGTCAGCTCTCCTTCAGATTCGGCTTTAGGAAGTCGCGTTCTTCTCATTCCTTCGTCAAATTCGGCCTTCGGGATGTCAAATTTCTTGCAAGGTCGCAGCTCCGTTTCAGGTATTTTCCCTATCTATTCTACTTTATGGCCATCCATGGCTTTCTCGATCCCATTTACCAAATCCTCACTTGGATCCTCCAAATCGGCCCTATTCCATAATGGGTTCTCTTTACAATCATCTGTTCTTCCTGGATTTTTCGTACAGTCCGTTCTTCGGGTATTTACGCAAGAGCAGCTACGGAGAAGAGTCTCTTTGTTTGGTGAAAATGCTCATTCCTTTGTACTCTATTGTTTAATTTAATTTATTGAGAAACCTAGTTTTGTATGGATTGGTGCAAAGAACCGACTTGTTGCTCAATCAAAATGAAATTTGAATCAGAGAAAAATAAACATTTCTTGTTATATGGGACTTATTTTGTGGTGATTTTCTCTGCAGAATATTGACGGTAAAGATGTTTCTGAAGGATGATTCTCTAGTAAATTCAAGGGAAAGGTGCTTTTGATTGTAAATGTTGCTTCAAGATGGTATTTTCTCCTTAACGACTGGGTTTTTCTTTTACTTTTTAATTATGCTTTTAACCAGTTTTTGTTTCGTTTTAATTAATACCAAGATATTAGAGCCTGCATCTTTGAAAGTTTGATATTATGTGAATTAACTGAGCAAATTCTCTTTGAATGTCAGTGATTTGACAACTTCAAATTACTCCGAGCTATCACACTTGTATGAGAAGTACAAGACTCAAGGTAATGCTACACCTCATTAGTTATAAAGTAGTTCAAAATTTGATTCTGTATCATGAAATTTGTTATATTGTCATCCTAAACTTTGAGCATAAAGCACCATTTTTAGTTTGACAAGCTAGTTTACTTTGGATACGATAAAAGAATTAATTTAATATATCAATATGTTATATTTATTCTGTTTTATATTAGTATATTCAAATGGTCAGATAAGATGCAATGTGCTAAATTACTTGTGCTCTTTAAGCATTTACCTTATTAGTTGTTTCAGTTTACTTTATTTCAAGAGTAATTGATTACTCCTAAGTCCTAGGGAAGATGTACCTAAGATTGATAACTCATTAATCGTGTTTCCTTTCTCTTTTGTTCTCTATTTTAGAGTCTCTTCATAATACGTAAAGTTATGAAGAGTTGAAAGAGATTTTGGCTATGCTCTGAAATTCGTTGGTGAAGTCAAGGATATAAAAATGAGCTTGTAAATTTTTGTATTTGGTTGAAATACTTGCGTGTCAAGATCAAGTTTTGATGCATTTCCTCTGTTTTTAATGATTAAGCTTGTAAATCTTGAAGGGATGCTAGTATATATTGGATTTGAAATATTTTTAATTATCAAGTTTTTGATGCATTTCTTCTTTTGGAGTGTAACTTGAGTGTAGTTTTTGAGTTGAATTTGAGTTATAACTTGAGTTGAAGTTAGAACTTGAATAAAGCTGAGTAAAATTGAGTGAAGTTAAAACTTAAAAGAACGTGAATTTAAATAAAGTTAAAACTTGAGTTGTTTTTTTTTTGAGTTTTATGTGTAAAAGAACATGCCGTAAAAGTTTGTTGCTCTTGTTACCAGAAGTGACAACGTTGACTGAATTTTGCATTGATTCATAATTTCAGGTGGATCAACACCCACTGCTCAATCCACAGGGATTTTTAGTTCATCTACTTCACAGCCAAGTGTTTTGGGTCCTTCACCTTCATTTACTCAATCATCCTCAAGTCTATTTTCTAACACCACTTCGAATCTATTTGCTCCAAAACCTCCAGTCTTTAGTAGTACAGGTTCACCAACGTGTTCTGTTTTTTTTTTTTTTTTTTTTTTTTTTTTGTTTGTACTTGCAGCCATCTTAATATCAACCTCAACTTTAAGCGGACACACACTCCAACAATATTGATTCTATTATTTATGTAGCTCTTTCTAGTTTGGTACCTTCGGTTTGAGCATATATGCTTCTGTAGTTGATTGAGTGTTTGGTGTTTCCTGCTATTATTAACAAGTGTTTATCAAATTTCTGGGTATGGTAATTAGAAACAAGTGATGTGTTTATCATATATGCTTCTGTAGTTGATTGAGTGTTTGGAGGCTAATGGACGATTGATTAGTGGTCGCTGCTGGTTCCTTCTTTTGTTTTGTGTGCTCTCTCTCTTTTTGTTTTTTTTTTTCTTTTGTTTTTTGTGTGTTTTTTTTTTTTTTAAAAAACTAATGTTGTTCTCTTTTGTTAATCTTCTGAAGTGCTTAGCTAAAATCCAATTGAATTATGTTTATTGTTGCAGAAGATTCACGTGAAGATGGTCTTGTTCAGGAGAAAGTCAATCTTGTCAAAGTGAACCAGAAATCTAAATATCATTTCTTTCTAATGCATAATCAATGGCAGAGAAGGATCGTCTCGGAGCATATCAATTTCCTGTAAAAAGAGACATTAATGTAGATTTCAATATCCATTAATAAAAATGAAACGAAAAACACTTTACCGCAATTAAACTTTAAGAATGGACTCAGTTTCACTCACACTACAATGAACTCGACGTTGCACAGTCTATTCACTGAACATGGCCTTTAATTGGAACTACAGAGTATTAAGTATAGGTTATAGATCCATCCTTAATATGTGGATATGTTCCCCATATTTCATCTGTACGATCGCCATCATCACGGCATTGGAATCTCCATCGGAAGTGACAACGCGGTGGTCCGTCTCGTTGCATTAGTATCTTCATCACGATAGATGGCCTCGCGATTTCTTTTGCGAGCAACGGTGGGATTGAAAGTGACATCATTGAAATCTGTCTCTCTAGGCAACGACAGTTTCATCATCTCCATCGCCAGAGACGATGTCACAAATCTTTTTGGTGGGACAGTGGAATTGCGATTTCCTTTTCAAGCGAAGACAGAGTTATGATAATTTGCAGGTCCGTTTCTGGTCGCCATTGCAAGTGACATCATTGAAATCTGTCTCTCTAGGCAACGACAGTTTCATCATCTCCATCGCCAGAGACGATGTCACAAATCTTTTTGGTGGGACAGTGGAATTGCGATTTCCTTTTCAAGCGAAGACAGAGTTATGATAATTTGCAGGTCCGTTTCTGGTCGCCATTTGACATTGGCGACCAGAAACGGACCTGCAAATTATCATAACTCTGTCTTCGCTTGAAAAAAAGGTTACTGAAATGTTATTGATACAATAATAATAATAATAACAATAATAATAATAATAATAATAATATTGTTATTAATATTAATAATATTAATAAAAATAATAATAATAATAAATATAATAATGATAATAATAATAAAACTAATAATAATAATAACAATAACAATAATAATAACAACAATAACAACAACAACAACAACAACAACAACAATAATAATAATAATAATAATAATAATAATAATAATAATAATAATAATAATAATAATAATAATAATAATAATAATAATAATAAAGCTAACAATAATAATAACAATAACAACAACAACAACAACAACAATAATAATAATAATAATACAAATATAATAATAATAATAATAATAATAATAATAATAATAATAATAATAATAAGATTCCCATCATTTTGAGATTCACGGGAATTTGAATAACACCATGTTGGGTGATATTCAAATTACTTAAAATGAGAGAAAGTGAATCCCATGATAATCACTTTCCTGGGAATTAAGCTTAGAACAAAAACATAGAGCGCATTTGGTTTCATTCTCAAAAACGTTTTTCACATTTTTCAAGATATAAAAATTGAAAATACCTTCAAAAACGTGTTTGGTTTGTGTTTTCTTAAAAATTGAAACTGAAAACGTTTTTGACTCTTTTCATATTTTGTATACATTTCTGAAAATGGTTTATACTCATTTTCATTTTCTCATTTTCCATTTTTTTCTACTCTCATTCTCTTCTTTCCTCGCTCCCTCCATATAGACGCCGGCGAGTGGAACTCAGTCATGGTCGCCGCCAACTCTGTCCGAGTTGCCGCTGCTCAAATGACCTCCATCAACGACCTCGCTGCCAACTTCACTCACTAGTTGTTTAGATTGTTTATTCATTTTATTGGCTATAGAGATTTATGGGCAGGCATTTGTTGCAGAGAATCAAGCATTTGGCTGTCACTTGGTGGTTTCCAACAAAAAGAACCTGATGATAAGCGCTTGAGTAATACCGTAATTGATGATGCTGGGAACATCAAAAGCACTTATAAGAAGATACACTTGTAGGTGTTTTTTTAACTTTGGTTTTGTTCATATTTCTTGTTTTACACAGATTTTTGGTTTTAAAATTTAAAATTTAAACCACCAAATACAATTTTAGTATTTTTAAATTGAAAATAATCTCAGACTAAACCTACTAAACGCATTTTCAAAAATAATTATACAATACAAAATAAAAATGTTTTAATTTTTATTTTCATACAAAAAAATAAAATTATTTAGGAACGAGTTCCAAACGCATCTATAAATACACCCCAGACAAAGTTTAAAAAGTGCAATCATCATCACACATAGAAGAATGCACAAATTTTTCTCAACTACCAATGACGGTAACCGTCCATGATGAAGGCTTTTTAAGCAAATATTTCTTGCAATTTAGTCCCTCATCACTCTTAGTCTATAAATAGGTGAGGGTGAAATTTTAATTGATCATTTGCTCTCTTTTCTCACTTCGACGTTCAGAATTGCTCTCCATTTTCTCTCCACCAAAACCGGCAGCCTCTCTCCCTTTTGTCACTCTCAAAATTTTCTCATTCTACCCCACAATCTTGCTTTCTAATCCACACCGAGAGGATCTAAGTCCTAGAGAAGGTTCGGTAAGGAATCTACACTCTAAAAACTTGGTTCTCTTGTCCATTCTTGAACTTTCTTTCAAAATATTAAAGGATGTGTTTCTCTTCCTAGGATTGTCACCAAGGAGGCGTCTAGGACTTCCTTGACAAAACCAAGTCTCAAATCTAAGGTAAATGCGTCAAAAATCCAAACTTTAAATAATTGTTGTGTTTGTGTGGAAAAAGTGTTGGTATTCTTAGTGATTTTTCCGCGACCTTATAGTTTTGTATGATAAAAGCTATGATCTCCTTATAGCTGTGTTTTTAGAGCTTGAAATCTGGTATTGAATGATAAAATTATGGTAATAAGTAAAAGACGTCAACTTTCGGTAGACTTGAAAAAGTCTCATGGAAAAATCTAAACTTTGAACTAGTTTGGGATAAAATCTAAAGTTTGGCAAGACAAATGTTTATTATGGCATGAAAATATGAGCTTTGATATGCTAATATATGATTTATGGAGTTTGGAAACTTTGGTACAGTTTCGAAAGACATTCAAAGAGTTTTATGAACGAAAATGCCCCTAGGTCTAAAAGTGAGCAAAATTTCAAAGGGCGTCCTAGATAGAAGCGGATTGTGGCTTTAGCTCAAGCAAGCAATATTGTAGATTTAGATGATTGGAGACAAGTTTATGTTTAGAGCCTTTTCAAATTCTAAACGGAAAAAAAAAAAAAGTTATTACGTTTAGAAATTGAGTTGACCAAATTTTAATTAAGTAAAATTGTCTTTATATAGAGAATTAACTTTGGGTCCACTTATGAGTTTTGATCCTTGCATTAAAATGAGCTTACTGGTAGAAAATATCAAAACCAATCCGGGGCAAAATATCAATTTCTCCAATGTTTGGGGTAAATTTGGAAGAACGTGAGGGTGATCTAATAGGGTGAGTCTAGGGTCTTACTAAGGTAGAAAAAGAGTTAGGACGCCATTCTCAAAACCCTTTAGTCATCTGAAAAGCCGTTAAGGTGTAAAACCATCGATTTGACCACAAAAAGGATAAAATTGTCACGTGGACATTGAGCTCCGAGGTTTAGGTCGAGGGCCTTGATGGAAAAATTCTTAGGATAGCAAATACCTTAGACTCATAACCATGGAACCACCAAAACCCGCTAAGGATAAAATGGTAGTTTTAAGAATTGGAAACAAAAACTTGTATTAGAATTCCCTAAGAGACTAGCAACACCCTTAGCGTGATCCAGGAACTCAAATGGGCCGAAAACCCAAGTGGAGATTAGAGTATCCTTTAAGTTCACCTCAGGAAACCCACTAGTTGACCACACCCATATTAAGCCCAATAAGTCCAAGTCCAATCTTAAAGATACCTAGGGTTACGAGAAGCCCATGAGCTTTAAATGGACATTACAACAAATATTCATTTTTATCGCCGTCAACAAACACTATGAGGTTGTCTTTATAGCGTATTTTTAGGGCACTAAAATAGTGGACGCTGTTAAAGGTTATTGATATCGTAACGATTTATCATATGGTTGTTATTTTATCTCTAGCATTTTTGAAATAATGTATATATATGAGTTTATATACATATATATATATATATATAGTTTGTAATTGTTTCTTTTGATTTATTCAACAAAAATGGTGATATAAGTTATAATATCAAATTTAAAAACACCTAATAAAAAAGTTTGGGAACTATTTGGAAAAAAAAAAAAGAATCAAGGAATCAGGAATAATAACACCAAAAACTCCCTTTTTCTTTTAGCTATATTCGCTTTCCTTAAAAACAAATAATCATGGATGAATTATCTTTTCATTAGGTGAATGTATCAAAATTTTACTATAGTTTCTAATTTGCTGAAAATATATACGCACGATATTAGGGATTTTTTTTTTTTTTTTTTTTCCTGTAAGTCAACACAATATTAGTAATTAATTGCAGTTACCAAAAAGTAAAAGCTATAAAGTGGTACGTTTTATGGGATTTTTGTCGACTGGAATGCACAGTTGTATTATACATGTGTTTATATATTTGTGCAAACAAATAGGTTTTTCTCTGTCCATTAGAATAGGCGAGTTTGCTTCCAAAAAAAAAAAAAAAAAAAATCAGAGAGAGAGAAAAAGAAGAGTCATACAAAACAAGAAAATCATTAACAAAGTCTAAAATTTCACTCATTATTTCCTCTCGATTTAAAACTTGTGAGTTTCTCAATGGCTGGTGATTCGCCTTCCAAGAATTCTCTCTTCCAGGTATATATACGATACATGTATTTTCGTTTTTACGTATTTTTTAAGGAGAATTTAATTACATGCATGTATTTGTTCTTTTTGTTTTTTTTTTGAATGAATAGCTGTTGAAATATCATTCATAAATTAGTGTTAAAACTTTATCTTCTTAATTTCTATAGTCTTCAATATTGTTCATGTTCTAGCTTTGTCAGTAATAAAAACCACAACAATTACAAAAAAAAAAAAAAAAAAAAAAAAAAAAAATTCATAAAACAAGAAAAGAAGGAAAAAGAAAAAACAAAGAAAGACCCCAAGTGCCACTGTCAGTCCTTAGATTCCCAACCCCAAAAGACACCACCACCGATAATGCAATGGACTTGTCTTTATCTTCAATAAATTTCTTAAATCCATAATTAATTTTCCAAAAAATTTAAGTTTAGGAAAAAAAGAATCAAGGAACGAGGAATAATAATACCAAAAACTCCCTTTTTCTTTTGGCTATATTGGCAACATATAATCTTAGATGAATTATCTTTTCATTAGGTGAATTTATCATAACTTTACGGTAGTTTCTAATTTGCAGTGGATATATTTTTCCATCGCACTTTATTGTAGAAATTTACGGTAGTTTCTAGTTTCTAAGCCTCTTATTATCATCTCTTGATATGATATGCACTGTGCGCTTAAGACTAGCAATGATATGATACGGACTTCTATGTACGGTAGTTTTACACACATATGTATATATATATATATATACACATATATATTACTTATGTATCAGCAATATATTACTTCAATGATGGTGTTCTCCTTAAATGATGCTAAAGATAATAGGGTGTTCTCTCTAAATGATGGTTGTGCGGATCTCACAATGAACAATGGGAGCTAAATTAATTATTTATTTTTGTTAATGCAGATTCCGAAAGCAGTTCACACATTAGAGCTATGTGAAGTACCCCCACGTATAGTGACTGTGGAAGACTTCCCGGGTAAAATTAGCATTCGGTCAAAATTAAATGTCATACAAAATATTCACAATTGGCTAACAAAGAGGGAACGAGTTTGGTTTCGAAGGTACCCTCAATTAGGTCGTTTAATAGACTTGCCAACTAAAGGGAATTTTTCTGGAGCACTGATGCATCATTTATTGTTGAGGCGAATGGAATGCCAAAAGGAGCATGAGGTTTGGTTCTCCGCCGAGGGTAAACCGTTAAGGTTCTCTCTCAATGAGTTTGCGTTGATAACTGGCTTGTACACAAGCGGTGGTCCATCTCAAGAGGAAATTAAATCTCATGAGGTGGAAGAAATACTAATGAACAAGTACTGGCCTGGCGCAAATGGTGTCACTGTCGATGATGTTGCTAAAAAACTTGAAGAGTTGAGCAAAAAAAAGGTCAAATCCAAGGATAGAGTGCGACTAGCGTTTGTATACATGATAGCTGGGTTCTTGATGGCTGGAGACCCGAGGAAGAAGATTAATTCATCTTGGCTTCAGTATGCCGCTGACCTCAATTTCTTTGATCAATATCCTTGGGGAATTGAGTGTTATGATTTGACACTCACGAGCTTGAAGAAGATAAACCTCGCAGAAAAAATGGGAGAAAAGGTGTGAGAAGAATAAGAAAGGTCCTGAAAATTATGATCTTTATGGATGCCCTTGGATCTTTCGTAAGGTTTTCACTCTACGCTAGTATTGTTTTTTTTTTTCTAGTTAAATATAATTTATTATTTGGTTGTTTTAGTAATGTCGCTATACTTTTCATTTTAGGCATGGGCTTTTGAGGCAATGCCCGACTTGGGAAAGAGCGTGGCCGAATTTGAAGATCGAGGCAAACATATTCCACGGTGGTTCCGTTGGCAATTGACAGAAAGGGCGACCTTATGGCGTCCATGTTTGGAGGTCATGAGGTCGGTTGAGGTAATTCTAACTTACACTTTACATTTTAAAATTTAGTTTTATCCTTTTGGACTAATAGCTTATACTCATTTCATTTCTTTTTAGTTTACCGTACGACCTACTTTGACTCCTTCAGCGGAGGAGAGAGAACAAGAGTACTATCAACGACTCAATAAACGTGAGGATATTGTGGATGAAGTCATAGATCACCTCACAATGTTTTTAGTAGGAGATGTTATCTTGCATACTTCTGTAGTTAAGGAAGCGGATCATAGACCACGTCCATTCGCTTCTTCTCCCCCAGTCACCACGACCCATGATACGATTCCTGGAGCCTTTACCACTTGTATTGCCCCCCAAACGCATGGCCCGACCATTGAAACATTAACTCCTATAGACTCTCAGGCCCATGAATCGATGCCAACAACATCGACCTCCTTTGCCGCCCCATCTAGAGGTCAACAGGATCACTCTTTAGAGATGTTTCATCTTTTTGATCGTCGTTTCGGTGAACATGAGGACGAGATCCAATCATTAGATGACTGTCCTTATATGACACCACCTACACCTATTCATGAGGGAGTGAGCTATGTGGAATTAGGTGATGAGATTGTGAAATATGGTCAACAACTGAAGCGTAAAAAGCGGTCTCAAGCCTTGATAGCACCATTTCTAGAGTGGCCAAAGAGGGTTAAATTCACAAGGTCAGAACATCTTACTTTTGACCCATTCAGGCATCCATGTGAAAATGACCAGCAAGCCTTTTGGAGATGGTTCAAAGGTGAAACGAAAGGTAGCCTGACCATCCGATGCGGACTCGCTCTTCAAAACCGACAGTTTTTTGAGATTATGTTGCGCAAAGGTGCTTATATAAATAGTGAGGTAAGTTACTACTCTTTTGTAATAATCAAATATATGTCTTCTTTATAAATTATTAATTATATTTATTGATTTACTTATCAATTGAATTAATTTGTATTTTTGCAAAGATGTGGATGAGATATTATATTTGTTCATGAAACGGATCGATAAGTTTCCTGACATCTTTCCTAAAGACATATGCATTCTCAGTGATTGTTTTTCCCAGACATTGTGTGCATTATACAATGATACTATCAATCCCGAGACTAAAAATTTTAAAATTACTGGCCAGATGAAAGAATATTATAAAGGGATTAGGCCAAGTAGGGGAAGAGATTGGGCCGGAGTTAGTCGGTTCTACGTACCATGGAACTGTTTTAACTGTCATTGGATATTACTTGATGTTGATGTTTCATCTTGGATCGTAACGGTCTATGACTCTGTCCCTACTTGTCTTTCACTTGAGGATATGGACAATTCTGTGAAACCATTTCTTGAGTATTTCCCTTTCTTGCTTAAGAAGTCGAAGAAATTCTTAACCTATAGGGATAATTTCAAGAGCTCGATGATTTTAGCGCAAGCAGAAGAAAATAGAGTCCCTATTAACAAAAAGACGTAAGTTGTATTTACTTTCTATTTTTTTAAATAAAAACTAATATCTTGTTACTTCTAAGCTTATATGTAAATTTGTTTGACAGTGGTGACTGTGGTGTATACATGTTAAAGACACTAGAGATGCTTATGGCCGGAAAATGCAATGAAGAAGCGAAAAAGTATCTTAACGACAAAAAGATATTAGCTGTTAGAAGGTTTTATGCGGTTCAACTCTATGCTAGTAATGCGGATCCGTAGTTGATGATTAATATTATGTCTTTCTACATTTTTACATCTTTTTATTATGTGAATGATTATTTCTTTGAGTTATATTTCGATTCTCTAAAAGGTTTTACATGGTTTTTTTTTTCTGCATAATTGACTTCGAATTTTTAATTTTGACAAACTATACTGTGATATTTAAATTTAGTTGCAATTGACATCTAATAATTTTAGAGTAAATTGCACACAATTATACTTGCATCCTGATGTTTGCATATGATTTCGGAGGATTTTTTTTTATTTTTTATTTTATAACAAATGAGTCGAGGTTGGCATATAAATAGATCCTTCTAATCCTGATATTTGTCTCTTTGCCACGTATTGCTTACTTGCTTCATTTTCTTAGCTTCATTTTGAGCTCTACGTTCGGCATTCAAGAGCACAATTTTATCTTAGGTGGTGTAGGGATATGCTTCATGTGCTTTTCGAATTTAGGTGGTGTCATGCGGTTAGATTTTATCTTCCTTTTTCTCGAGTCTCCATAAAAATCCCTTTCTGTTTCCAAGTTCTACTTCATAATCCTCTGAAAATGGACAACATTGAGGTCACTAATTGTTCTTATGCATAAGAGCAAATTGTTTGGAGTTAAAAGGTTTGTTCTCCAAAGGTCAAAACTGATATGTTCTTGGCAGATTTGAGTGCCCAGAACTTAGCTTAGTGAGTATTCAGTTTTTGTGTTTGGTTCTTTCCTTTTCTACCTTCTGTTTTGTGTGCCCACTGTGATTATATAGTTGCTTTATCTAAAGCGCTTTTTTTGTCCTTTTTTTCTTTTTTGTTCAAACCATAAGAAGAATCCAAGACCACAGATCAATAAATTTATGTGATGAGGCTCAAGTGCAAGAAGCGTGTTTTGAGTTCCCGATAGCCAAATACATTAAAAATTTGTATACATGGCTGTTTGAGCAATCCTTTAACATCAATGGAAATATCCAATTGACCGAATTCATAAAATCCATAACACGAGGCCACACGCCACATTGTAACGACACTAATTGCCATATTGAAAATGTAACCTAGTAATAAAAAAAAAAAAAAAAAAACAAGGACGCCAATAAGTCAAGTAAAAGCAATCACTATTACATACGAAAACACACACACAAAAATAAAGGAGTAAACAAAGAAAGGTCCGTTGTCAGCCTATGGGTACCACCACCGATGGTGCAATGGGCATGTCATTATGTTGAATAAGTTTTGAAAACAAAACGTTAATTTTACTGTAAATTGAACACTTGCACACCCAAACTATTCGGTTTTTATTTTATTTTTATTTTATTTTATTTTTTTGTATAATTAACTCTGAACTTTTGATTTTGACAAACTGCACTGTGATATTTAAATTTAATTACAATTGGCATCTAATAATTTTAGAGTAAATTGCACACTTGTATACTTGCATCATAATGTTTGCATATGATTTCGGAGGAATTGTTTTTACATCAATTTCAAAACTTAAGGTAGTTTTTAATTTTCAGTTGACATATTAATAAATATACTAAAGAAAACCCATCCGACATTGTTCACCCACACTCAATTTACTGTTCTTGCAATAGTATTCTGACCATTTTGCCCTTTTTCTCTCTTCTTTTTTCGTTTGTGGGGGGTTGTGGGCTTTTTGGTCTTTTAAATTTTGTTGAAAGCAGACCCGTCTGGCACTGTTCATCCACGGTCATTTTACTGTTTTTGCAGTAGTGTGCCGGGTCCTTCTTATACTTTTTCTTTGAAAAAATTCCGGTTGTGTCCTAAATTGCTGCATTTACCGTTTTATCCTCTGTTGTTGATTTCTGATATGTTTTTGTTTGGGTATTTTTGTCTTTATCAAGATATCTTTATTTCTATTTAAGTTTTTTTTTTTCTCCATACAGTTGTGCATGAGCTGTCTGGGAGAAGACAGAGTGAAGTGGTGAGACCCAGTGTCATACGTGTTAACTTTTTCCTCCATAGTTAAAGACAGCTGTGCATGAGCTGTCTGGGAGAAGAGAGAGTGCGGTGGTGGGACCCAGTTTCATACATGTTAGTGCAGTGGCGGGATTCGGTGTTAACGTGTTAATCAATTTAGAAAATGTCGTTGGTGTCCCATAAAAGTTGTTTTTATTATTTTGCCCTCAATTTTTTTTGCTGTTGAGTTTCTCTGCTAGGCATTTTGGTCATTTAATGCGTTGGTATTTGTTTAGTCTTCTCGAGAAGCTTCCTGCTTCCTTCACTCTTGCTCTCACATCTCACGTTTTCCTTTTTCTTATTTGCTCAAGTTTTCCTTCTTCGTCTATTCTCCGTATCTCTACTTCGTTTTCTTAATGATTCCTTCTAGTTTTGTTCTAGATTTTTTAGGGCATTGTTAAATTTTTTTTTTGTTTTTCGATTTTCTTCTATGTGGGTATTTTAAGCTTTTTTGGGTTTTTTTTTATACAAACAATTTTTCTGTGACATTTTTTGGGGTTGTATCTCGATTTATTGTGGTATATGTGAGTAAATCTTATGTCTTATGTTTTGATGGAGTTTCTAGGTTTTATTCTCTCTGGAACTTTTGGAAATTTTTTTTTTCTGCCGTTTAGATATTTTTTGCTTTTTAGGGTTTTCTTCTTTGATTTTTTTTTTTTTTTTTGGGTTTGGTTACAATTGTCATGGGGTTAATTTATGATATTTTTCCTGTTTCTTATGTCAAAAATGGGTTGAGGTTTTTCGTGCGGTTCATTTCGGTTTTTTCTTTGTTTTTTATGTGATAAATGAGTTGAGGTTATGGGTTATTTTTTGTAATGTTCTTATTTTTTTTTCTATTTGAAAATTTTTGTTGTTTCTCCATTTTTTTTGCGATCTGGGTATCTAGCTTTTTAGGGGTTTTTTTTAACAAAAAATTTCCTTTGATATTTTTTGGGGCTTTCTTTCGATTTGTAATGTATCTTGATTTTTTTCCATGTGTAAATTTTTTCCTTTTGTTCTTTCTTGCAGTGATTCATTTTTATTTTCCTCATGCATTCTTCTGCTTCGGTTTTCTTTTGTATTATTTTTTTATGATTTTTTATTTCTAATTTCTCTGGTTTTTTTTTATTTGATTCTGAAAAGTTTCTTCGTTTTTTAACAGGATTTTAGTGCCTTATCATTGACCACCATCACGACAGCTCCGAACAAATTTTTTACTGTCTACAACCATGGATGATGTTCATATGCTTTCTTTTGTTGTTTGGCTCCAACAACATCAGCTTCGTTCAAGAAGGCATTAGCGTCAGATCTGCATATTTCTCTTTTCTCAAGAATGAAAAAAAAATAGCTGATGTTTTCTAAGAAGTAACATCATTCTTATCTTTGAAACTTCTACATTTAGAGGTTCCATTTTATGATGCTTAAAAATTGTATGCGTTAATGCAGATTATTATTTTTTTTATTAGTCCGTTTCTTCTAATTTGTTGTTTTGTAAAGGACTTTTGTAATCCATATTTTCCCTTATTTTCTTCCTTTCACTGTTTTGTTTTTGTTTTTTAATTTATAGAATTTTTTACTTTTTTCTTATTTCCCGATTCTTTTTCATCATTTTTGTTCAGACAACATTTTCTCTTTTTCTATTTTTATTTGTTCTTTTCAATTTTTAAAAAGAAATTTATTTCTTTTACTTTTTTAATATGATAGTTGTTTGTGATTTTATTATTCTTCTTCTTTTTTTATGTTTCCAATAATTTTTTTCTCTTATCTTCTGGATTAATTTTTGATATAGCAGTTTCTTACAGCTTCTAGATAATTTTTACAGTATCATAGTGTTTAGGTATTATTTTGACACGTATTATTTTGCTGTAATTCCGTTTAACACAAAAATTTTTTATCGGTGACTTGCATGCTTCATGACAGCTGTTAACTAATGATTATTTCAGTTGTTTTTTCTCCCAACAAATGCTATCGGCGCTTCATCAAAAATTTGTTCCTCTTTTATATAACTATTGTGTTTTATTTCATTATTACCGTTTCTCATTTTTCTTTTGTTTTCCTTCTCCAACTTTTATAATACAATCTCTCATACCTTCTATGTCATCCTATTATTTACAAATCTTAGTAGTATTAAGGTTTTATTCTCATTATAAATGTATTCTGAATCTTTGATTCATCTCTTTTTCATCGTCAGTTTTCAATAAACGATTTTCCTATGTGATTTTCTCTATTTTGGACTCTTAGTTGTCCTACTGGGTCTGCTTCTGTGTTCCTCTTCTTCAAATAAGGTAATATTTTATTTAATTTTACACTTGTTGTTTTATTCTTTTAGATGATTTGATTCGGTTTTAAATATTAAAAATTATTGTTTTTGTTTGTCATCACTAGAGTTAGTTTTTATGTGATTCATTAGTTACAGTTTTTGTATATAATTTATTTCATTCTATTCATTTTTAAGCAGCGTTAGTTAGCAATTGTTAATAATGTTTTTGTTTTTAGTGTTATCTGGATTACTTGATATATATAATGTTATTTACCTAAATATTTCGAATCTTATTTTTTCCATCATGTTGTTTTCTTCTTTAGTTCTGTTTTGTTATTACCTTATCTGTTTATTTTCTTTTTTCTTCTCTATGTGTTTTATCTATTTTATCATTGTTCTCACTTTTCTTCTTCGAACTTATTTTGGGTTTTCTTAGGCTGTTATTATTTTTTTGGTGATAATGAAGTATGTTTCTCCTCTTTCTGTCAAGTTTTCTTAGACTGTTTATCTTTTGTCGTTTTATTATATAGTCTTTCTGTTTTCTTGTAACTTCACTTTTATGCTGCCGGAAAAAACCTGTTTTTATTGTAATGATTGCGTTCTCCTTTGTTTTGTTGGCATATAGTAATGATATATTGAATCTGTTTTCATCTGTTTTATATTTACATATGTATATGAATGCAGTTATTTTTGCCTAGCATATTCTATCTTTATTTAGCTTTGATAAGTGGCAATAATCATTATAATCTGTCTTGGTCTTTTTAATTTCATATAATCTATGTAAAAATTCTGTCAATAGCTCTATCCTGTTTAGATTTTGGTTTTTGGTTTTCTGTATCTTCTTTAACCAGAATTGCCCAAATGTTATTCTCCTTTTTTTTCTTCCTTTCGTGTGTGGCAATGATGATCAAAAATAACTTTGGCCTCCTTAATTTTGATGACTCTATCCAAAAATTACCGTGAATAAGCTCTTTTTATTTGGGTTTTGATTTTGCTTATTCTCTTGACCAAAACAATTTCAATGTTTTTTTTTTTTGTGTCCTTTAATCCAAATACATCGCATGCCTATTCTAATTAAATTCCAATTTCATATATTCTTCTTTATTGGATTTTCCCATATTACTTTCCGCATAATCTAATTTACCTCATTTTCAATAAACAAGTAACCTGACTCACTCTTTTGGTATATTATTTTTTTTCAACATCATTTTGATCTTTTGGTATCTGTGATTTAAAATTTTGATTCAAGATCTTACTTTTTTTCCCGTGCCATATTTTCCCCTGCTTCTTCTCCTTTTGTTTTATAAAAGCTCTTTGATCTTTGTCTTGCCTTATGATCTCCCAATGCGTTTTTCTTCTTTATGTTTAATTTTTCTCTTCAGCTTCTCTGATTATTTTATTATTTGGATCCAAAAAGAACCTGATCACTACTTAGGTATTTCAGCCCTCCCCCAAAAATAACAACATCAGGTCCAACACCAATCGACCCGCAAACCCCACCGAGTCCAAAAAATTTAACCACAAGGTAAAATATATTCATTAACCTTTTAAACCTATATTTATCCATAACTTTTTAAACATATATTTATCCACAATCTTTTAAACATATATTTCAATAAATTTTTTCCATTTTCAGTTCTCGGTCAAAAGAAGCAGAACAGTTCAAAAAAAAAAAAAAAAAAAACATCAAAGGACTAAGTAACATAACTATTTTTAAATTAAGACATTTATAATATCCTCAATTACTAATACTTCTTCAAAATTTCCATTTTGCAGTTGAAATAGAAAGGAGACAAAAAAAAAATAGACATGAGAGTTCAAATACGCTGTATAGTACTGTGCTATCGCAATAACATATATATTGCATGATACAAAGTTATATAAACGTACAAACAAATTCATATAGTGATGTGTAATTGTACTATCACAATCACATTTCTTATACAATGCAAAATTATTATCAGACTATCACAATCGTTTATATATACAAAGTTATTACCCCTCGCAGTGCTAGGGTACATAACTAGTTATATATATACTAAAGGAAGGGAAGGGTTTCACTGTTCATGATACAGTGAACATTCTTTCAGATTGAGTGTTCTAGGACTTTCTTTTATCTTTCTTATGTCTCTATTGGAAGCAGCTACTATGCTTCTGACGCAAAAATATTTTTTTCCCACCGTTTGTTTTCTCTGTCTTCATATTTTCGACTACCTACTTTCCTCTTTCTTTCCTCATTGCATTTGTTCATTCTTCCTATTTTTTATTGCCTATATATATATATTACTTTGGTTGGCTTTCTCATTTGCTTTTCGAGAGATTTTTTTTCTTTTTATGTTTCGTCCATAGATTTGGTCGTTTACTTTATATCGATGTCTTTACATTGTCTTTCCTTGCGCCGTTTGTTCTCTTCGTCTTCAGCTTTTTTTGGTTTTTTGAGTTTGAATTTTTAGTTCATCCTTGCACTCATATGGTTTTTTGAGTTCTTAATTTTTTCTTCTCCATTTGTTTAGGCATAATTTTTTTTTTTCTGTTTTGTCCATTTGCTTAGGCATAATTTTATACCGAGATCTAGACCCATTCACCGAAACCTATCTCGATCCAAGGAGGGGACGACCTCAATCGAGGTAGTAAGACCTAAATTGAGACCGAGATCGAGACCAAGGTCGACCTTGTGGTGTCAATCGCAAGTGCCCGATATCGTTAACTTGCAATAAAGAGTGAGTTTAAAAGTATCGATCACACGAGGATAACATATTCAATAAGTACTAAAAACGGATAATTTTAATTTTATTTCAGTAATCCAAAAGATGAATTTTGATTAATTTTACAAAATTAAAATTTAAAAACAAAAAAATTTAAAAATAATAAAAAAGAAATTTATTTTCTAAAATGACTAGATAAGGATAAAAACAATGATTATAGAAATGCTTGGAATCATGATTCTCTCAATATTTATTGAATTTAATATATTTAAACATTATTGTGATTTTGAGATCATGTTATGTTGCTGGTCAAATCCTCTTATGTTTTATGTACTCTTTTTCAAGCTATACATAAAATATACATTTTCATAAAAAAAAAAAAAAAAAAAAAAAACTCACTATATCTCTATGTGAATTAAATTACAAAAATGTTCATTAAGATTAAGGGATTCAAAAATGACAACATAAATACAAATAGATATATTTCTATACTATCTTAGAATTTACGGTATTTATTTTAGAGCTATGTCACAAAAATCTTCTCTCGGTATTTATTTGAGGGGAAAATCACTTTCCCTCTTGAATATGCAAATAAACATAAGGTTTATCCTTGTTCTGTTGGACTCCATAAGTCTTGACCACTTCGTGAAATCTTTTTATTCCAAGAACGGTAAGCATGTTTTTATCCATAAATGAATTTGAGCAGCTTGTAAACCTTACCCTCCTGACCCTTAGCCTCAAAGCACTTTAGTTGTACCATATAGATACTTGCTTTAAGATGGTCATTCAAGAACGCCATCTTTGCATCTATTTGCCAAATGTCATAATTGAGAGGAGAAACTATGAATAAGAGAATGCAGATGGGCTTTAACATGGCTATAGGCAAAAGAGTTAACTCAACACAAGAGTTATTCGGGGATGATTGCCCTTCTAAGGGTGAAAATGCATTTGAAAATCAGAAAAGGCCGCCTCCCAAATGAAGAGCAACTATGATGTGTATGGTTGCCCAAATGAGAGATAGTTGACAAAAAAAATTGAAGTTAAATTTCATATAAAAAAAACAACCCCAACAGAAAAGCGGGGAAGGAGCTTCAGAGCTATGTCTGTGTCTTGGCTCATGAACACGTGCCAATTACAGTAGATGATTGGAGTTCAGAAGAAAAAAATAACATAGAGAGAATTTGGCACGATATAGTTCAATGTTTCACTGTTTCGGAGACTGCAAGGAAATACAAGCTTACATGTGCATGAAAGATGGCTCGGGACTTTAGGATTAACCTACACATGACATTTGTAAAGCCTTTGAATGATACTCCCACATTCTTTGAACTCCCGCAAAAAGTTAAAAGATACTACCCTTCAATTACTTCAGATATGTGGAAGAAGTTTGTGGAGTATAGGCTTAGTCCGACTCGACAAGTCGTGTCTAAGGAAGCGTCTATTAAAAGATCAGGGTACAAGTACCCATATGGGAATGCTCAGAGGCCGCCCAACAATGATTAGTACTATATAAGATTTATTGATTAGAATTTAACTGGTGACTATTTTCATAAAATATGAATGATCTTAGAATTTTCATTGATAAGTCGACAAAAGAATCTCCTCTGACTTATAAGTGTTGTCATCAAGAAGGAGTGTTCCAAGAACAAGAAAAACAAACATGAATTTCTTTAAGTGAGATTTTGCTTAATTAGATGAGTATAAATCTCACCTACATCATAAATGTAATGATAGAAAGATTCGTCAATTAAATTTCCAAAAATGAACACGAAATTTAAAGAACAAATTTTCTTGATATTGTTTGTATTTTGATGATGAGTATTTTGTGGTGCATTAAGACACTTCTATGATTAAATTAAGAATGAAGTTAATTGTTATTATTTGAAATAAGATCATGGAATAGAAATTCTCGGAATAAGAACATTATCGTGAAATTTCGACTACAAAAATAAAGAGTCTTGATTGTAACTAGAGACTAACAATTTCTACTAAGAAGAGATTCAATAAGGAATCGGAATTACAATTCCATAAAATTAAGAATTAAATTTCCCAAATCAATTAATGAATAACAACGCAAGTAAAATACTTATTGCAACAGTAGTAGCAACAACAATTTTAGTCATGTCATATTTCATGCCATACTGATGTCTAAGTTATGGATACTATCTGTATAAAAAAATACTAAAAGTGGAACTCGCACATAAACTTTTTATTGTAATTTGAGCCAAATCAAATCGTGGTATCATCACAAATAATTCCAATACAATGGATAGAAATCGATCAAATTTGAAATAGAAGGCTAGGATTACAGCATCATTTAACAAGCAAAACAAAAAAAAAGGCCAAATTGGTGCCACCATAAGGGAGGAAAAGGACAAACATTTCCTTTCTACGATACCATGTCAAGTCCAATTAAAAGTTATACAAGAAATCTTTCCAAATTTAGAAGAAGGGCCACTAGAGGGCGTTTGATATGCAAGAATCAGTAGGAATCATATTCTCAGAAAAGTAATGTAGCGTAATATGATTCATAGGAATAATGACAATGCTAATAATAATAATAATAAGATTCCCATGATTTTAAGATTACTGGAAATTTGAATAACACATTGTTGGGTGGTATTCAAATTACCTTCAAATGAGAGAAAATAAATCCCATGGTAATCACTTTATGAGGAATTTAGCTTAAAAGAAAAACATAGAGCGCGTTTGGCTTCATTCTCAAAAAAAAAAAAAAAAGAAATAAAACTGAAAATACCTTCAAAATGTTTGGCTTGTATTATCTTAAAAATTGAAACTTAAAATGTTTTTGACTCTTTTCATATTTTATATACATTTCGAAAACGGTTTATACTCATTTTTCATTTTCTTGTTTTCCAATTTCTTCTACTCTCATTCTCTTCTTTCCTCGCTATTCTTTGTTCTCCGTTCGACGGCACCTGGTGGGATGGCCGTTTCAAGTCCGCCACTGGGGTTAGCCGCCTTGGGTGGGGATCGACTTCTCCGACCCCCCCCCCCCCCAACTCTTCTCCATACAACACTCGCACCGGAGCGTTCACGCCATCTCTCCGGAGCATCGTGCCGACTCGCTCCATCCGTACAGACGCCGGTGAGTCAAACTCAGTCATGGTCACCGCCAACTCTGTCCGAGTTGTCGCCGCTCAGATGACATCCGTCAACGACCTCGCCGCCAACTTCACTCACTAGTTGTTTAGATTGTTTATTCATTTTATTGGCTCTAGAGATTTATGGGCATACATTTGTTGCAGAGAATCAGGCATTTGGTTGTCACCTGGTGGTTTCCAACAAAAAGAACCTGATGATAAGCGCTTGAGTAATACCGTAATTGATGATGCTGGGAACATCAAAAGCACTTATAAGAAGATACACTTGTAGGTGTTTTTTAACTTTGGTTTTGTTCATATTCCTTGTTTTACATTGGTTTTTGGTTTTGTTCATGTTTCTTGTTTTACTCTGGTTTTTTATTTTGTTCATGTATATCATGTTTGTTTAATATATTTAATATTATTATTTATTTAATATGTTATTATTTTAAATATCATTAAATATTTTTTAAAAATTAAACCACCAAATTTAATTTTAGTTTTTTTTTTTTTTAATTGAAAACAATCTCGAAATAAAACTACTAAACACATTTTAAGAAATAATTTCAAAATAAAAATAAAAAAGTTTTCGATATTATTTTTATACAAAAAATAAAATTACTTTAGAACGAGTTTTAAACACACCTATAATTACACTTTAGACAAAGTTTAAAAAGTGCAATCATTACACATAGAAGAATGTACAAATTTTTCTCAACTACCAATGAAGGTAGCCGTCCATGATGAAGGCTTTTTAAGCAAATATTTCTTGCAATTTAGTCCCTCATCATTCTTAGTCTATAAATACGTGAGGGTGAAATTTTAATTGATCATTTGCTCTCTTTTCTCACTTCGACGTTCAGATTTCCTCTCCATTTTCTCTCCACCAAAACCGGCAGCCTCTCTTCCTTTGTCACTCTCAAAATTTTCTCATTCTACCCCACAATCTTGCTTTCTAATCCACAACGAGAGGATCTAAGTCCTAGAGAAGGTTCCGTAAGAAATCTACACTCTAAAAACTTGGTTCTATTGTCCATTCTTGAACTTTCTTTCAAAATATTAAAGGATGTGTTTCTCTTCCTAGGATTGTCACCAAGGAGGAGTCTAGGACTTCCTTGACCAAACCAAGTCTCAAATCTAAGGTAAATGCGTCAAAAATCCAAACTTTAAATAATTGTTGTGTTTGTGTGGAAAAAGTGTTGGTATTCTTAGTGATTTTTCCTCTGCTTTATATTTTTGTATGATAAAAGCTATGATCTCCTTATAGCTGTGTTTTTAGAGCTTGAAATCTGGTTTTGAATGATAAAATTGTGGTAATAAGTAAAAAAAAAAGATGCAAACTTTCGGTTGACTTGAAAATGTCTTATGGAAAAATCTAAAGTTTGGCATGACAAATGTTTATTATGGCATGAAAATCTGAGCTTTGATATGCTAATATATGATTTATGGAGTTTGGAAACTTTGGTACAGTTTCGAAAGACATTCAAAAAGTTTTATGAACGAAAATGCCCCTAGGTCTAAAAATGAGCAAAATTTCAAAGGGCGTCCTAGACAGAAGCGGATTTTGACTTTAGCTCAAGCAAGCAATATTGTAGATTTAGATGATTGGAGACAAGTTTATGTTTAGAGCCTTTTCAAATTCTAAACGGAAAAAAAGTTATTACGTTTAGAAATTGAGTTGACCAAACTTTAATTAAGTAAAATTGTCTTTATATAGAGAATCCGCTTTGGGCCCACTTATGAGTTTTGATCCTTGCATTAAAATGAGCTTACTGGTAGAAAATATCAAAACCAACCCCAGGGGCAAAAATATCAATTTCTCCAATGTTAGGGATAAATTTGGAAGAACGTGAGGGTGATCTAATAGGGTGAGTCTACAGCCTTACCAAGGTAGAAAAGAGTTAGGAAGCCATCCTCAAAACCCTTTAGTCATCCAAAAAGCCGTTAAGGTGTAAAACTGTCGATTTGACCACAAAAAGGATAAAATTGTCAAATGGACATTGAGCTCCGAGCTTTAGCTCGAGGACCTTGAAGGAAAAATTCTTAGGATAGCAAATACCTTTGACTCATAACCATGGAACCACCAAAACCCGCTAAGGGTAAAACGGTAATTTCGAGAATTGGAAACCAAACCTTGTGTTGGAATTCCCTAAGAGACTAGCAACACCCTTAGCTTGATCCAGGAACTCAAATGGGCCCGAAAACCCAAGTGGAGATTAGAGTATCCTTTAAGTTCACCTAAGGAAACCCACTAGTTGACCACACCCATATTAAGCCCAATAAGTCCAAGTCCAACCTTAGAGATACCTAAGGTTACGAGAAGCCAAAGAGCATTAAATGGACACTACAACAAATATTACTTTTTACGGCCGTCAAAAAATGCTATGCGGTTGTCTTTATAGCGTATTTTTAGGGCACTAAAATAGCGGACGCTATTAAAGGTTATTGATATCGTAGCGTATTATATGATTGTTGTTTTATCTCAAACATTTTTGAAATATTGTATATATATGTGTTTATATATATATATATATATATATGTTATAGTTTGTAATTGTTTCTTTTGATTTATTCAACAAAAATGGTGATATAACTTATAATATCAAATTTAAAAACACCGAATAAAAGTTTGGGAACTATTTGGAAAAAAAGAATCAAGGAATTAGGAATAATAACACCAAAATCTCCCTTTTCCTTTTGGCTATATTCGCTTCACGTAAAAACAAATAATCATAGATGAATCATCTTTTCATTAGGTGAAAGTATCAAAATTTTATTATAATTTCTAATTTACAGTGGATATATTTGCACCTTATTGTAGAAAATATATATGCACGATATTGGGGATTTTTTTTTTTTTTTTTCCTGTAAGTCAACACAATATTAGTAATTAATTGCAGTAACCAAAAAGTAAAATCTATAAAGTAGTACGTTTTATGGGGTTTTTGTCGACTTGAATGTACAGTTGTATTATACATACATGTGTTTATATATTTGTGCAAACAAATAGGTTTTTTCCCATTAGAATAGGCGAGTTTGCTTCCAAAAAAAAAAAAAAAAAAAAAAAAATTCAGAGAGAGAAAAAAGAGTCATACAAAACAAGAAAATCATTAACAAAGTCTAAAATTTCACTCATTATTTCCTCTCAGTTAAAACTTGTGAGTTTCTCAATGGCTGGTGATTAAATCTTCCAAGAATTCTCTCTTCCAGGTATATATACGATATACATGTATTTTTCGTTTTACGTATTTTTTTTAAGGAGAACATGCATGTATTTTGTTCTTTTTTTTTTTGTTTTTTTTTTTTTTGAATAGCGGTTGAAATGTCATTCATAAATTAGTGTTAAAACTTTATCTTCTCAATTTCTATAGTCTTCAATATTGTTCATGTTCTAGCTTTGTCAATAATAAAAACCACAACTATCACAAAAAAAAAATAAAAATAAAAAAATATTCATAAAACAAGAAAAGAAGGAAAAAGAAAAAACAAAGAAAGACCCCAAGTGCCAATGTCAGGCTCATGTAATATACTCTCTAACATTAGCATTATTTGTTTGATCTTTAATATATTTTTTTATTATTAATACTTAACCGCACGATTTTCAATCCAGCCCACAGATGAAGAAGGTTATATAATTTATTATAGGCCTAATAGCTGAAGCTTTTAGGAGCATTGATAAACTAAGGCATTTCTTCTATTTATATTTAACAATAACTACATTCTTTTTTTTTTGCTATAAGGCCATTGTATTAAGTTTGTTTTATGTGGTAGGTTCCTGATGGATTTTAAATGCGTGTTTGCTGATGCTGCCTGGATAAGTTGCCCTTGTTTCAAATTCTTCAGATTATACAGTTGACAAGTAAACTTTGTTACTTCTGAAGTCTACTTTACACTCTACAACAAAATCTCCTTTGTAAAGTGATGCATCCTGAATCTAATCGTCATGTGGTCTTCATATTTACTTTTGTTCTTTCACGTTGATCCCAACAATCCAGGCGTGTTAATGTTACGGAACGCGCTCATGTTCAGTATGAGTTGAGCCTCTTGGATTTGAGATAATAAAGGTAAATTAAGATCAGAATTTTCTCTTTGCTAAGAAACAAAGAGGAGTTTGTTCATTTTAGGTGTCCCCTTTTTTTTTGGTATAATTACTTGCCAGAAAAGAAAACAAAGTTATGGTCACATACTATCAAGTGGTCAGTAACTACATTTAGTTTTCACGGTGATATGAACTACTGCTGTGTCAATTGATTTCTCCACAACCTTTACCCTTCTTGATCAAAGTCTCTTGAAGTATTTGCTAATCGATCCTTGCTTTCCTTATACGATAAAGAAATTGTAAAATTTTGACATAATCGTGTATATGTTGATACTATTTCTTGGAAATGTGGATTCAAACTTCATCTTTCACCATATCGCAGTGGCAAGACCCGTGGGTGGGTCTTGTGATTGACCTGTGAAGGTTGTTGTGGCGACCCTCCGTCGTGTGTGACTCTCCCTCAGACTTCTTTTTTTTTTTTTTCATGTTCTTTTTTAATGTGTTCCCTACTATTTAAAATTAAGGATAATTAAGTGTAGTGGCCATTTTGAAATTTTTTTCTAAAGCAAAGGAACATTTTTGTCATTACAGAAAATACAGGGTAGAAACTAGCAAAGCAATAAAATTCAAATTATCAGATTTAAAGTGAAGAATTTGATCAAATATAGTTATCTTTACTTTTGTTTCCATGAGCAATGCCATGTTGAGCGATTTATTTTTCATCCAAAGCTTAGTTCTTGTTTCTTATTGGTAGTAATTACAATATATAAAATATCATATACCATTTTGGCCATTTTAAACATTTCAATTTAGCCTTTTATTTTAGCAAAGCTTACGATACAACTTTTGAACAAACTTCAAAATTAGAGTTTGCCAAGACTCAACTATTTTGTGTCATAACTATTTTTTGCTTGACCACAACTAACGAGAATTCTTTCAAAATCTAAAGCATTTGGTTCGTGAATTTTGATTTATTACTTTGATGATCCTTAATCTGACAATATATAGAAGTGCCATTGTCAAAAGTAATCTCTACCTTCGACTAAAACTTGGTTGAAATTGCCTTCTCCTTTAATCTTAGGCTATGTTTGGTTGGAAGGAATGGAATGGAAAGGAAAAGCCATTCCATCAAATTCCATTGTTTACTTTCATTTTTTGGGTTAGAAAGAGCTTTCCGTAGGAAAGGTCATTCACTCATTTTGAGTAAATGGCCATTCACGTGGGGGGCTGTGGAATGGCTTTTCCATTCAGTCCTGATTCACATTATCTCTAAACACTCCCTGATTCACATTTAATATATTATTATTTAATATATTTAATATTATTATTTATTTATTTTATTTAATATATTTAATATTATTATTTATTTAACATATTATTATTTAATATATTTAATAATATTATTTATATAATTTATTTAATATATTTAATAATATTATTTATTTAATATTATTTATTTCATATATTTAATATTATTATTTATTTAATTTATTTAATATATTATTATTTAATATATTTAATATTATTATTTATTTAATATATTTAATATTATTATTTAATATATTTAATATTATTATTTATTGAATATATTTAATAATATTATTTATTTAATATATTATTATTGAATATATTTAATAATATTATTTATTTAATATATTATTATTTAATATATTTAATATTAGTATTTATTTAATATATTTAATATTATTAAAATATTAAATTTTTTTTTTACAATTTAAATATAGTTTTTAAATTATTATTCTTCAAATAAAAAGTTTTTTAATAATTAAATTAGTTTGTTTACTATTTTAATTAATAAAATATTAAATTATTTAAGATTATTAATCAAGGGTATTTTTGTCAAAATACAGTTTATTTTCATTCCATTCCGTTGTCAACCAAACAACATAATTCTCATTCAGGTATTGATTCCATAACTCCAATCAAACAAAAGAATAAGTTTATGATTCCAGCACATTTAAATTCTATTCCATTACCATTCTCATTACCATTCCTATTACCATTCCGTCACTGCAACCAAACACACCCTTAGTCCTTTATTTTTTTTTCTTTTGTTGTCTTTTAGTCCCTCCTCTCTTTTTCTTTTGATTTTTAGTCTATTCTTGTTTTTTTTTTTCATTTTAGTCCTTCCCCTCCTTTTTCTTTGGTTTCAGTGCTTCCTTTTTTTCTTTTCTTTTTTTTTTTCCTCATTTTTTTTTTTTTTTCTTTTCCTTCTATCTTTTGTTAAAATAATTTTTGTTAACAATATACCCATACTCAAATATTTCTCTTACGATTCTTTAAAATATCATCTATTAAATGTGACCTTTATATAAGAATATTTATAATTATTTCCTATTAAAATATTTTTTCCTCAAATGTGCCCATATTTAAATATGTTTTTCATTCTCATATGTACCCCCAAATTGTTCTTCATTTCTTTTATTCCGATTGAGATCTTTTCTCTTTCTTAAGTGTGTTCTACATCTATATTTTATTTGATCAAAATAAGTGTCTTAACCGAAACATGTATTTTGATTCGTCTATATTTTTATTCAAGAAAAAAAAACCTCATATCTTTAAATGCTGAATTTTTCTCCAATGTGGACCTATTGAAGTGCAAATCGGAGCCTTTGCATTTTGACATTTTTGCTATTTGGGTCATAAACGGGTTATAAACGTATTTTTTTTCATGTCGGTCTATCATGATATGTTTAGCAATCGTGTTTGCATGTCGTGCCGTGTTAACCGTGTTATTAGTGTTTCGTGTTCGTGTTTAGGTTTCTAACACGTTTATTAATCGTGCCGTGTTCGTGCCGTAATCGTGCCGGCCCGAACACAACACGCAAATACGAATTGTGAGCCCTAGTTTTAACCGGTATTTTCCAAGGAAAATCCAGTCCTTAAAGTTGTCTCTGGTTTTTGACAAGAAAAATTAACAAAGAACAATCGATAAACATGAGTGGAAAAGCTATTGTTTTGCATTGTAATGAATCATCGAATTCTTCTAATCAAGGACGGCAAGAAGGGTGATTTAGTTATTAATAACATACCACCAAATCCTGATTATTGTGTTAATCCAAGTAAGCTTTAAATCTTACCACAGTTGTATAGAAGGTTTCTACTGCAAGTTCTTGATACTCTTTTTCTTTAAGTTTATCTTTAAGTTAATGATGATTTTCTCTTCAAATTTGATGCAGTTTCTGTAATCTTATGGGAATGTGTAGAGCCTAAAAGAAGAGTTTAATACTCTTACAAAAGAAGCTAATACCAAAACTCAACTTTCAACAAAATGTTACCAAACCCCAATTAACTTCCTTATTTTGCATCAAATATTGTGTCAAGCTAGACAGATTAGAAACTTAGGACGTCACAGTCGTTAGGCACGATTCTGTTGAGAATTTCTTTTCTTCTTCTTTTTTTCCCTGCACAAGTGTTTCGTACATGTTATCAATCAAATAATTTGATTAACCGGCATGTTTGCCTCGTTAGTTAATTTTTATCTGTTTGTCAGGAATTACGTCTCGAAGCTAATTTGTTGGCAAGCATGATAGCAGTACTGCTTTAGCAGCTTCTCTCATTGATTTCTATTGCTGCTATTGAAAGATTTGAAAACATTTTGCTCCACACATTCATAATATTGGCTATGATATGGAGGTTCGATAGCTTTCCTTTCATTATAGATTGAAAACTAGCACACACATTATATGATTCGCACTTTCTAGTTCTTCAATTTTTGGTTGAACATGTCTCTCCAGAAATTGGGTTGATTTTAGTTGTTCTGTCATCACTTAAGAAGTTATAAGAATGTTACTGATGTTTGTGAAGATGTATAATATCCAAAAGATAATTTTTAAACTTTGATTAGTTGAGCAATTCTTGAAGGCCGTGTTGAAGCCAAAATGAAACCTAGCCTTAAGAAAGTGAAAACTTCCCTTTTTTCAACATTGATAAGTAAAATCTTGTTTTATAGCAGTTGGGTTTCCTTTTTATGTAGTAAAAAATCTGCTTTTTTATACCAGATTTTTTTCCTTCCTTTGGGTGCTTTGGATGGGAAACACTGCAATAAATTATAGACCAAACAAAGTGACATCATTAGTTCTTTATAGGTGTGTTATTATTCTTTGTCTAGATAAATAGATGTCGCCAATCTTCGTTTATGTAGTTCTGATTTCATTGAAAAAGCATGCTGATTTGCTCACTGACCACACTAGTGTTTGTTGAAGGCATGAAGGTTGGCAGAGACGGAATCTAAAAGAACAAAAACCAAAAAACAAAAAACCTGAAATTATGAAGGTGAAGAGAAAACTAGTGTTAGCATTGCTACTTTTGCTCGTATGCAAAGAGAATTCGGCTCTTAAAACTGGTTTCGGAGTCTATCGGAGAATAATCAACAGAAAGAAAAATTGATAGCACGAGTGAGAAACCGTTCTTTGCCAGGAAAGTGATTGCAAGAATGACTTAAGTAAATCTAAGAAAGACTGAAATAAGAGTGCTTAGTTCTTAATAACAGAGCTCTAGTATTGTCTTAATCCAAATTTAGGCCAAAATAAAAATGCCAATGCCATTACTCTTGGTGGATTTTCCCGAGAACCCCCGAGATCACGACACGTGTCAAAAAACCCAAATTGGTGCCACCTTAAGGGAGTAAAAGGACAAAAATTTCCTTTCTCCAATACCATGTCAAGTCCAATTAAAAGTTATACAAGAAATCATTCCAAATTTAGAAGAAAGACCACTAGAGGGTGTTTGATATTAAGAAATCAGTAGAAATCATATTCTTAAGAACGTAATGAATGGTAATATGATTCTTAGGAATAATATATTACTATGTTTGGTTGTTCGCATGTAAGAAAATCTACAATAATAATAATAATAACAACAACAACAACAATAACAACAACAACAACAACAATAAAAATAATAATAATAATAATAATAATATTGTTATTAATATTAATAATATTAATAAAAATAATAATAATAATAATAATAATAAAACTAATAATAATAATAATAATAACAATAATATTAATAATAATAACAAACAACAACAATAATAATAATAATAATAATAAAATAATAATAATAATAATAATAATAATAATAATAAAAATAATAATAATAATAATAATAATAACAACAACAACAACAACAACAACAACAACAATAATAATAATAATAATAATAATAATAATAATAATAATAATAATAATAATAATAATAATAATAATAATAATAATAAGATTCCCATCATTTTGAGATTCATGGGAATTTGAATAACACCATGTTGGGTGGTATTCAAATTACCTTAAAATGAGAGAAAGTGAATCCCATGATAATCACTTTCTTGGGAATTAAGCTTAGAACAAAAACATAGAGCGCGTTTGGTTTCATTCTCAAAAACGTTTTTCACATTTTTCAAGAAATAAAAATTGAAAATACCTTCAAAAACGTGTTTGGTTTGTGTTTTCTTAAAAATTGAAACTGAAAACATTTTTGACTCTTTTCATATTTTGTATACATTTCTGAAAATGGTTTATACTCATTTTCATTTACTCATTTTCCATTTTCTTCTACTCTCATTCTCTTCTTTCCTCGCTCCCTCCATATAGACGCCGGCGAGTCGAACTCAGTCATGGTAGCCGCCAACTCTGTCCGAGTTGCCGCTGCTCAAATGACCTCCATCAATGACCTCGCTACCAACTTCACTCACTAGTTGTTTAGATTGTTTATTCATTTTAATGGCTATAGAGATTTATGGGCAGGCATTTGTTGCAGAGAATCAGGCATTTGGCTGTCACTTGGTGGTTACCAACAAAAAGAACCTGATGATAAGCGCTTGAATAATACCGTAATTGATGATGCTGGGAACATCAAAAGCACTTATAAGAAGATACACTTGTAGGTGTTTTTTTTTTAACTTTGGTTTTGTTCATATTTCTTGTTTTACACTGGTTTTTGGTTTTGTTCATGTTTCTTGTTTTATTCTGGCTTTTAGTTTTGTTCATGTATATAATGTTTATTTAAAATATTTATTTAAAATATTTAATATTATTATTTATTTAATATATTATACTTTTAAATACTATTACATATTTTTAAAATTCAAACCACCAAATAGAAATTTAGTATTTTTAAATTAAAAATAATCTCAGACTAAATTTACTAAACGCATTTTTAAAAATAATTATACAATAAAAATAAAAATGTTTTAATTTTTATTTTAATATAAAAAATAAAATTATTTAGGAACGAGTTCCGAACGCATCTATAAATACACCCAAGACAAAGTTTAAAAAGTGCAATCATCACACATAGAAGAATGCACAAATTTTTCTCAACTACCAATGACGGTAACCGTCCATGATAAAGGCTTTTTAAGCAAATATTTCTTGCAATTTAGTCCCTAATCACTCGTAGTCTATAAATAGGTGAGGGTGAAATTTTAATTGATCATTTGCTCTCTTTTCTCACTTCGACGTTCAGAATTCCTCTCCATTTTCTCTCCACCAAAACCGGCAGCCTCTCTCCCTTTCGTCACTCTCAAAATTTTCTCATTCTACCCCACAATCTTGCTTTCTAATCCACACCGAGAGGATCTAAGTCCTAGAGAAGGTTCGGTAAGGAATCTACACTCTAAAAACTTGGTTCTCTTGTCCATTCTTGAACTTTCTTTCAAAATATTAAAGGATGTGTTTCTCTTCCTAGGATTGTCACCAAGGAGGCGTCTAGGACTTCCTTGACCAAACCAAGTCTCAAATCTAAGGTAAATGCGTCAAAAATCCAAACTTTAAATTAATTGTTGTGTTTGTGTGGAAAAAGTGTTGGTATTCTTAGTGATTTTTCCGCTACTTTATAGTTTTGTATGATAAAAGCTATGATCTCCTTATAGCTGTGTTTTTAGAGCTTGAAATCTGGTTTTGAATGATAAAATTATGGTAATAAGTAAAAGATGTCAACTTTCGGCAGACTTGAAAAAGTCTCATGGAAAAATCTAAACTTTGAACTAGTTTGGGATAAAATCTAAAGTTTGGCAAGACAAATGTTTATTATGGCATGAAAATATGAGCTTTGATATGCTAATATATGATTTATGGAGTTTGGAAACTTTGGTACAGTTTCGAAAGACATTCAAAGAGTTTTATGAACGAAAATGCCCCTAGGTCTAAAAAAAAAATGACCAAAATTTCAAAGGGCGTCCTAGATAAAAGCAAAATTTCAAATGAGCAAAATATGAGCTCAAGCAAGCAATATTGTAGATTTAGATGATTGGAGACAAGTTTATGTTTAGAGCCTTTTCAAATTCTAAACGGAAAAAAAAGTTATTACGTTTAGAAATTGAGTTGACCAAACTTTAATTAAGTAAAATTGTCTTTATATAGAGAATTCGCTTTGGGCCCACTTATGAGTTTTGATCCTTGCATTAAAATGAGCTTCTTGGTAGAAAATATCAAAACCAATCCGGGGCAAAAATATCAATTTCTCCAATGTTTGGGGTAAATTTGGAAGAAGAGTGAGGGTGATCTAATAGGGTGAGTCTAGGGCCTTACCAAGGTAGAAAAAGAGTTAGGAAGCTATTCTCAAAACCCTTTAGTCATCTGAAAATATCGATTTGACCACAAATAGGATAAAATTGTCAAATGGACATGGAGCTCCGAGGTTTGGCTCGAAACCTTGAAGGAAAAATTCTTAGGATAAAATACCTTAGACTCATAACCATGGAGTTTTAAGGATAAAACGGTAGTTTTAAGAATTGGAAACCAAAACTTGTATTAGAATTCCCTAAGAGACTAGCAACACCCTTAGCGTGATCCAGGAAGTGAAATGGGCTGAAAACCCAAGTGGAGATTAGAGTATCCTTTAAGTTCACCTCAGGAAACCCACTAGTTGACCACACCCATATTTAGCCCAATAAGTCCAGGTCCAATCTTAAAGATACCTAGGGTTACGAGACCCCCAAGAGCTTTAAATGGACACTACAACAAATATTCATTTTTACCGCTGTCAAAAAACGCTATGAGGTTGTCTTTATAGCATATTTTTAAGGCGCTAAAATAGTGGACGCTATTAAAGGTTATTGATATCGTAACGATTTATCATATGGTTGTTATTTTATCTCTAGCATTTTTGAAATAATGTATATATATGAGTTTATATACATATATATATTATAGTTTGTAATTTTTTCTTTTGATTTATTCAACAAAATTGGTGATATAAGTTATAATATCAAATTTAAAAACACCGAATAAAAGTTTGGGAACTATTTGGAAAAAAAGAATCAAGGAATCAGGAATAATAACACCAAAAACTCCCTTTTTCTTTTAGCTATATTCGCTTTACGTAAAAACAAATAATCATGGATGAATTATCTTTTCATTAGGTGAATGTATCAAAATTTTACTATAGTTTCTAATTTGCTGAAAATATATACGCACGATATTAGGGATTTTTTTTTCTTTTTTTTTTTTTTTCCCTGTAAGTCAACACAATATTAGTAATTAATTGCAGTTACCAAAAAGTAAAAGCTATAAAGTGGTACGTTTTATGGGATTTTTTGTCGACTGGAATGCACAGTTGTATTATACATGTGTTTATATATTTGTGCAAACAAATAGGTTTTTCTCTGTCCATTAGAATAGGCGAGTTTGCTTCCAAAAAAAAAAAAAATTTCAGAGAGAGAGAAAGAAGAGTCATACAAAACAAGAAAATCATTAACAAAGTCTAAAATTTCACTCATTATTTCCTCTCAGTTAAAACTTGTGAGTTTCTCAATGGCTGGTGATTCGTCTTCCAAGAATTCTCTCTTCCAGGTATATATACGATACATGTATTTTCGTTTTTACGTATTTTTAAGGAGAATTTAATTACATGCATGTATTTGTTCTTTTTGTTTTTTTATTTTGAATAGCTGTTGAAATATCATTCATAAATTAGTGTTAAAACTTTATCTTCTTAATTTCTATAGTCTTCAATATTGTTCATGTTCTATCTTTAGATGAATTAATCTTAGATGAATTATCTTTTCATTAGGTGAATTTATCATAACTTTACGGTAGTTTCTAATTTGCAGTGGATATATTTTTCCATCGCACTTTATTGTAGAAATTATATCAGCACGATATTAGGGATTTTTTTCTTTTACATTTTTTTTTTCTGTAAGTCAACAAATATTAGTAATTAATTTCAGTAACTAAAAGGTAAAAGCTATAAAGTAGTATCTTTTCATGGACTTATATGTACGGTAGTTTTACACACATATGTATACATACATATACACATATATATTACTTATGTATCAGCAATATATATTTTTTTAAGAAGCTAATGATAAACTTCAATTAAAAATAAAAATAAACACTGTCCACCAGATTAGAATTGTTATATTTGAGAAAGCTTTGCTTTTTGAACTGTTCTTTTTGAGATATATCAATCATAATTAACCAGGAAAAGAAGTTTAAATGAAAATTCAATGCACTGGGTGAAACCTATTTCTCTGTATACGATCACTTAATAAGAGCCATGCTTTTGGTACTTGTGTGATGTACATGACCATTCTCTGACAAAGTATACCTTGATAAACAAAAACAATTTTTGAATAGAGCATACCTAGTCTAAGATGTTTGAACTGCCGCGCAAGCCGCCATGTAAAGTGACATTAATCTAAGCCTCTTATTATCATCTCTTGATATGATATGCACTGTGCGCTTAAGACTAGCAATGATATGACACGGACTTCTATGTACGGTAGTTTTACACACATATGTATACATATATATACACATATATATTACTTATGTATCAGCAATATATTACTTCAATGATGGTGTTCTCCTTAAATGATGCTAAAGATAATAGGGTGTTCTCTCTAAATGATGGTTGTGCGGATCTCACAATGAACAATGGGAGCTAAATTAATTATTTATTTTTGTTAATGCAGATTCAAAGCAGTTCACACATTAGAGCTATGTGAAGTACCCCCCCATTATAGTGACTGTGGAAGACTTCCCGGGTAAAATTAGCATTCGGTCAAAATTAAATGTCATACAAAATATTCACAATTGGCTAACAGAGAGGGAACGAGTTTGGTTTCGAAGGTACCCTCAATTAGGTCGTTTAATAGACTTGCCAACTAAAGGGAATTTTTCTGGAGCACTGATGCACCATTTATTGTTGAGGCGAATGGAATGCCAAAAGGAGCATGAGGTTTGGTTCTCCGCCGAGGGTAAACCGTTAAGGTTCTCTCTCAATGAGTTTGCGTTGATAACTGGCTTGTACACAAGCGGTGGTGTATCTCAAGAGGAAATTAAATCTCATGAGGTCGAAGAAATACTAATGAACAAGTACTGGCCTGGTGCAAATGGTGTCACTGTCGATGATGTTGCTAAAAAACTTGAAGAGTTGAGCAAAAAAAAGGTCAAATCCAAGGATAGAGTGCGACTAGCGTTTGTATACATGATAGCTGGGTTCTTGATGGCTGGAGACCCGAGGAAGAAGATTAATTCATCTTGGCTTAAGTATGCCGCTGACCTCAATTTCTTTGATCAATATCCTTGGGGAATTGAGTGTTATGATTTGACACTCACGAGCTTGAAGAAGATAAACCTCGCAGAAAAATGGGAGAAAAGGTGTGAGAAGAATAAAAAAGGTCCTGAAAATTATGATCTTTATGGATGCCCTTGGATCTTTCGTAAAGGTTTTCACTCTACGCTAGTATTGTTTTTTTTTTTTTTTTTTTTTTAGTTAAATATAATTTATTATTTGGTTGTTTTAGTAATGTCGCTATACTTTTCATTTTAGGCATGGGCTTTTGAGGCAATGCCCGAGTTGGGAAAAGAGCGTGGCCAAATTTGAAGATCGAGGCAAACATATTCCACGGTGGTTCCGTTGGCAATTGATGAAGGGCGACCTTATGGCGTCCATGTTTGGAGGTCATGAGGTCGGTTGAGGTAATTCTAACTTACACTTTACATTTTAAAATTTAGTTTTATCCTTTTGGACTAATAGCTTATACTCATTTCATTTCTTTTTAGTTTACCGTAAGACCTACTTTGACTCCTTCAGCGGAGGAGAGAGAACAAGAGTACTATCAACGACTCAATAAACGTGAGGATATTGTGGATGAAGTCATAGATCACCTCACAATGTTTTTAGTAGGAGATGTTATCTTGCATAGTTCTGTAGTTAAGGAAGCGGATCATAGACCACGTCCAGTCGCTTCTTCTCCCCCAGTCACCACGACCCATGATACGATTCCGGGAGCCTTTACCACTTGTATTGCCCCCCAAACGCATGGCCCGACCATTGAAACATTAACTCCTATAGACTCTCAGGCCCATGGATTGATGCCAACAACATCGACCTCCTTTGCCGCCCCATCTAGAGGTCAACAGGATCACTCTTTAGAGATGTTTCATCTTTTTGATCGTCGTTTCGGTGAACATGAGGACGAGATCCAATCATTAGATGACTGTCCTTATATGACACCACCTACACCTATTCATGAGGGAGTGAGCTATGTGGAATTAGGTGATGAGATTGTGAAATATGGTCAACAACCTGAGCGTAAAAAGCGGTCTCAAGCCTTGATAGCACCATTTCTAGAGTGGCCAAAGAGGGTTAAATTCACAAGGTCGAACATCTTACTTTTGACCCATTCAGGCATCCATGTGAAAATGACCAGCAAGCCTTTTGGAGATGGTTCAAAGGTGAAACGAAGGTAGCCCCGACCATCCGATGCGGACTCGCTCTTCAAAACCGGCGCTTTTTTTGAGATTATGTTGCGCAAAGGTGCTTATATAAATAGTGAGGTAAGTTACTACTCTTTTGTAATAATCAAATATATGTCTTCTTTATAAATTATTAATTATATTTATTGATTTACTTATCAATTGAATTAATTTGTATTTTTGCAAAGATGTGGATGAGATATTATATTTGTTCGAAACGGATCGATAAGTTTCCGACATCTTTCCTAAAGACATATGCATTCTCGGATTGTTTTTCGCAGACATTGTGTGCATTATACAATGATACTATCAATCCCGAGACTAAAAATTTTAAAATTACTGGCCAGATGAAAGAATATTATAAAGGGATTAGGCCAAGTAGGGGAAGAGATTGGGCCGGAGTTAGTCGGTTCTACGTACCATGGAACTGTTTTAACTGTCATTGGATATTACTTGATGTTGATGTTTCATCTTGGATCGTAACGGTCTATGACTCTGTCCCTACTTGTCTTTCACTTGAGGATATGGACAATTCTGTGAAACCATTTCTTGAGTATTTCCCTTTTTTGCTTAAGAAGTCGAAGAAATTCTTAACCTACAGGGATAATTTCAAGAGTTCGATGATTTTAGCGCAAGCAGAAGAAAATAGAGTCCCTATTAACAAAAAGACGTAAGTTGTATTTACTTTTTATTTTTTTTTAATAAAAACTAATATCTTGTTACTTCTAAGCCTATATGTAAATTCGTTTGACAGTGGTGACTGTGGTGTATACATGTTAAAGACACTAGAGATGCTTATGGCCGGAAAATGCAATGAAGAGGCGCAAAAGTATCTTAACGACAAAAAGATATTAGCTGTTAGAAGGTTTTATGCGGTTCAACTCTATGCTAGTAATGCGGATCCATAGTTGATGATTAATATTATGTCTTTCTACATTTTTACATCTTTTTATTATGTGAATGATTATTTCTTTGAGTTATATTTTGATTCTCTAAAAGGTTTTACATGGTTTTTTTTTCTGCATAATTGACTTCGAATTTTTAATTTTGACAAACTATACTGTGATATTTAAATTTAGTTGCAATTGACATCTAATAATTTTAGAGTAAATTGCACACAATTATACTTGCATCCTGATGTTTGCATATGATTTCGGAGGATTTTTTTTTATTTTTTATTTTATAACAAATGAGTCGAGGTTGGCATATAAATAGATCCTTCTAATCCTGATATTTGTCTCTTTGCCAAGTATTGCTTACTTGCTTCATTTTCTTAGCTTCATTTTGAGCTCTACGTTCGGCATTCAAGAGCACAATTTTATCTTAGGTGCGTGTAGGGATATGCTTCATGTGCTTTTCGAATTTAGGTGGTGTCATGCGGTTAGATTTTATCTTCCTTTTTCTCGAGTCTCCATAAAAATCCTTTCTGTTTCCAAGTTCTACTTCATAATCCTCTGAAAATGGACAACATTGAGGTCACTAATTGTTCTTATGCATAAGAGCAAATTGTTTGGAGTTAAAAGGTTTGTTCTCCAAAGGTCAAAACTGATATGTTCTTGGCAGATTTGAGTGCCCAGAACTTGGCTTAGTGAGTATTCAGTTTTTGTGTTTGGTTCTTTCCTTTTCTACCTTCTGTTTTGTGTGCCCACTGTGATTATATAGTTGCTTTATCTAAAGCGCTTTTTTTGTCCTTTTTTTCTTTTTTGTTCAAACCATAAGAAGAATCCAAGACCAGAGATCAATAAATTTATGTGATGAGGCTCAAGTACAGAAGCGTGTTTTGAGTTCCCGATTGCCAAATACATTAAAAATTTGTATACATGGCTCTTTGAGCAATCCTTTAACATCAATGGAAATATCCAATTGACCGAATTCAAAAAATCCGTAACACGAGGCCACACGCCACATTGTAACGACACTAATTGCCATATTGAAAATGTAACCTAGTAATAAAAAAAAAAAAAGAAAAAGAAACAAGGACGCCAATAAGTCAAGTAAAAGCAATCACTATTACATACGAAAACACACACACAAAAATAAAGGAGTAAACAAAGAAAGGTCCGTTGTCAGCCTATGGGTACCACCACCGATGGTGCAATGGGCATGTCATTATGTTGAATAAGTTTTGAAAACAAAACGTTAATTTTACTGTAAACTGAACACTTGCACTCCCAAACTATTCGGTTTTTTTTTTTTTTTTGCATAATTAACTCTGAACTTTTGATTTTGACAAACTGCACTGTGATATTTAAATTTAATTACAATTGACATCTAATAATTTTAGAGTAAATTGCACACTTGTATACTTGCATCATAATGTTTGCATATGATTTCGGAGGAATTGTTTTTACATCAATTTCAAAACTTAAGGTAGTTTTTAATTTTCAGTTGACATATTAATAAATATACTAAAGAAAACTCGTCCGACATTTTTCACCCACACTCAATTTACTATTCTTGCAATAGTATTCTGACCATTTTGCCCTTTTTCTCTCTTCTTTTTTCGTTTGTGGGGGGTTGTGGGCTTTTTGGTCTTTTAAATTTTGTTGAAAGCAGACCCGTCTGGCACTGTTCATCCACGGTCATTTTACTGTTTTTGCAGTAGTGTGCCAGGTCCTTCTTATACTTTTTCTTTGAAAAAATTCCGGTTGTGTCCTAAATTTGTGCATTTACCGTTTTATCCTCTGTTGTTGATTTCTGATATGTTTTTGTTTGGGTATTTTTGTCTTTATCAACGTATCTAAAATTTCCGGTTGTATCCTAAATATGTGTTTTTTCCGTTTTATCCTCAGTTGTTTATTTCTGATTTGGTTTTTGTTTGGGTATTTTTGTCTTTATCAAGATATCTTTATTTCTATTTAAGTTTTTTTTTTCTCCATACAGTTGTGCATGAGCTGTCTGGGAGAAGACAGAGTGAAGTGGTGAGACCCAGTGTCATACGTGTTAACTTTTTCCTCCATAGTTAAAGACAAATTTGTCGTGAGTGTGTCTGGGAGAAGAGAGAGTGCGGTGGTGGGACCCAGTTTCATACATGTTAGTGCAGTGGTGGGATTCGGTGTTAACGTGTTAATCAATTTAGAAAATGTCGTTGGTGTCCCATAAAAGTTGTTTTTATTATTTTGCCCTCAATTTTTTTTTCTGATGAGTTTCTCTGCTAGGCATTTTGGTCATTTAATGCGTTGGTATTTGTTTAGTCTTCTCGAGAAGCTTCCTGATTCCTTCACTCTTGCTCTCACATCTCACGTTTTCCTTTTTCTTATTTGCTCAAGTTTTCCTTCTTCGTCTATTCTCCGTATCTCTACTTCGTTTTCTTAATGATTCCTTCTGGTTTTGTTCTATATTTTTTAGGGCATTGTTAATTTTTTTTTTTGTTTTTCGATTTTCTTCTATGTGGGTATTTTAAGCTTTTTTGGGTTTTTTTTTTTATACAAACAATTTTTCTGTGACATTTTTTGGGGTTGTATCTCGATTTATTGTGGTACATGTGAGTAAATCTTATGGCTTATGTTTTGATGGAGTTTCTAGGTTTTATTCTCTCTGGAACTTTTGGAAATTTTTTTTTTCTGTCGTTTAGATATTTTTCGCTTTTTAGGGTTTTCTTCTTTGATTTTTTTTTTTTTTTTTTTTTTTGGTTTGGTTACAATTTTCATGGGGGTTAATTTATGATATTTTTCCTGTTTCTTATGTCAAAAATGGGTTGAGGTTTTTCGTGCGGTTCATTTCGGTTTTTTCTTTGTTTTTTATGTGATAAATGAGTTGAGGTTATGGGTTATTTTTTGGTAAAGTTCTTATTTTTTTTTTCTATTTGAAAATTTTTGTTGTTTCTCCATTTTTTTTGCGATATGGGTATCTAGCTTTTTAGGGGTTTTTTTTAACAAATAATTTCCTTTGATATTTTTTGGGGCTTTCTTTCGATTTCTAATGTATCTTGACTTTTTTCCATGTGTAAATTTTTTCCTTTTGTTCTTTCTTGCAGTGATTCGTTTTTATTTTCCTCATGCATTCTTCTGCTTCGGTTTTCTTTTGTATTATTTTTTTTTTTTTTTTTTACTTCTAATTTCTCTGGTTTTTTTTATTTGATTCTGAAAAGTTTCTTCGTTTTTTAACAGGATTTTAGTGCCTTATCATTGACCACCATCACGACAGCTCCAAACAAATTTTTTACTGTCTACAACCATGGATGATGTTCATATGCTTTCTTTTGTTGTTTGGCTCCAACAACATCAGCTTAGTTCAAGAAGGCATTAGCGTCACATCTGCATATTTCTCTTTTCTCAAGAATGAAAAAAAAATAGCTGATGTTTTCTAAGAAGTAACATCATTCTTATCTTTGAAACTTCTACATTTAGAGGTTCCATTTTATGATGCTTAAAAATTGTATGCGTTAATGCAGATTATTATTTTTTTTATTAGTCCGTTTCTTCTAATTTGTGTTTTGTAAATGACTTTTGTAATCCATATTTTCCCTTATTTTCTTCCTTTCGCTGTTTTGTTTTTATTTTTTAATTTATAGAATTTTTTACTTTTTTCTTATTTCCCGATTCTTTTTCATCATTTTTGTTCAGACAACATTTTCTCTTTTTCTATTTTTATTTGTTCTTTTCAATTTTTAAAAAGAAATTTATTTCTTTTACTTTTTTAATATGATATGTGTTTGTGATTTTATTATTCTTCTTCTTTTTTTATGTTTCCAATAATTTTTTTCTCTTATCTTCTGGATTAATTTTTGATATAGCAGTTTCTTACAGCTTCTAGATAATTTTTACAGTATCATAGTGTTTAGGTATTATTTTGACACGTATTATTTTGCTGTAATTCCGTTTAACACAAATTTTTTTTATCGGTGACTTGCATGCTTCATGACAGCTGTTAACTAATGATTATTTCAGTTGTTTTTTCTCCCAACAAATGCTATCGGCGCTTCATCAAAAATTTGTTCCTCTTTTATATAACTATTGTGTTTTATTTCATTATTACCGTTTCTCATTTTTCTTTTGTTTTCCTTCTCCAACTTTTATAATACAATCTCTCATACCTTCTATGTCATCCTATTATTTACAAATCTTAGTAGTATTAAGGTTTTATTCTCATTATAAATGTATTCTGAATCTTTGATTCATCTCTTTTTCATCGTCAGTTTTCAATAAACGATTTTCCTGTGTGCTTTTCTCTATTTTGGACTCTTAGTTGTCCTACTGGGTCTGCTTCTGTGTTCCTCTTCTTCAAATAAGGTAATATTTTATTTAATTTTACACTTGTTGTTTTATCCTTTTAGATGATTTGATTCGGTTTTAACTATTAAAAATTATTGTTTTTGTTTGTCATCACTTGAGTTAGTTTTTATGTGATTCATTAGTTACAGTTTTTGTATATAATTTATTTCATTCTATTCATTTTTAAGCAGCGTTAGTTAGCAATTGTTAATAATGTTTTTGTTTTTAGTGTTATCTGGATTACTTGATATATATAATGTTATTTACCTAAATATTTCGAATCTTATTTTTTCCATCATGTTGTTTTCTTCTTTAGTTCTGTTTTGTTATTACCTTATCTGTTTATTTTCTTTTTTCTTCTCTATATGTTTTATCTATTTTATCATTGTTCTCACTTTTCTTCTTCGAACTTATTTTGGGTTTTCTTAGGCTGTTATTATTTTTTTGGTGATAATGAAGTATGTTTCTCCTCTTTCTGTCAAGTTTTCTTAGACTGTTTATCTTTTGTCGTTTTATTATATAGTCTTTCTGTTTTCTTGTAACTTCACTTTTATGCTACCGGAAAAAATCTGTTTTTGTTGTAATGATTGCGTTCTCCTTTGTTTTGTTGGCATATAGTAATGATATCTTGAATATGTTTTCATCTGTTTTATAGTCACATATGTATATGAATGCAGTTATTTTTGCCTAGCATATTCTATCTTTATTTAGCTTTGATAAGTGGCAATAATCATTATAATCAGTCTTGGTCTTTTTAATTTCATATAATCTATGTAAAAATTCTGTCAATAGCTCTATCCTGTTTAGATTTTGGTTTTTGGTTTTCTGTATCTTCTTTAACCAGAATAGCCCAAATGTTGTTCTCCTTTTTTTTCTTCCTTTCGTGTGTGGCAATGATGATCAAAAATAACTTTGGCCTCCTTAATTTTGATGAATCTATCCAAAAATTACCGTGAATAAGCTTTTTTTATTTGGGTTTTGATTTTGCTTATTCTCTTGACCAAAACAATTTAAATGTTTTTTTTTGTGTCCTTTAATCCAAATACATCGCATGCCTATTCCAATTAAATTCCAATTTCATATATTCTTCTTTATTGGATTTTCCCATATTACTTTCCGCATAATCTAATTTACCTCATTTTCAATAAACAAGTAACCTGACTCACTCTTTTGGTCTATTATTTTTTTTCAACATCATTTTGATCTTTTGGTATCTGTGATTTAAAATTTTGATTCAAAATCTTACTTTTTTTCCCGTGCCATATTTTCCCCTGCTTCTTCTCCTTTTGTTTTATAAAAGCTCTTTGATCTTTGTCTTGCCTTACGATCTCCCAATGCGTTTTTCTTCTTTATGTTTAATTTTTCTCTTCAGCTTCTCTGATTATTTTATTATTTTGATCCAAAAAGAACCTGATCACTACGTAGGTATTTCAGCCCTCCCCCAAAAATAACAACATCAGCTCCAACACCAATCGACCCGCAAACCCCACCGAGTCCAAAAAATTTAACCACAAGGTAAAATATATTCATTAACCTTTTAAACCTATATTTATCCATAACTTTTTAAACATATATTTATACACAATCTTTTGAACATATATTTCAATAACCTTTTCCCATTTTCAGTTCTCGGTCAACAGAAGCAGAACAGTAAAAAAAAAAAAAAAAAAAAAACATCAAAGGACTAAGTAACATAACTATTTTTAAATTAAGACATTTATAATATCCTCAATTACTAATACTTCTTCAAAATTTCCATTTTGCAATTGAAATAGAAAGAAGACAACAACAAAAAATAGACATGACAGTTCAAATACGCTGTATAGTACTGTGCTATCGCAATAACATATATATTGCATGATACAAAGTTATATAAACGTACAAACAAATTCATATAGTGATGTGTAATTGTACTATCACAAACACATTTCTTATACAATGCAAAATTATTATCAGACTATCACAATCGTTTATATATACAAAGTTATTACCCCTCGCAGTGCTAGGGTACATAACTAGTTATATATATACTAAAGGAAGGGAAGGGTTTCACTTTTCATGATACAGTGAACATTCTTTCAAATTGAGTGTTCTAGGACTTTCTTTTATCTTTCTTATGTCTCTATTGGAAGCAGCTACTATGCTTCTGAAGCAAAAATATTTTTTTCCCACCGTTTGTTTTCTCTGTCTTCATATTTTCGGCTACCTTCTTTCCTCTTTCTTTCCTTGTTGCATTTGTTCATTCTTCCTATTTTTTATTGCCTATATATATATATATATATATATATATTACTTTGGTTGGCTTTCTCATTTGCTTTTCGAGAGATTTATTTTTCTTTTTATGTTTCGTCCATAGATTTGGTCGTTTACTTTATATCGATGTCTTTACATTGTCTTTCCTTGCGCCGTTTGTTCTCTTCGTCTTCAGCTTTTTTGGTTTTTTGAGTTTGAATTTTTAGTTCATCCTTGCACTCATATGGTTTTTTGAGTTCTTAATTTTTTCTTCTCCATTTGTTTAGGCATAATTTTTTTTTTTTTTTTTTTTTTTTTTGTCCATTTGCTTAGGCATAATTTTATACCGAGATCTAGACCCATTCACCGAAACCTATCTCGATCCAGGGAGGGGACGACCTCAATCGAGGTAGTAAGACCTAAATTGAGACCGAGATCGAGACCAAGGTCGACCTTGTGGTGTCAATCGCAAGTGCCCGATATCGTTAACTTGCAATAAAGAGTGAGTTTAAAAGTATCGATCACACGAGGATAACATATTCAATAAGTACTAAAAACGGATAATTTTAATTTTATTTGAGTAATCCAAAAGATGAATTTTGATTAATTTTACAAAATTAAAATTTAAAAACAACAAAATTTAAAAATAATAAAAAAGAAATTCATTTTCTAAAATGACTAGATAAGGATACAAACAATGATTATAGAAATTCTTGGAATCATGATTCTCTCAATATTTATTGAATTTAATATATTTAAACATTATTGTGATTTTGAGATCATGTTATGTTGCTGGTCAAATCCTCTTATGTTTTATGTACTTTTTTTCAAGCTATACATAAAATATACATTTTCATAAAAAAAAAAAAAAAACTCACTATATCTCTATGTGAATTAAATTACAAAAATGTTCATTAAGATTAAGGGATTCAAAAATGACAACATAAATACAAATAGGTATATTTCTATACTATCTTAGAATTTACGGTATTTATTTTAGAGCTATGTCACAAAAATCTTCTCTCGGTATTTATTTGAGGGGAAAATCACTTTCCCTCTTGAATATGCAAATAAACATAAGGTTTATCCTTGTTCTGTTGGACTCCATAAGTCTTGAGCACTTCGTGAAATCTTTTTATTCCAAGAACGGTAAGCATGTTTTTATCCATAAATGAATTTGAGCAGCTTGTAAACCTTACCCTCCTGACCCTTAGCCTCAAAGCACTTTAGTTGTACCATATAGATACTTGCTTTAAGATGGTCATTCAAGAACGCCGTCTTGGCATCTATTTGCCAAATGTCATAATTGAGAGGAGAAACTATGAATAAGAGAGTGCAGATGGGCTTTAGCATGGCTATAGGCAAAAGAGTTAACTCAGCACAAGAGTTATTCGGGGATGATTGCCCTTTTGAGGGTGAAAATGCATTTGAACATCAGAAAAGGCCGCCACCCAAATGAAGAGCAACTATGATGTGTATGGTTGCCCAAATGAGAGATAGTTGACAAAAAAATTGAAGTTAAATTTCATATAAAAAAAAACAACCCCAACAGAAAAGCGGGGAAGGAGCTTCAGAGCTATGTCTGTGTCTTGGCTCGTGAACACATGCCAATTACAGTAGATGATTGGAGTTCAGAAGAAAAAAATAATATAGAGAGAATTTGGCACGATATAGTTCAATGTTTCACTGTTTCGGAGACCGCAAGGAAATACAAGCTTACATGTGCATGAAAGATGGCTCGGGACTTTAGGATTAACCTACACATGACATTTGTAAAGCCTTTGAATGATACTCCCACATTCTTTGAACTCCCGCAAAAAGTTAAAAGATACTACCCTTCAATTACTTCAGATATGTGGAAGAAGTTTGTGGAGTATAGGCTTAGTCCGACTCGACAATTCGTGTCTAAGGAAGCATCTATTAAAAGATCAGGGTACAAGTACCCATATGGGAATGCTCAGAGGCCGCCCAACAATGATTAGTACTATATAAGATTTATTGATTAGAATTTAACTGGTGACTATTTTCATAAAATATGAATGATCTTAGAATTTTCAATGATAAGTCGACAAAAGAATCTCCTCTGACTTATAAGTGTTGTCATCAAGAAGGAGTGTTCCAAGAACAAGAAAAACAAACATGAATTTCTTTAAGTGAGATTTTGCTTAATTAGATGAGTATAAATCTCACCTACATCATAAATGTAATGATAGAAAGATTCGTCAATTAAATTTCCAAAAATGAACACGAAATTTAAAGAACAAATTTTCTTGATATTGTTTGTATTTTGATGATGAGTATTTTGTGGTGCATTAAGACACTTCTATGATTAAATTAAGAATGAAGTTAATTGTTATTATTTGAAATAAGATCATGGAATAGAAATTCTCGGAATAAGAACATTATCATGAAATTTCGACTGCAAAAATAAAGAGTCTCGATTGTAACTAGAGACTAACAATTTCTGCTAAGAAGAGATTCAATAAGGAATCGGAATTACAATTCCATAAAATTAAGAATTAAATTTCCCAAATCAATTAATGAATAACAACGCAAGTAAAATACTTATTTCAACAGTAGTAGCAACAACAATTTTAGTCATGTCATATTTCATGCCATACTTATGGATACTATATGTATAAAAAAATACTAAAAGTGGAACTCGCACATAAACTTTTTATTGTAATTTGAGCCAAATCAAATCGTGGTATCATCACAAATAATTCCAATACAATGGATAGAAATTGATCAAATTTGAAATAGAAGGCTAGGATTAAAGCATCATTTAACAAGCAAAACAAAAAAAAGGCCAAATTGGTGCCACCATAAGGGAGGAAAAGGACAAACATTTCCTTTCTACAATACCATGTCAAGTCCAATTAAAAGTTATACAAGAAATCTTTCCAAATTTAGAAGAAGGACCACTAGAGGGCGTTTGATATGCAAGAATCAGTAGGAATCATATTCTCAGAAAAGTAATGTAGCGTAATATGATTCATAGGAATAATGACAATGCTAATAATAATAATAATAATAATAATAATAATAATAATAATAATAATAATAATAATAATAATAATAATAATAATAATATTCCCATGATTTTAAGATTACTGGAAATTTGAATAACACATTGTTGGGTGGTATTCAAATTACCTTCAAATGAGAGAAAATAAATCCCATGGTAATCACTTTATGAAGAATTTAGCTTAGAAGAAAAACATAGAGCGCGTTTGGCTTCATTCTCAAAAAAAAATTTCACGTTTTTCAAGAAATAAAAACTGAAAATACCTTCAAAATGTTTGGCTTGTATTATCTTAAAAATTGAAACTTAAAATGTTTTTGACTCTTTTCATATTTTATATACATTTCTGAAAACAGTTTATACTCATTTTTCATTTTCTTGTTTTCCAATTTCTTCTACTCTCATTCTCTTCTTTCCTCGCTATTCTTTGTTCTTCGTTCGACGGCACCGGGTGGGGATGGCTTCGCCGACTGCCCCAAGTCCGCCACCGGGGTTAGCCACCTTGGGTGGGGATCGGCTTCTCCGACTGCCCCCCCTAACTCTTCTCCGTACAACACTCACCAGAGCGTTCACGCCATCTCTCCGGAGCATCGTGCCGACTCGCTCCATCCGTACAGACGCCGGTGAGTCAAACTCAGTCATGGTCACCGCCAACTCTGTCTGAGTTGTCGCCACTCAGATGACATCCGTCAACGACCTCGCCGCCAACTTCACTCACTAGTTGTTTAGATTGTTTATTCATTTTATTGGCTCTAGAGATTTATGGGCATACATTTGTTGCAGAGAATCAGGCATTTGGTTGTCACCTGGTGGTTTCCAACAAAAAGAACCTGATGATAAGCGCTTGAGTAATACCGTAATTGATGATGCTGGGAACATCAAAAGCACTTATAAGAAGATACACTTGTAGGTGTTTTTTTACTTTGGTTTTGTTCATATTCCTTGTTTTACATTGGTTTTTGGTTTTGTTCATATTTCTTGTTTTACTCTGGTTTTTGATTTTGTTCATGTATATCATGTTTGTTTAATATATTTAATATTATTATTTATTTAATATGTTATTATTTTAAATATCATTACATATTTTTTAAAAAATAAACCACCAAATTTAATTTTAGTTTTTTTTTAAATTTAAAACAATCTCATAATAAAACTACTAAACACATTTTAAGAAATAATTTCAAAATAAAAATAAAAACGTTTTCGATATTACTATTATACAAAAAATAAAATTATTTTAGAACAAGTTTTAAACACACCTACAATTACACTTTAGACAAAGTTTAAAAAGTGCAATCATTACACATAGAAGAATGTACAAATTTTTCTCAACTACCGATGAAGGTAGCCGTCCATGATGAAGGCTTTTTAAGCAAATATTTCTTGCAATTTAGTCCCTCATCATTCTTAGTCTATAAATAGGTGAGGGTGAAATTTTAATTGATCATTTGCTCTCTTTTCTCACTTCGACGTTCAGAATTCCTCTCCATTTTCTCTCCACCAAAACCGGCAGCCTCTCTCCCTTTTGTCACTCTCAAAATTTTCTCATTCTACCCCACAATCTTGCTTTCTAATCCACACCGAGAGGATCTAAGTCCTAGAGAAGGTTCGGTAAGGAATCTACACTCTAAAAACTTGGTTCTCTTGTCCATTCTTGAACTTTCTTTCAAAATATTAAAGGATGTGTTTCTCTTCCTAGGATTGTCACCAAGGAGGCGTCTAGGACTTCCTTGACCAAACCAAGTCTCAAATCTAAGGTAAATGCGTCAAAAATCCAAACTTTAAATAATTGTTGTGTTTGTGTGGAAAAAGTGTTGGTATTCTTAGTGATTTTTCCGCTACTTTATAGTTTTGTATGATAAAAGCTATGATCTCCTTATAGCTGTGTTTTTAGAGCTTGAAATCTGGTTTTGAATGATAAAATTATGGTAATAAGTAAAAGATGTCAACTTTCGGCAGACTTGAAAAAGTCTCATGGAAAAATCTAAACTTTGAACTAGTTTGGGATAAAATCTAAAGTTTGGCAAGACAAATGTTTATTATGGCATGAAAATATGAGCTTTGATATGCTAATATATGATTTATGGAGTTTGGAAACTTTGGTACAGTTTCGAAAGACATTCAAAGAGTTTTATGAACGAAAATGCCCCTAGGTCTAAAAGTGAGCAAAATTTCAAAGGGCGTCCTAGATAAAAGCAAAATTTCAAATGAGCAAAATATGAGCTCAAGCAAGCAATATTGTAGATTTAGATGATTGGAGACAAGTTTATGTTTAGAGCCTTTTCAAATTCTAAACGGAAAAAAAGTTATTACGTTTAGAAATTGAGTTGACCAAACTTTAATTAAGTAAAATTGTCTTTATATAGAGAATTCGCTTTGGGCCCACTTATGAGTTTTGATCCTTGCATTAAAATGAGCTTACAGGTAGAAAATATCAAAACCAATCCCGGGGGCAAAAATATCAATTTCTCCTATGTTTGGGGTAAATTTGGAAGAACGTGAGGGTGATCTAATAGGGTGAGTCTAGGGCCTTACCAAGGTAGAAAAAGAGTTAGGAAGCTATTCTCAAAACCCTTTAGTCATCTGAAAAGCCGTTAAAGTGTAAAACCATCAATTTGACCACAAAAAGGATAAAATTGTCAAATGGACATTGAGCTCCGAGGTTTAGCTCGAGGACCTTGAAGGAAAAATTCTTAGGATAGCAAATACCATAGACTCATAACCATGGAACCACCAAAACCCGCTAAGGATAAAACGATAGTTTTTAGAATTGGAAACCAAAACTTGTATTAGAATTCCCTAAGAGACTAGCAACACCCTTAGCGTGATCCAGGAACTGAAATGGGCCGAAAACCCAAGTGGAGATTAGAGTATCCTTTAAGTTCACCTCAGGAAACCCACTAGTTGACCACACCCATATTTAGCCCAATAAGTCCAAGTCCAATCTTAAAGATACCTAGGGTTACGAGACCCCCAAGAGCTTTAAATGGACACTACAACAAATATTCATTTTTACCGCCGTCAAAAAACGCTATGAGGTTGTCTTTATATCATATTTTTAGGGCACTAAAATAGTGGACGCTATTAAAAGTTATTGATATCGTAACGATTTATCATATGGTTGTTATTTTATCTCTAGCATTTTTGAAATAATGTATATATATGAGTTTATATACATATATATATTATAGTTTGTAATTTTTTCTTTTGATTTATTCAACAAAATTGGTGATATAAGTTATAATATCAAATTTAAAAACACCGAATAAAAGTTTGGGAACTATTTGGAAAAAAAGAATCAAGGAATCAGGAATAATAACACCAAAAACTCCCTTTTTCTTTTGGCTATATTCGCTTTACGTAAAAACAAATAATCATGGATGAATTATCTTTTCATTAGGTGAATGTATCAAAATTTTACTATAGTTTCTAATTTGCTGAAAATATATACGCACGATATTAGGGATTTTTTTTCTTTTTCTTTTTTTTTTTCCCTGTAAGTCAACACAATATTAGTAATTAATTGCAGTTACCAAAAAGTAAAAGCTATAAAGTAGTACGTTTTATGGGATTTTTTGTCGACTGGAATGTACAGTTGTATTATACATGTGTTTATATATTTGTGCAAACAAATAGGTTTTTCTCTGTCCATTAGAATAGGCGAGTTTGCTTCCAAAAAAAAAAAAAAAAATTCAGAGAGAGAGAAAGAAGAGTCATACAAAACAAGAAAATCATTAACAAAGTCTAAAATTTCACTCATTATTTCCTCTCAGTTAAAACTTGTGAGTTTCTCAATGGCTGGTGATTCGTCTTCTAAGAATTCTCTCTTCCAGGTATATATACGATACATGTATTTTCATTTTTACGTATTTTTAAGGAGAATTTAATTACATGCATGTATTTGTTCTTTTTGTTTTTTCATTTTGAATAGCTGTTGAAATATCATTCATAAATTAGTGTTAAAACTTTATCTTCTTAATTTCTATAGTCTTCAATATTGTTCATGTTCTAGCTTTGTCAGTAATAAAAACCACAACAATTACCAAAAAAAAAAAAAAAAAAAAAAAATTCATAAAACAAGAAAAGAAGGAAAAAGAAAAAACAAAGAAAGACCCCAAGTGCCACTGTCAGGCCTTAGATTCCCAACCCCAAAAGACACCACCACCGATAATGCAATGGACTTGTCTTTATCTTCAATAAATTTCTTAAATCCATAATTAATTTTCCAAAAAATTTAAGTTTAGGAAAAAAAGAATCAAGTAACGAGGAATAATAATACCAAAAACTCCCTTTTTCTTTTGGCTATATTGGCAACGTATAATCTTAGATGAATTATCTTTTCATTAGGTGAATTTATCATAACTTTACGGTAGTTTCTAATTTGCAGTGGATATATTTTTCCATCGCACTTTATTGTTGAAATTATATCAGCACGATATTAGGGATTTTTTTCTTTTACATTTTTTTTTTTCTGTAAGTCAACAAATATTAGTAATTAATTTCAGTAACTAAAAGGTAAAAGCTATAAAGTAGTATCTTTTCATGGACTTATATGTACGGTAGTTTTACACACATATGTATACATACATATACACATATATATTACTTATGTATCAGCAATATATATTTTTTTAAGAAGCTAATGATAAACTTCAATTAAAAATAAAAATAAACACTGTCCACCAGATTAGAATTGTTATATTTGAGAAAGCTTTGCTTTTTGAACTGTTCTTTTTGAGATATATCAATCATAATTAACCAGGAAAAGAAGTTTAAATGAAAATTCAATGCACTGGGTGAAACCTATTTCTCGGTATACGATCACTTAATAAGAGCCATGCTTTTGGTACTTGTGTGATGTACATGACCATTCTCTGACAAAGTATACCTTGATAAACAAAAACAATTTTTGAATAGAGCATACCTAGTCTAAGATGTTTGAACTGCCGCGCAAGCCGCCATGTAAAGTGACATTAATCTAAGCCTCTTATTATCATCTCTTGATATGATATGCACTGTGCGCTTAAGACTAGCAATGATATGACACGGACTTCTATGTACGGTAGTTTTACACACATATGTATACATATATATACACATATATATTACTTATGTATCAGCAATATATTACTTCAATGATGGTGTTCTCCTTAAATGATGCTAAAGATAATAGGGTGTTCTCTCTAAATGATGGTTGTGCGGATCTCACAATGAACAATGGGAGCTAAATTAATTATTTATTTTTGTTAATGCAGATTCCGAAAGCAGTTCACACATTAGAGCTATGTGAAGTACCCCCACGTATAGTGACTGTGGAAGACTTCCCGGGTAAAATTAGCATTCGGTCAAAATTAAATGTCATACAAAATATTCACAATTGGCTAACAGAGAGGGAACGAGTTTGGTTTCGAAGGTACCCTCAATTAGGTCGTTTAATAGACTTGCCAACTAAAGGGAATTTTTCTGGAGCACTGATGCACCATTTATTGTTGAGGCGAATGGAATGCCAAAAGGAGCATGAGGTTTGGTTCTCCGCCGAGGGTAAACCGTTAAGGTTCTCTCTCAATGAGTTTGCGTTGATAACTGGCTTGTACACAAGCGGTGGTCCATCTCAAGAGGAAATTAAATCTCATGAGGTCGAAGAAATACTAATGAACAAGTACTGGCCTGGTGCAAATGGTGTCACTGTCGATGATGTTGCTAAAAAACTTGAAGAGTTGAGCAAAAAAAAGGTCAAATCCAAGGATAGAGTGCGACTAGCGTTTGTATACATGATAGCTGGGTTCTTGATGGCTGGAGACCCGAGGAAGAAGATTAATTCATCTTGGCTTCAAGATGTCGTCACCTCACCTCAATTTCTTTGATCAATATCCTTGGGGAATTGAGTGTTATGATTTGACACTCACGAGCTTGAAGAAGATAAACCTCGCAGAAAAATGGGAGAAAAGGTGTGAGAAGAATAAAAAAGGTCCTGAAAATTATGATCTTTATGGATGCCCTTGGATCTTTCAGGTAAGGTTTTCACTCTACGCTAGTATTGTTTTTTTTTTTTTTTCTAGTTAAATATAATTTATTATTTGGTTGTTTTAGTAATGTCGCTATACTTTTCATTTTAGGCATGGGCTTTTGAGGCAATGCCCGAGTTGGGAAAGAGCGTGGCCAAATTTGAAGATCGAGGCAAACATATTCCACGGTGGTTCCGTTGGCAATTGACAGAAGGGGCGACCTTATGGCGTCCATGTTTGGAGGTCATGAGGTCGGTTGAGGTAATTCTAACTTACACTTTACATTTTAAAATTTAGTTTTATCCTTTTGGACTAATAGCTTATACTCATTTCATTTCTTTTTAGTTTACCGTACGACCTACTTTGACTCCTTCAGCGGAGGAGAGAGAACAAGAGTACTATCAACGACTCAATAAACGTGAGGATATTGTGGATGAAGTCATAGATCACCTCACAATGTTTTTAGTAGGAGATGTTATCTTGCATAGTTCTGTAGTTAAGGAAGCGGATTATAGACCACGTACAGTCGCTTCTTCTCCCCCAGTCACCACGACCCATGATACGATTCTTGGAGCCTTTACCACTTGTATTGCCCCCCAAACGCATGGCCCGACCATTGAAACATTAACTCCTATAGACTCTCAGGCCCATGGATCAATGCCAACAACATCGACCTCCTTTGCCGCCCCATCTAGAGGTCAACAGGATCACTCTTTAGAGATGTTTCATCTTTTTGATCGTCGTTTCGGTGAACATGAGGACGAGATCCAATCATTAGATGACTGTCCTTATATGACACCACCTACACCTATTCATGAGGGAGTGAGCTATGTGGAATTAGGTGATGAGATTGTGAAATATGGTCAACAACTGAAGCGTAAAAAGCGGTCTCAAGCCTTGATAGCACCATTTCTTGAGTGGCCAAAGAGGGTTAAATTCACAAGGTCAGAACATCTTACTTTTGACCCATTCAGGCATCCATGTGAAAATGACCAGCAAGCCTTTTGGAGATGGTTCAAAGGTGAAACGAAAGGTAGCCCCGACCATCCGATCAAGGACTCGCTCTTCAAAACCGATGTTTTTTTGAGATTATGTTGCGCAAAGGTGCTTATATAAATAGTGAGGTAAGTTACTACTCTTTTGTAATAATCAAATATATGTCTTCTTTATAAATTATTAATTATATTTATTGATTTACTTATCAATTGAATTAATTTGAATTTTTGCAAAGATGTGGATGAGATATTATATTTGTTCGTGAAACGGATCGATAAGTTTCCCGACATCTTTCCTAAAGACATATGCATTCTCGGTGATTGTTTTTCCCGGACATTGTGTGCATTATACAATGATACTATCAATCCCGAGACTAAAAATTTTAAAATTACTGGCGATGAAAGAATATTATAAAGGGATTAGGCCAAGTAGGGGAAGAGATTGGGCGGAGTTAGTCGGTTCTACGTACCATGGAACTGTTTTAACCGGCTCATTGGATATTACTTGATGTTGATGTTTCATCTTGGATCGTAACGGTCTATGACTCTGTCCCTACTTGTCTTTCACTTGAGGATATGGACAATTCACGGAAACCATTTCTTGAGTATTTCCCTTTTTGCTTAAGAAGTCAAAGAAATTCTTAAGCTACAGGGATAATTTCAAGAGTTCGATGATTTTAGCGCAAGCAGAAGAAAATAGAGTCCCTATTAACAAAAAGACGTAAGTTGTATTTACTTTTTATTTTTTTTTAATAAAAACTAATATCTTGTTACTTCTAAGCTTATGTGTAAATTTGTTTGACAGTGGTGACTGTGGTGTATACATGCTAAAGACACTAGAGATGCTTATGGCCGGAAAATGCAATGAAGAGGCGCCAAAGTATCTTAACGACAAAAAGATATTAGCTGTTAGAAGGTTTTATGCGGTTCAACTCTATGCTAGTAATGCGGATCCATAGTTGATGATTAATATTATGTCTTTCTACATTTTTACATCTTTTTATTATGTGAATGATTATTTCTTTGAGTTATATTTTGATTATCTAAAAGGTTTTACATGGTTTTTTTTTTCTGCATAATTAACTTCGAATTTTTAATTTTGACAAACTATACTGTGATATTTAAATTTAGTTGCAATTGACATCTAATAATTTTAGAGTAAATTGCACACAATTATACTTGCATCCTGATGTTTGCATATGATTTCGGAGGATTTTTATTTTTATTTTTTATTTTATAACAAATGAGTCGAGGTTGGCATATAAATAGATCCTTCTAATCCTGATATTTGTCACTTTGCCAAGTATTGCTTACTTGCTTCATTTTCTTAGCTTCATTTTGAGATCTACGTCCGGCATTCAAGAGCACAATTTTATCTTAGGTGCGTGTAGGGATATGCTTCATGTGCTTTTCGAATTTAGGTGGTGTCATGCGGTTAGATTTTATCTTCCTTTTTCTCGAGTCTCCATAAAAATCCCTTTCTGTTTCCAAGTTCTACTTCATAATCCTCTGAAAATGGACAACATTGAGGTCACTAATTTTTCTTATGCATAAGAGTAAATTGTTTGGAGTTAAAAGGTTTGTTCTCCAAAGGTCAAAACTGATATGTTCTTGGCAGATTTGAGTGCCCAGAACTTGGCTTAGTGAGTATTCAGTTTTTGTGTTTGGTTCTTTCCTTTTCTACCTTCTGTTTTGTGTGCCCACTGTTATTATTGCTAAAGTTTTTGTCCTTTTTTCTTTTTTGTTCAAACCATAAAAGAATCCAAGACCAGAGATTTTTTTGAGGCTCAAGTGCAAGAAGTGTTTTTGAGTTCCCTTTTTAAAAATTTGTATTCAAACCAATTGACCGAATTCATAAAATCCATAACACGAAGCCACATCCAAGACCAATTGATATTGAAAATGTAACCTAGTAAAAAAAAAAAAAAAAGAAACAAGGACGCCAAAAGTTTATTACATACGAAAACACACACAAAAATAAAGGAGTGAAAGGTCCGAGGCTCACCACCACCGATGGTGCAATGGGCAAGTGTTATGTTTAAGTTTTGAAAACAAAACGTTCTGAAATTGAACACTTGCAAAACGTTACAAACTTTTAATTTTGAAAAATATTTAAATTTAATCATCCACATCTAATAATTTTAGAGTAAATTGCACACTTGTATACTTGCATCATAATGTTTTCATATGATTTCGAGGAATTGTTTTTACATCAATTTCAAAACTTAAGGTAGTTTTTCAGTTGACATATTAATAAATATACTAAAGTCCTCCTCATACTTTTTGTTTGAAAAACCATTTTGCCTTTTTTCTCTCATCTTTTTTTTTAGTTTGTGTTGTGGGCCTTTTTAAATTTGTTGCATTTATCATTTTACTGTTTTTTGCGCAGTAGTGTGCCCTTCTCATTTTTTGTTTGAAAAAATTCGATTGTGTCCTAAATTTGTTTTTCGTTTTATCCTATTTTTGTCTTTATTTGTTTGGGTATTTTTGTCTTTATCAACGTATCTAAAATTTCCGGTTGTATCCTAAATATGTGTTTTTCCGTTTTATCCTCAGTTGTTTATTTCTGATTTGGTTTTTGTTTGGGTATTTTTGTCTTTATCAAGATATCTTTATTTCTATTTAAGTTTTTTTTCTCCATACAGTTGTGCATGAGCTTTTTGGGAGAAGACAAAGTGAAGTGGTGAGACCCAGTGTCATACGTGTTGGCCTTTTCCTCCATAGTTAGCTGTCTGGGAGAAGAGAGAGTGCGGTGGTGGGACCCAGTTTCATACATGTTAGTGTAGTGGTGGGATTCGGTGTTAACGTGTTAATCAATTTAGAAAATGTCGTTGGTGTCCCATAAAATTTGTTTTTATTATTTTGCCCTCAATTTTTTTTGCTGTTGAGTTTCTCTGCTAGGCATTTTGGTCATTTAATGCGTTGGTATTTGTTTAGTCTTCTCGAGAAGCTTCCTACTTCCTTCACTCTTGCTCTCACATCTCACGTTTTCCATTTTCTTATTTGCTCAAGTTTTCCTTCTGCGTCTATTCTCCGTATCTCTACTTCGTTTTCTTAATGATTCTTTCTGGTTTTGTTCTAGATTTTTTAGGGCTTTGTTAATTTTTTTTTTTTTTTTCGATTTTCTTCTATGTGGGTATTTTAAGCTTTTTTGGGTTTTTTTTATACAAACAATTTTTCTGTGACATTTTTTGGGGTTGTATCTCGATTTATTGTGGTATATGTGAGTAAATCGATGGCTTATGTTTTGATGGAGTTTCTAGGTTTTATTCTCTCTCCGAACTTTTGGAAATTTTTTTTTCCGTTTTAGATATTTTTTGCTTTTTAGGGTTTTCTTCTTTGATTTTTTTTTTTTTTCTTCTCGGTTTGGTTACAATTTTCATGGGGTTCATTTATGATATTTTTCCTGTTTCTTATGTCAAAAATGGGTTGAGGTTTTTCGTGGTTCATTTCGGTTTTTTTTCTTTGTTTTTTATGTGATAAATGAGTTGAGGTTATGGGTTATTTTTTTTGGTAAAGTTCTTATTTTTTTTTCTATTTGAAAATTTTTGTTGTTTCTCCATTTTTTTTTTTATATGGGTATCTAGCTTTTTAGGGGTTTTTTAACAAAAATTTCCTTTGATATTTTTTAGGGCTTTCTTTCGATTTCTAATGTATCTTGATTTTTTCCATGTTTAAAAAAAATAATGTTATTTGTTGTGTTAAATTTTTTTCATATGTTATACTTTGTGACAAATTTCTCACGTGTATATAGCATCTAGAAAATTTGACATTTATTCACAAACATCAGTAACATTCTTATAACTTCTTAAGTGATGACAGAACAACTAAAATCGACCCAATTTCTAGAGAGAAATGTTCAACCAAAAATTGAAGAACTAGAAAGTGCGAATCATATAATGTGTGTGCTAGTTTTCAATCTATAACGAAAGGAAAGCTATTGAACCTCCATATCAGAGCTAATATTATGAGTGTGTGGAGCAAAATGTTTTCAAATCTTTCAACAACAGCAATAGAAATCAATGAGAGAAGCTGCTAGAGCAGTACTGCTATCATGCTTGCCAACAAATTAGCTTCGAGACGTAATTCCTGACAAACAGATAAAAATTAACTGACGAGGCAGACACGCCGGTTAATCAAATTATTTGACTGATAACTCGTACGAAACACTTGTGCAGGGAAAAAAAGAAGAAGAAAAGAAATTCTCAACAGAATTGAGCCTAACGACTGTGACGTCCTAAGTTTCTAATCTGTCTAGCTTGACACAATATCTGATGCAAAATAAGGAAGTTAATTGGGGTTTGGTAACATTTTGTTTGAAAGTTGAGTTTTGGTATTAGCTTCTATTGTAAGAGTATTAAACTCTTCTTTTAGGCTCTACACATTCCCATAAGATTACAGAAACTGCATCAAATCTAAAGAGAAAATCATCATTAACTTAAAGATAAACTTAAAGAAAAAGAGTATTAAGAACTTGCAGTAGAAACCTTCTATACAACTGTGGTAAGATTTAAAGCTTACTTGGATTAACACAATAATCATGATTTGGTGGTATGTTATTAAGAACTAAATCACCCTTCTTGCCGTCCTTGATTAGAAGAATTCAATTCATTACAATGCAAAACAATAGCTTTTCCACTCATGTTTATCGGTTGTTTTTTGTTAATTTTTCTCGTCAAAAACCAGAGACAACTTTAAGGATTGGATTTTCCTTGCAAAATACCGGTTAAAACTAGGGCTCACAATTCGTATTTGCGTGTTGTGTTCGAGCCGGCACGATTACGACATGAACACGACACGATTAATAAACGTGTTAGAAACCTAAACATGAACACGAAACACTAATAACACGGTTAACACGACACGACATGCAAACACGATTACTAAACATATCATGATACACTGACATGAAAAAAATACGTTTATAACCCGTTTACGACCCAAATAGCAAAAATGTCAAAATGCAAAGGCTCCGATTTGCACTTCATAAGTCCACATTGGAGAAAAATTCAGCATTTAAAGATATGAGTATTTTTTTTTCTTGAATAAAAACATAGACGAATCAAAATACATGTTTTAGTTAAGACACTTATTTTGATCAAATAAAATATAGATGTAGAACACACTTAAGAAAGAGAAAAGATCTCAGTCGGAATAAAAGAAATGAAGAACAATTTGGGGGTACATATGAGAATGAAAAACATATTTAAATATGGGCACATTTGAGGAAAAAATATTTTAATAGGAAATCACTACACTACAATAGATTTTTCGTTTCTGTTAGTTATAGCGTTTTTCAAAAAACGTTACTGCGCTTGTATATAATAGCGTTTAAAATAGTTATAACATAAATATATATCAAAATTTCACGACATTTTAACAGATTTGTTTTATATATATTTAAATATTTATATATGTACACATTAGAATCATATTAGACAGGTATTGAAAATTACTTTTCCAAATTTTCAAATTCCCACTCTTTTTTCCCTCTTTATTTTTTGCACTGCTTTTGCTACTCTATTCTCTCCACTACTGCTCCATCTCTTCACGGTGACCCTCTCTTTCTCTCAAAAGTCACCCACCCTTGTGGCCTTGCTTCTTCTTCTTCTTCTTCTTCTTTCTTCTCTGTCAGCTCTCCTTCAGATTCGGCTTTAGGAAGTCGCGTTCTTCTCATTCCTTCGTCAAATTCGGCCTTCGGGATGTCAAATTTCTTGCAAGGTCGCAGCTCCGTTTCAGGTATTTTCCCTATCTATTCTACTTTATGGCCATCCATGGCTTTCTCGATCCCATTTACCAAATCCTCACTTGGATCCTCCAAATCGGCCCTATTCCATAATGGGTTCTCTTTACAATCATCTGTTCTTCCTGGATTTTTCGTACAGTCCCGTTCTTCGGGTATTTACGCAAGAGCAGCTACGGAGAAGAGTCTCTTTGTTTGGTGAAAATGCTCATTCCTTTGTACTCTATTGTTTAATTTAATTTATTGAGAAACCTAGTTTTGTATGGATTGGTGCAAAGAACCGACTTGTTGCTCAATCAAAATGAAATTTGAATCAGAGAAAAATAAACATTTCTTGTTATATGGGACTTATTTTGTGGTGATTTTCTCTGCAGGATATTGACGGTAAAGATGTTTCTGAAGGATGATTCTCTAGTAAATTCAAGGGAAAGGTGCTTTTGCTTGTAAATGTTGCTTCAAGATGGTATTTTCTCCTTAACGACTGAGTTTTTCTTTTACTTTTTAATTATGCTTTTAACCAGTTTTTGTTTCGTTTTAATTAATACCAAGATATTAGAGCCTGCATCTTTGAAAGTTTGATATTATGTGAATTAACTGAGCAAATTATCTTTGAATGTCAGTGATTTGACAACTTCAAATTACTCCGAGCTATCACACTTGTATGAGAAGTACAAGACTCAAGGTAATGCTACACCTCATTAGTTATAAAGTAGTTCAAAATTTGATTCTGTATCATGAAATTTGTTATATTGTCATCCTAAATTTTGAGCATAAAGCACCATTTTTAGTTTGACAAGCTAGTTTACTTTGGATACGATAAAAGAATTAATTTAATATATCAATATGTTATATTTATTCTGTTTTATATTAGTATATTCAAATGGTCAGATAAGATGCAATGTGCTAAATTACTTGTGCTCTTTAAGCATTTACCTTATTAGTTGTTTCAGTTTACTTTATTTCAAGAGTAATTGATTACTCCTAAGTCCTAGGGAAGATGTACCTAAGATTGATAACTCATTAATCGTGTTTCCTTTTTTCTTTTGTTCTCTATTTTAGAGTCTCTTCATAATACGTAAAGTTATGAAGAGTTGAAAGAGATTTTGGCTATGCTCTGAAATTCGTTGGTGAAGTCAAGGATATAAATGAGCTTGTAAATTTTTGTATTTGGTTGAAATACTTGCGTGTGAAGATCAAGTTTTGATGCATTTCCTCTGTTTTTAATGATTAAGCTTGTAAATCTTGAAGGGATGCTAGTATATATTGGATTTGAAATATTTTTAATTATCAAGTTTTTGATGCATTTCTTCTTTTGGAGTGTAACTTGAGTGTGGTTTTTGAGTTGAATTTGAGTTATAACTTGAGTTGAAGTTAGAACTTGAATAAAGCTGAGTAAAATTGAATGAAGTTAAAACTTAAAAGAACGTGAATTTAAATAAAGTTAAAACTTGAGTTGTCTTTTTTTGAGTTTTATGTGTAAAAGAACATGCCGTAAAAGTTTGTTGCTCTTGTTACCAGAAGTGACAACGTTGACTGAATTTTGCATTGATTCATAATTTCGTGTGGATCAACACCCACCGCTCAATCCACGAGGATTTTTAGTTCATCTACTTCACAGCCAAGTGTTTTGGGTCCTTCACCTTCATTTACTCAATCATCCTCAAGTCTATTTTCTAACACCACTTCTAATCTATTTGCTCCAAAACCTCCAGTCTTTAGTAGTACAGGTTCACCAACGTGTTCTGTTTTTTTTTTTTTTTTTTTTGTACTTGCAGCCATCTTAATATCAACCTCAACTTTAAGCGGACACACACTCCAACAATATTGATTCTATTATTTATGTAGCTCTTTCTAGTTTGGTACCTTCGGTTTGAGCATATATGCTTCTGTAGTTGATTGAGTGTTTGGTGTTTCCTGCTATTATTAACAAGTTGTTACGCCATGGTCGATACCTCGACCATTTCTCCTCAAGACCGACGTCGATGAATTCCACGGGAGGATCGACTGTTGACAATGAGGTAAAGCGCAGCGGACGTACGCTCTGCGTCGAGGAGGGCCATGTAAGAAGGGGCACCGGGTAAGGTCTCTGCGGGCACATCAGGCGACGTCGAGAGATAAGTGTCGGCTACCAGAGGTCACGTCAACCGGAGGAGAGATGTACTGATTTGACGGCTACTTTTGGAGTCAGGAGATCAGGTATCAGCCTGGAGAGATCCGCCGAATTTTCAGAGATTAGCTATCATGAGTTCTCACCTACCCTCACGGAGACCGAGGACGGGAGATGGCTTCTCTCTTGGGAACCGGGAACGTGCAACGTAGGAGAGCCCATATAAATAGAACGGAAAGAACCCAGAGAAGGGGTTAGACACTATTTGTATTGCAGAGAGAACCTTTGTACTCAGTTCAAAGATATAGTGCATGCACAAGTGGATTAGGCACAGCATTATTGCCGAACCACTATAAATTCATTGTTTCTTCTGCATTACCTTTCATTTCATTCAATTATCCGGTTTTTAGCATAATTGTGAGTGGTTAAAAGAGATTATAACGAGTTGTCGGAAAAACACCGTCAACAATTGGCGCTAGAAGGAGGGTTGCCTGCAAATTTAATCCAACAGAAGTCAAATTTTAGAACCGGAGATCTTCACTATGCCTCCAAGAGGCCGCCACCGGCGACCAACCCGTCAACCCAGCCAAATTTCGGAGACCACCGCCGCCGGGCGTCCTCAAACCCGCTCTCAACGGCCGCGTGAACCCCAGACCGCTTCGACCACTCTCCAGAGAGGTCGAAACGCTGACCAAGGGTCGCGGAGAAGATGGCCACGGCCCTTGCCGACTAGACCAAGGGCGGAACGCAATGCCGCCGCCGAGGACACGCCGACGATCCCGTGAACGCCGTCGATGGGAACCAAGGGATTGGTGACCAACGCGGTGACACTGAGGAAATCGGTGGCGGTCGAGCGGTGACCCGCGACCGCCAAGTCAAAATGGTGTCCAGGGGGAGTAGGCGTATGAAGGATCGCCTAAGGGAGAGCGCTGGAGGGCTGCAGCGTTTCCTTCGTGGATAACATAGGTGCGCCCCTCGACCGCAACAAGAGGCCCACAGGAGGAACCCCGTCCCAAAGGATTCTATGTCGGTGCACGGCGGAGACTTAAGGCTGTGCTCGATGCCCATCGCGGAAGGCCGTGTGCGGTGGCAAGGGAGGAAGAGCTCGCAGCGAGAATAAAGGCCCCGCCGAGAAGATGGCCAGGTTGGAGAAGCGAGATGGGGAGCGGGCCAACAACTTCGAGCAAGTTGTGGGGAAGGTGGCCGAGGCGAGAAATGTCGACGCCAGATGTACACGCCCCATGACCATCCGTTCATAGAGAATATCATCCGAGTCCTTCTCCCGGACAGGTACAAGTCGCCCCCATCTCGCTATATGATGGAAGGAGGACCCGGACGACCACCTCGTATATACAGGCACATGGTCTGCGCATGGATACCCCGAGGAGGTGATGTGCCGGGCATTCGAAAATCACCTTTCCGATTCTCGCAAGGAGGTGGTTTAGGTCTCTCAAACGAAACTCCATCTCCACTGATGACTAAGAACGCCTTCTTGACCCGCCTTTGTAGGTGTCAAGAAGTACATCCCACCCAAGCGTAACTCGCCCGTAGTGTACTGGGGCCCAACGAGTCCTCAAGGACCGGATAGCTCGCCGAGAGCAAGTCGCAGCCACCGAGGGATCTCCGATGAAGTGGCTTTGATGGGGGCACCGCCCAAAGATGAAAAAGGACATCCCCTATAGCACGGATCTCGACCGACGGCCGCCCCCATACTTACCAAGAATTTTTTGACGAGGGCCCGGGGGTTCATCAACGCCAAGAGGCCAAGAAGGCCCTTAAGAGCAAGGCGGCGACTGTGAAGGAGGAGGCCAGCCAAGCAACAATCGAGCAACGGCAAGAAGCGCCCGGGTCCCCCGTGTGCAAGCCGAGGTTAAACACAACCCGGCTCCAAATAATAGAGGCGGCAACGCCGACGAGCTGGGAAAACAAAGCGTTTAGGTCAAGAACGGTATGACGCCTATACCCCCACGACAATGGGGATCGGGGCGTCTACCCGCGAGATCGACCACCTCCGGGTCTCGTCGACCTCCACCCATGAGGGCGACCAGTAGCGGAGAAATCAAGCGATCTTGCCGTTTTCACGGCGGGCTCACCACCATGGCGAGTGCCGACCTTAGGGACGGAGGTGAGCGGCTCATCCGGAAGGAGGCTCAGCGAATGTCGAGGCCGACCGCCGGAACAATAATAAGCGCCCACGACGGCGGAGGGAGGCGAAATAGAAGCGCAACGACGCGATAACCCCCTGAACGGTTGGCGTCATAAACGTTTACCGGACCATACCTCGGCGGCACCTCTCGGCGTGCCCAGACTACGCCGGGCGAAGGAGAAAGTTCAATCAGCGCTTCATAGCAAACGTCTCCGGGCGTGAAGCCAAATCGCCCGACACGGGGCGCTTGGTTACCTTCTCGAACTCGGCGCGGTGTGCACTTCCACAGTCGGCGCCACGGTTGTGGAGGCCATGATCGGCAATCATACGGTATGCCGATCACGGTGGACAACGGCAACCCAGACATTCTCTATGCCCATCTGCCGACAAGATGGGGATTCCCATCGAAGGCTCCAGTGAAAGGCTCAACCAATATGGGTTCACGGGAGATAAAGGCCATCCCGGAAGAGCCATCGGCTGCCCCATGACCATTGGGGACCGACCGACATCATGCGAAGGATGTCGAAATTTCACGTTGTGAAGGGAGGCTACCAATATAACGCTCGGTCATAGGGCGCCCGACCTTGAGGGCATTGCGGCGGTGACGTCCATTTATCACCGAGATGATGAAGTTCCCCACGCCCGCGGGTCGGCAAAGCGAGGGAACCAATATGAGTCGAGGCTCACGTACTAAACGATCCGCCACTATGCCGAGCTAATAGGAGGCACGCAGAGAGCCGTGGATGGTCGAAACCAGAGTCAAGGCCCTCGACTTAGATCCGAGATTCCCCGGAGAAGAGCCCGAGGCGGGACCAATCGAGGAGCCGGGTCAAGTCCCCGTCGATGAAAGGGACCCAACCGCAACGCCGAGTCGGCTCGAATCGGCACCTCGTGACCAGGGAAGCCGGTCGGATTTTTTAAAGGGAAACCTCGACGTGTTTTGCTTGGTCCCACGAGGACATGGAGGGGATAAGCCCCGACGTCATGTGTCACCGGTGAACGCCGATGACAAGTTCCCACCAAAGAGGTAGAAACGCCTTACCGATGAACGCAGAGGTCCGAGGTCTCTCGAAGGGAAGTGGACAAGCTCACACGGAACAACTTTATCCGAGAAGTCCTATACCCCGAGTGGGTGTCCAACCCAGTCCCGGTAAAAAGCCGAATGGGGAATGGCGGACGTAAGGCCGATTTCAACATCCGAACAAAGCATGTCCCAAGGATGCCTTCCTTTGCCTAGAATTGACCACCGGTCGACGCCACGGCAGTGGCATGAGCTCCTGAGCTTCATGGACGCCACTCCGGATACCAACCAAATACCTATGCTCGACCGCGACGAAGAGCATACGTCATTCATAACGGACCCGGGCTCTCACATCAAGCAAGGTGATGCCTTTTGGCCTCAAGAATGCCGGAGCGACATACCACAATAAAAAATGTTCGCGGGTTAATCGGAGGTCAATGGAGGTATCGTCGATGACATGCCGGGTGAAGAGTGTTTTAACTCGCACCATGAAGAAGACCAGGAAGGATGTTCGATGTGCTCAGGGCGTACGATGAAGGTGAACCGGCGGAAGTGAGCTTTCGCGCGCCAGGGGGAAGTTCTTGGGCTTCATGGTGAGCGGCGAGGATTGAGGCCAATCCAAAAAGATTAGAGACCCTCCCCGACATGGCACGCCAAGGAAGCCCCGGGAGGTCCGTGGCGGCGGCCGTGGGTGGCCGCGCTGAGTAGGTTTATCTCCAAATCCACCCGACAAGTCGTCCCATTCTTCAATACCACGAGGGAAGCAAGCTGCTTACGTGGACGGAAGAGTGCGAGCAGAAGCGTTCCATCAATCAAGGAACACCTTGGTAGGCCTCAATACATCCAAACCGTGCTTAGAAGTGAGCCTTTACTGGCGGTCTCGAACACGCCGTTAGTTGGTGTTAATCAGCGAAGAGGAGAAGGTGCAAGTGCCGGTGTACTCGCCAAGAAGCGCCTCCTCGGCGCAGACGAGGTATCCCGGATGGAAAAGCTCGCCCTCGCGCTAGTTGTGACAAAGGCAAAGTTACGCACTACTTCCGGGCCCACGGTATCCAGTATTGACCAATCACCCCTCGTGCGGTGTGCTTCTGGCTTGCGACGACGACTGGCTCCTCAAATGGTCAATAGAGCTCGGTAATTCGACATCGACTACAAACCGCGGACGCGATCAAGGGTCAAGCCTTGGCCGAAAGTGGAGTGGAATTCACGAGCTTACTGCCGGCGCGTTGAAGAAGTCCAACCGCACGATGAAGCTCTCGTCGATGGTAGCTCGACGATAATGGCGATTAGCGCAGGATTGGTGTTGCACACCCGAAGGACACAAGGTCACGGCCGCCATTAGGTTCGAATTCACGGCATCCAACAACGGGCGGTAGCACGAGGCCTTGTCACTGGGTCCGATTGGCGGATCACCAAGGCGGAAAGCGCCGACATCTTCGATTCCCACCATTGTGAATCAAGTGAAAGGTCAAGACTGCACTGTGGATGAGAAGATGGCGGCATACACCAAGAAGGTTAAGGAGGCTCGGGAAAATTCAACGCCTTTGAAATACAAAGAAAATACCAAGAGCCGAAAATAGCAACGCCGACGCTTGCAAAGTTAGCGACGCCGAGAGACGCAGATCCGCTGAACCCGTACCACTAGAGGTGTTAAAGGTCCCATCCATAGAGAAGCGTCCGAGGTCGCACCGGTGGAGCTCCAACCTCGGCTGGATGGATCCAATCATCAAGTACTTGGTCGACAAATGTCGCCAGAGGAAAAAAACAAAGAAGCCAAAAAGATTAAGTACCAGGCGGCGAGATACACGATGCACGACGACCTCCTTTACCGTAGGGGGTACTCAACGCCTTTACTTAGGTGTCTCGGCGCAGAGGAGGCGAAGAAGGTCTTATCGGAGGTGCACGATGGGGTCTGCGGGAACCACGCGGGAGGACAGTCCCTAGCCTACAAAATATTGCGGCAAGGATACTACTGGCCCAGCCTTAGGAAGGACGCAGTAGAATATGCCAAAAAATGCGAAAGCTGCCAGAGGTATGCCCAACCTCGATCGCACTCGGAGAGGACCTTACATCCATAATGTCCCGCCTTCGCCAAGTGAAATTGACCATTGGCCCGTTGCACAAAACACCAGGGGGGCAAGTTCGCAATCGTCGCCGTCGACTACTTCACGAAGTGGGTCGAGCTGAACCATTAACGGCCATCTCGGCCGGGCCCACTAACTTCATATGGAACAACATCGTGTGCCGATTCCGGGGTCCCGCACTCTTGTGTTCTATAACAGGAAGCGGTTCAACAACGACAACACTAATCGGTTTTGCGAACTTCTCGGGATCCACAAGAATTTCTCGTCGGTCATCTACCCCAATCTAACAGGCAGGTCGAGGTCATCAACAAGATCATCAAGGTCACCCTCAAAAGGCGCCTCGACGCCTACAAAGGGAAATGGGCCGACGAGTTGCCGAAGGTACTATGGGCCTACCGAACAACTAGCAGATCCACCACAGGGGAAACCCCCTTCTCCATGGCCTATGGGTTCGAAGCGGTCCTGCCAGTAGAGGTGTCAATCCCGACCGACCGGGTATCCCGGTATGAGGAGGGTAGGAACGCCGAGTTGATAACCTTAGAGCTCGACCTCTTGGAAGAACGGCGCACGGACGCACAGCTAAGGCTCGCCGCGTACCAGGCAAGGGCGGCCAGGTACTATAACAAGAAGGTCAGGCGAAGCGCGGTCGGGGACCTGGTTCTCGTGTTGTTACCCCAACACAAAGCCCAAGAACTCCGGAGTTCTGGGTCCCACTTGGGAGGGCCCCATCGAATCGAGAGGTTGTGGCCAACGGTTCATACCGGTTAGCGAGCTCGACGGGCAAGACATCAAGCACACCTGAATGCGACCGGTGAAGGTCTACTACCAGTGATTACAAAAGGTGTCGATATGGTAGATCGGAGCCCCATACTTGTATTATTTTTCTTCAGTTTCTTATTGGCAGGGAGCCACTTTTGTAACCTATGTTGAAATAAATGAATGTCGACAAGTCGACTGATTTTCTACATCGAGTTTGATAATCTACCAAAAATTGTCGATACGTCGACCGAAACGCGCCGATACGTCGACGCAACGAAAACACGGGCAATACGAGCCCTAGCTCGACCGTACTCCAACTACGCACTACTTAATCTACTATCGGCATCGACCATGCGCTAGAGTCGACTTCAGGAACTCGACCCTAGCGAGGGGGTACTAAGGCAGTCGAGCATGCGCTTGGCGCACACCGCATACTTGTAAAATATATATGTTTCCCAACAAAAACCAGAAAGGTATGTAAGCAGTAAACATCATAGCATGAATATTGCGGGAAATCACAAAATATATATATAGAAAAAATATATCATCAGTCTCGACCTTAGGGCCGTTACAAAACATAGAAAAAATATTGTCTGGGCCTTGCGGCCCAAAAAAAAAAAAACACAACAAAACAACAAGAAGAAAAGAAGAGCAGCTCAAGGCTCGCCGTCGCCCCCTGCGGTCTGGTCGCCGCCTGCGTTCTCCCCCTCAGCGTCCTCGGGCCCTGGCACCAGCTCGACCACCTCGACCTCGGCCCCTGGCACTGGCTCGACCACCTCGACCTCGGCCCCTTGCATCGGCTCGATCACTTCGACCCCTTCACTGTCCGAGTCGTCCAAGAACGACAAGTCGATGTCTGGACGCCTCTTGCGGAAGCAGTCGAAGATTTGGTCCCCCGCAGATTGCATCAGGGTGAGTTGGAGCTCTTCAAACTCCGCCGAGGATTTGTACTTCTACCGATTTTGTCGCGATCAGCCCTCAAATTCCTCAGACGCCTTGAAGGCCTCCATGAAGCGTCGGCTATCTTGACCGAAGTCCCCGAAGACCAAGAAGTCCTGCTTGACCTTAGCGTACATCCCTCTACCATTATTGATACTCAGCGGCGAGAGGAGTAGGCCTCGACCCTTTGGAGCTCCCCTCAGCCCGCCACCAGTGCGGTCTTCGCATTCTCGGCAGCTTTCCTCGAGGGTCTTCAGCTTCGCCTTCTCGACCTCCAAGTCAGTCAACTCGTCACCGGATAGAGCAGAAGGGCCGTTATCTCCTGCTCGGCGGCCGCGGACATACCCTCTCCCCGCGGAAGTGGGCCTCCAGATCCACATGGATTACGGAGGGGCGAGCTCAAACCTAAATTCAACAAGAATAAAAGTCAGCAGAAACCGTGTAAATAATCAGACAAGAGGATGGCGGCGTCAAGCGAGCCATACCGAATGCGGCTTCCACAGGTCAATATTTGCGGTTACATGATGCTCTCCTCGGCGTAGGGCCTCGGTGGTTCTCCTGAAGAAGGAAACATATGGCACGGAGAGGAAGGTGAAGCGCGGGGAGGCCGCAGACCATGGGTCAAGTCGACGTCGCCCACGTCAAAAACGGGATGCTCGGGATCGCCGACCCTCGACCTTGACAGGAAGGAGAACTTGATGCCGCGGGCAGCTGCGGCGGCGGCGGCCCGGGCTTCTCCCGACTCCGACCCAGGGCCGGAGGGAGCCCTCGGCCCAGTGGGGCCTGTTGCTCGCCCACCTTCTGCCTCTTGGAGGAGGGCTCACCGAGAACCCCCCTCGGGGTTGCGGGGCGTCGCCGGGTACCGGGCAACCGATCGCCTTTTTCTTCTCGACGGCACTCGCCGAAGCGGCGCCTTATCCTTCCGGCAGGTGGGAGGCGAACTTCATCTCGGGGGCCACGGGCCGTTCAGAAAGCGGCAACTTAACCTGCTACGACCATACCCACCCACAAGTAGGAAAGAAGGAAAGAGGTGACTTACCGCTAAGAAGATCCGCAGGAGGGATTTATGGACTCGCGGGAGGAGGAAGCTTGATCAGTAGACCGTAGAGGCGCTGGTTAGCCTTGCTTGAGAATCGAGGCGCGCCGCGATCCGGCGAGAGGATAGGACCTTCTCGACGCGAGAAAGCGCCGACGCCGAAGCGCTGGACGGCCGACGACTTCACCCGCAAGCACAGACCGGACAGATAAATCGACTTCCATGCGGAGATTTTGAAAGAAAAGAGAAGGAAACCTACGTATTTATTGATCGCTTCCGGCCCCAACGGACGCCCGACGCCGAGGGGGTGTGCCGAAGTCCCTCCAACGAAGAAATATCGGCTTTCCACCCGTGGGCCTGGAAGTCTTCCCGGCGACCACGGGTGGGACCGGAGGCTTGACCGTGCGTGGAGGTGATGTAGAAAACCCTTCTAGAAGCCCAAGGGAGTAGCAAAAGAAAAAACTCCCATCACCGAGGTCGAGGCTCAAAAATTTCCTCCAGAGTATAATCATGGAGTTAATTGTCACCCAGCAATTAGGTGACAATTATGCGGAAGAAATTCTGTGAAGGCCGCAGAGGGCCTTCACAAAAGGATGGAAGGGTAAGTTGAGCCCGAAGGTCAACGCCCGGGTGTACGCGGTTATATGACCGCGAGGAGGGTTGTGAGCCCTATCGTGAGGAGTCGGGAGGATGAGATAGAAGTGGTTTGCATCTATCTCGGCGTCCATAAACGCCTTCCTGGCGACATGGGGGCGGATCCTCGAGGGCTCGAGGTCGGTGACCAGCCCCGAAAGAGTATCCGTGGGCGGCCGGCGCGTATCCTAGACGCTCTTGGGGTCGACCGCGGGCGCCAAGACCCTCGCTCGTTGAGAAGGACGAGTTTGTCGCCTTGACTTGACGACGCCGAGGTGTCAGTGTACTCCTCGACTTGGCGGAGCAGGAGTCCCCACTCCCCAAAGACGTGCTCGGGTGGCCACATCCTCGGATCCTCTCTCGACCTAGCCTCCCTCTCGACCTCTAATGCTGCCCAGCGGCATTTCCTGAAAAGGAAAAAAGGACAAGGGAAATCAACTCTAATGGTGAGGCCCCTGCGTGAGGCAGGTTGTAGGACGAACAACGCCGCAAGCCACGGAGGCTCAGAACCAAGTCCGTGGCCGGCCAGGCGCCCGAAAGGACCGGACGCGCCAGCCACCCGTCGGCTTGACGACCGGCATAGGAAAGGCGTTCTCCGCCCTTTCCCGCAGCGCATTGGACTGGCGGTTGGAACACGACGGCGGACTCAAGAAAGAAGCGGAAGAAACGAGAAACGGAGGAAGTAGACTTACCGGAGTTGTTGGACGCGTGGGTTTGAAGGCGGTGAACGGCGTTAGCGAGGGAAGGAGCGAGGGGGAGAAAATCCGGCGGAAATAACGGCTTGTTGAGCGACCTCGGTAGGTGGAGAATGCCGAGAGGTATTTATACCCGCGGGCAAAAAGGGCACAGAACCCTCGAGGAGGCCAAAGGCCTCTCGATCTCGACCGTTGAATTTGAATCGGTCCCATCCAACGGTGAATCCGAGAAGACATGATCTAACGGCTGGGGACAAGGCTACGGGAAGAGACATCATCCGACGGCGAGGATCCATTTCCCCATCCACGTGGCGATTCCTGAAGCGGCGACGTGACGGTTGGTACAGTCGACGAGACTGCTCCACTGCCCGAGGAAACAACCGCAATGATCACAGTACTCGTAGATAGCTGGCAACCGCAAAGCAGGCTCCTCTCCACGCGGCACCCTCGACGCCGTGTAGGCTGGAAAGTCACTCTGTGACACTCCAGCCTAGGGGGTAATTGTTACGCGATGGTCGATACCTCGACCACTTCTCCTCAAGAATGACGTCGATGAATTCCACGGGAGGATCGACTGTTGACAATGAGGTAAAGCGCAGCGGACGTACCCTCCGCGTCGAGGAGGGCCATGTAAGAAGGGGCACCGGGTAAGGTCTCTGCGGGCACATCAGGCGACGTCGAGAGATAGGTGTCGGCTACCAGAGGTCACGTCAACCGGAGGAGAGAAGTACTGATTCGACGGCTACTTTTGGAGTCAGGAGATCAGGTGTCAGCCTGGAGAGATCCGCCGAATTTCCAGAGATTAGTTATCATGAGTTCTCACCTACCCTCACGGAGACCGAGGACGGGAGATGGCTTCTCTCTTGGGAACCGGGAACGTGCAAGGTAGGAGAGCCCATATAAATAGAACGGAAAGAACCCATTTGTATTGCAGAGAGAACCTTTGTACTCAGTTCAAAGATATAGTGCATGCACAAGTGGATTAGGCACAGCATTATTGCCGAACCACTATAAATTCGTTGTTTTTTCTACATTACCTTTCAGTTCATTTAGTTATCCGGTTTTTAGCATAATTGTGAGTGGTTAAAAGAGATTATAACGAGTTGTCGGAAAAACACCGTCAACACAAGTGTTTATCAAATTTCTGGGTATGGTAATTAGAAACAAGTGATGTGTTTATCATATATGCTTCTGTAGTTGATTGAGTGTTTGGAGGCTAATGGACGATTGATTAGTGGTCGCTGCTGGTTCCTTCTTTTTTTTTTTGTGTGCTCTCTCTTTTTTTTTTTTTTTTTTTTTTTTTTTTTTTTTTTTTTTTTTTTTAAAAAAACTAATGTTGTTCTCTTTTGTTAATCTTCTGAAGTGCTTAGCTAAAATCCAATTGAATTATGTTTATTGTTGCAGAAGATTCACGTGAAGATGGTCTTGTTCAGGAGAAAGTCAATCTTGTCAAAGTGAACCAGAAATCTAAATATCATTTCTTTCTAATGCATAATCAATGGCGCAGAAGGATCGTCTCGGAGCATATCAATTTCCTGTAAAAAGAGACATTAATGTAGATTTCAATATCCATTAATAAAAAAAAAACGAAAAACACTTTACCGCAATTAAACTTTAAGAATGGACTCGTTTCACTCACACTACAATGAACTCGACGTTGCACAGTCTATTCACTTGAACATGGCCTTTAATTGGAACTACAGAGTATTAAGTATAGGTTATAGATCCATCCTTGATATATGGATATGTTCCCCATATTTCATCTGTCTGATCGCCATCATCACGGCATTGGAATATCCATCGGCGACAACGCGGTGGTCCGTCTCTCATTTGCATCGATATCTTCATCACGATAGTTGGCCTCGCGATTTCTTTTGCAAGCAACGGTGGGATCGCAAGTGACATCATTGAAATCTGTCTCTCTAGGCAACGACGGTTTCATCATCTCCATCGCCAGAGACGATGTCACAAATCTTTTTGGTGGGACAGTGGAATTGCGATTTTCTTTTCAAGCGAAGACAGAGTTATGATAATTTGCAGGTCCGTTTCTGGTCGCCATTTGACGTTGGCGACCAGAAACGGAGCTGCAAATTATCATAACTCTGTCTTCGCTTGAAAAAAAAGTTACTGAAATCTTACTGATACAATAATAATAATAATAACAATAATAATAATAATAATATTGTTATTAATATTAATAATATTAATAATAATAATAAGGGAAATAGTAGAAAATAGGCCAATATGAAAAGCTTAAGAAAGTAAATAGGTTAATTTTTAGTTATAGAAATTAATAGGCCATAACTTGTCAAGTTATGGTTCATAATCAGATAAGTTATGAACAAACTTGTCAAGTTATGGTTCATAACCGGACAAGTTATGGACAATTATGAATAATAACTTATCAAGTTATGGTTTATAACCAGACAAGTTATGGGCGAAAATAATAATTTGGCCTATTTATTAACTTATGTAAACTATTGGACTATTAATTTTAATTCATCTCAAATTTTGGCCTATTTTCCTCTTTCTCCCTAATAATAATAATAAATATAATAATGATAATAATAATAAAACTAATAATAATAATAACAATAACAATAATAATAACAACAACAACAACAACAATAATAATAATAATAATACAAATAAAATAATAATAATAATAATAATAATAATAATAATAATAATAATAATAATAGATTCTCATCATTTTGAGATTCATGGGAATTTGAATAACACCATGTTGGGTGGTATTAAAATTACCTTAAAATGAGAGAAAGTGAATCCCATGATAATCACTTTCTTGGGAATTAAGCTTAGAACAAAAACATAGAGCGCGTTTGGTTTCATTCTCAAAAACGTTTTTCACATTTTTCAAGAAATAAAAATTGAAAATACCTTCAAAAACGTGTTTGGTTTGTGTTTTCTTAAAAATTGAAACTGAAAACGTTTTTGACTCTTTTCATATTTTGTATACATTTCTGAAAATGGTTTATACTCATTTTCATTTACTCATTTTCCATTTTCTTCTACTCTCATTCTCTTCTTTCCTCGCTCCCTCCATATAGACGCCGGTGAGTCGAACTCAGTCATGGTCGCCGCCAACTCTGTCCGAGTTGCCGCTGCTCAAATGACCTCCATCAACGACCTCGATACCAACTTCACTCACTAGTTGTTTAGATTGTTTATTCATTTTAATGGCTATAGAGATTTATGGGCAGGCATTTGTTGCAGAGAATCAGGCATTTGGCTGTCACTTGGTGGTTACCAACAAAAAGAACCTGATGATAAGCGCTTGAATAATACCGTAATTGATGATGCTTTGGAACATCAAAAGCACTTATAAGAAGACACACTTTGGTAGGTGTTTTTTTTTTTTTGGTTTTTGTTCATATTTCTTGTTTTACACTGGTTTTTTGGTTTTGTTCATGTTTCTTGTTTTATTCTGGCTTTTAGTTTTGTTCATGTATATAATGTTTATTTAAAATATTTATTTAAAATATTTAATATTATTATTTATTTAATATATTATTATTTTAAATATTATTACATATTTTTAAAATTTAAACCACTAAATACAATTTTAGTATTTTTAAATTAAAAATAATCTCAGACTAAACCTACTAAACGCATTTTCAAAAATAATTATACAATAAAAATAAAAATGTTTTAATTTTTATTTTTAAATAAAAAATAAAATTATTTAGGTATCTTTTCATGGGCTTATATGTACGGTAGTTTTACACACATATGTATACATACACATACACATATATATTACTTATGTATCAGCAATATATATTTTTTTAAGAAGCTAATGATAAACTTCAATTAAAAATAAAAATTAACACTGTCCACCAGATTAGAATTGTTATATTTGAGAAAGCTTTGCTTTTTGAACTGTTCTTTTTGAGATATATCAATCATAATTAACCAGGAAAAGAAGTTTAAATGAAAATTCAATGCACTGGGTGAAACCTATTTCTCGGTATACGATCACTTAATAAGAGCCATGCTTTTGGTACTTGTGTGATGTACATGACCATTCTCTGACAAAGTATACCTTGATAAACAAAAACAATTTTTGAATAGAGCATACCTAGTCTAAGATGTTTGAACTGCCGCGCAAGCCGCCATGTAAAGTGACATTAGTGACATTAATCTAAGCCTCTTATTATCATCTCTTGATATGATATGCATTGTGCGCTTAAGACTAGCAATGAAAGCGGCCTCTTAGTGTACTTCAATTGCTATTTTTGTTTTTGTTTTTTTTTTTTTTTTTTTTTTTTTTGTTTTTAAATATATCTGTTATAGAGAAAGAAAACATATACCAATAATATTAAACTACATTGTTGTCCGGGTGACCTAAACGACCCCAAATTACCAACAGATATCAGATGGTCGTTTAAGGTTATTCTTGGCAATGTAGGCAAGCTCTAGTTGCACACTAAACATAATAGGGTGTTCTCTCTAAATGATGGTTGTGCGGATCTGACAATGAACAATGGGAGCTAAATTAATTATTTATTTTTGTTAATGCAGATTCCGAAAGCAGTTCACACATTAGAGCTCTGTGAAGCAACCCCACGTATAGTGACTGTGGAAGACTTCCCGGGTAAAATTAGCATTCGGTCAAAATTAAATGTCATACAAAATATTCACAATTGGCTAACAGAGAGGGAACGAGTTTGGTTTCGAAGGTACCCTCAATTAGGTCGTTTAATAGACTTGCCAACTAAAGGGAATTTTTCTGGAGCACTGATGCATCATTTATTGTTGAGGCGAGTGGAATGCCAAAAGGAGCATGAGGTTTGGTTCTCCGCCGAAGGTAAACCGTTAAGGTTCTCTCTCAATGAGTTTACGTTGATAACTGGCTTGTACACAAGCGGTGGTCCATCTCAAGAAGACATTAAATCTCGTGAGGTCGAAGAAATACTAATGAACAAGTACTGGCCTGGTGCAAATGGTGTCACTGTCGATGATGTTGCTAAAAAACTTGAAGAGTTGAGCAAAAAAAAGGAGAAATCCAAGGATAGAGTGCGACTAGCGTTTGTATACATGATAGCTGGGTTCTTGATGGCTGGAGACCCGAGGAAGAAGATTAATTCATCTTGGCTTAAGTATGCCGCTGACCTCAATTTCTTTGATCAATATCCTTGTGGAATTGAGTGTTATGATTTGACACTCACGAGCTTGAAGAAGATAAACCTCGCAGAAAAATGGGAGAAAAGGTGTGAGAAGAATAAGAAAGGTCCTGAAAATTATGACCTTTTTGGATGCCCTTGGATCTTTCAGGTAAGGTTTTCACTCTACGCTAGTATTGTTTTTTTTTTTTCTAGTTAAATATAATTTATTATTTGGTTGTTTTAGTAATGTCGCTATACTTTTCATTTTAGGCATGGGCTTTTGAGGCAATGCCGGAGTTGGGAAAGAGCGTGGCCAAATTTGAAGATCGAGGCAAACATATTCCACGGTGGTTCCGTTGGCAATTGACAGAAACGGCGAACTTATGGCGTCCATGTTTGGAGGTCATGAGGTCGGTTGAGGTAATTCTAACTTACACTTTACATTTTAAAATTTAGTTTTATCCTTTTGGACTAATAGCTTATACTCATTTCATTTCTTTTTAGTTTACCGTACGACCTACTTTGACTCCTTCAGCGGAGGAGAGAGAACAAGAGTACTATCAACGACTCAATAAACGTGAGGATATTGTGGATGAAGTCATAGATCACCTCACAATGTTTTTAGTAGGAGATGTTATCTTGCATAGTTCTGTAGTTAAGGAAGCGGATCATAGACCACGCCCGATCGCTTCTTCTCCCCGAAATACCACGACCCATGATACGATTCCCGGAGCCTTTACCACTTGTATTGCCCCCCAAACGCATGGCCCGACCATTGAAACATTAACTCCTATAGACTCGTAGGCCCATGGATCGATGCCAACAACATCGACCTCCTTTGCCGCCCCATCTAGAGGTCAACAGGATCACTCTTTAGAGATGTTTCATCTTTTTGATCGTCGTTTCGGTGAACATGAGGACGAGATCCAATCATTAGATGACTGTCCTTATATGACACCACCTACACCTATTCATGAGGGAGTGAGCTATGTGGAATTAGGTGATGAGATTGTGAAATATGGTCAACAACTGAAGCGTAAAAAGCGGTCTCAAGCCTTGATAGCACCATTTCTAGAGTGGCCAAAGAGGGTTAAATTCACAAGGTCAGAACATCTTACTTTTGACCCATTCAGGCATCCATGTGAAAATGACCACCAAGCCTTTTGGAGATGGTTCAAAGGTGAAACGAAAGGTAGCCTGACCATCCGATGCGGACTCGCTCTTCAAAACTGACACTTTTTTGAGATTATGTTGCGCAAAGGTGCTTATATAAATAGTGAGGTAAGTTACTACTCTTTTGTAATAATCAAATATATGTCTTCTTTATAAATTATTAATTATATTTATTGATTTGCTTATCAATTGAATTAATTTGTATTTTTGCAGCACGTGGATGAGATATTATATTTGTTCAGGAAACGGATTGATAAGTTTCCTGACATCTTTCCTAAAGACATATGCATTCTCAGTGATTGTTTTTCCCAGACATTGTGTGCATTATACAATGATACTATCAATCCAGAGACTAAAAATTTTAAAATTACTGGCCAGATGAAAGAATATTATAAAGGGATTAGGCCAAGTAGGGGAAGAGATTGGGCCAGAGTTAGTCGGTTCTACGTACCATGGAACTGTTTTAACTGTCATTGGATATTACTTGATGTTGATGTTTCGTCTTGGATCGTAACGGTCTATGACTCTGTCCCTACTTGTCTTTCACTTGAGGATATGGACAATTCTGTGAAACCATTTCTTGAGTATTTCCCTTTTTTGCTTAAGAAGTCTAAGAAATTCTTAAGCTACAGGGATAATTTCAAGAGTTCGATGATTTTAGCGCAAGCAGAAGAAAATAGAGTCCCTATTAACAAAAATACGTAAATTGTATTTACTTTTTATTTTTTTTTTAATAAAAACTAATATCTTGTTACTTTTAAGCTTATGTGTAAATTTGTTTGACAGTGGTGACTGTGGTGTATACATGTTAAAGACACTAGAGATGCTTATGGTCGGAAAATGCAATGAAGAAGCGCAAAAGTATCTTAACGACAAAAAGATATTAGCTGTTAGAAGGTTTTATGCGGTTCAACTCTATGCTAGTAATGCGGATCCATAGTTGATGATTAATATTATGTCTTTCTACATTTTTACATCTTTTTATTATGTGAATGATTATTTCTTTGAGTTATATTTCGATTCTCTAAAAGGTTTTACATGGTTTTTTTTTCTACATAATTGACTTCGATGAGGCTCAAGCGCAAGAAGCGTGTTTTGAGTTCCCGATAGCCAAATACATTAAAAATTTGTATACATGGCTGTTTGAGCAATCCTTTAACATCAATGGAAATATCCAATTGACCGAATTCATAAAATCCATAACACGAGGCCACAAGCCACATTGTAACGACACTAATTGCCATATTGAAAATGTAACCTAGTAATAAAAAAAAAAAAAAAAGAAACAAGGACGCCAATAAGTCAAGTAAAAGCAATCACTATTACATACGAAAACACACACAAAAATAAAGGAGTAAACAAAGAAAGGTCCGTTGTCAGCCTATGGGTACCACCACGGATGGTGCAATGGGCATGTCATTATGTTGAATAAGTTTTGAAAACAAAATGTTAATTTTACTGTAAATTGAACACTTGCACACCCAAACTATTCGGTTTTTTTTTTTTTTTTTTTTTTTTTTTTTTTTTTTTGCATAATTAACTCTGAACTTTTGATTTTGACAAACTGCACTGTGATATTTAAATTTAATTACAATTGACATCTAATAATTTTAGAGTAAATTGCACACTTGTATACTTGCATCATAATGTTTGCATATGATTTCGGAGGAATTGTTTTTACATCAATTTCAAAACTTAAGGTAGTTTTTAATTTTCAGTTGACATATTAATAAATATACTAAAGAAAACCCGTCCCACATTGTTCACCCACACTCAATTTACTATTCTTGCAATAGTGTTCTGACCATTTTGCCCTTTTTCTCTCTTCTTTTTTCGTTTGTGGGGGGTTGTGGGCTTTTTGGTCTTTTAAATTTTGTTGAAAGCAGACCCGTCTGGCACTGTTCATCCACGGTCATTTTATTGTTTTTGCAGTAGTGTGCTGGGTCCTTCTTTTACTTTTTCTTTGAAAAAATTCCGGTTGTGTCCTAAATTTGTGCATTTACCGTTTTATCCTCTGTTGTTGAATTCTGATATGTTTTTGTTTGGGTATTTTTGTCTTTATCAACGTATCTAAAATTTCTGGTTGTATCCTAGATATGTGTTTTTTCATTGTATCCTTAGTTGTTTATTTCTGCTTTGGTTTTTGTTTGGGTATTTTTGTCTTTATCAAGATATCTTTATTTCTATTTAAGTTTTTTTTTCTCCATACAGTTGTGCATGAGCTGTTTGGGAGAAGACAGAGTGAAGTGGTGAGACCCAGTGTCATACGTGTTAACTTTTTCCTCCATAGTTAAAGACAGCTGTGCATGAGATGTCTGGGAGAAGAGAGAGTTCGGTGGTGGGACCCAGTTTCATACATGTTAGTGCAGTGGTGGGATTCGGTGTTAACGTGTTAATCAATTTAGAAAATGTCGTTGGTGTCCCATAAAAGTTGTTTTTATTATTTTTCCCTCAATTTTTTTTGTTGTTGAGTTTCTCTGCTAGGCATTTTTGTCATTTAATGCGTTGGTATTTGTTTAGTCTTCTCGAGAAGCTTCCTGATTCCTTCACTCTTGCTCTCACATCTCACGTTTTCCTTTTTCTTATTTGCTCAAGTTTTCCTTCTTCGTCTATTCTCCGTATCTCTACTTCGTTTTCTTAATGATTCCTTCTGGTTTTGTTCTAGATTTTTTAGGGCATTGTTAATTTTTTTTTTTGTTTTTCGATTTTCTTCTATGTGGGTATTTTAAGCTTTTTTGGGTTTTTTTTTTATACAAACAATTTTTCTGTGACATTTTTTGGGGTTGTATCTCGATTTATTGTGGTATATGTGAGTAAATCTTATGGCTTATGTTTTGATGGAATTTCTAGGTTTTATTCTCTCTGGAACTTTTGGAAATTTTTTTTTCTGCCGTTTAGATATTTTTTGCTTTTTAGGGTTTTCTTCTTTGATTTTTTGTTTTGTTTCTGGGTTTGGTTACAATTTTCATGGGTTGAGGTTTTTCGTGCTGTTCATTTCGGGTTTTTCTTGGTTTTTTAGTGCCTTATCATTGACCACCATCACGACAGCTCCGAACAAATATTTTACTATCTACAATCATGGATGATGTTCATAAGCTTTCTTTTGTTGTTTGGCTCCAACAACATCAGCTTCATTCAAGAAGGCATTAGCGTCAGATATGCAAATTTCTCTTTTCTCAAGAATGAAAAAAAAGCTGTTGTTTTCTAAGAAGTAACATCATTCTTATGTTCGAAAGTTCTACATTTAGAGGTTCCATTTTATGATGCTTAAAAATTGTATGCGTTAATGCAGATTATTATTTTTTTTATTAGTCCGTTTCTTCTAATTTGTTGTTTTGTAAAGGACTCTTGTAATCCATATTTTCCCTTATTTTCTTCCTTTCGCTATTTTGTTTTTGTTTTTTAATTTATAGAATTTTTTACTTTTTTCTTATTTCCCGATTCTTTTTCATCATTTTTGTTCAGACAACATTTTCTCTTTTTCTCTTTTTATTTGTTCTTTTCTATTTTTAAAAAGAAATTTATTTCTTTTACTTTTTTAATATGATATTTGTTTGTGATTTTATTATTATTCTTCTTTTTTTATGTTTCCAATAATTTTTTTCTCTTATCTTCTGGATTAATTTTTGATATAGTTGTTTCTTACAACTTCTAGATAATTTTTACAGTATCATAGTGTTTAGGTATTATTTTGACATGTATTATTTTGCTGTAATTCCGTTTAACATAAAATTTTTTTATCGGTGACTTGCATGCTTCATGACAGCTGTTAACTAATGATTATTTCAGTTGTTTTTTCTCCCAACAAATGCTATCCATGCTTCATCAAAAATTTGTTCCTCTTTTATATAACTATTGTGTTTTATTTCATTATTACCGTTTCTCATTTTTCTTTTGTTTTCCTTCTCCAACTTTTATAATACAATCTCTCATACCTTCTATGTCATCCTATTATTTACAAATCTTAGTAGTATTAAGGTTTTATTCTCATTATAAATGTATTCTGAATCTTTGATTCATCTCGTTTTCTTCGTCAGTTTTCAATAAACGATTTTCCTATGTCCTTTTCTCTATTTTCGACTCTTACTTGTCCTACTGGGTCTGCTTCTGTGTTCCTCTTCTTCAAATAAGGTAATATTTTATTTAATTTTACAGTTGTTATTTTATTCTTTTAGATTATTTGATTCAGTTTTAAATGTTAAAAATTATTGTTTTTGTTTGTCATCACTAGAGTTAGTTTTTATGTGATTCATTAGTTATAGTTTTTGTCTATATTTATTTCATTCTATTCATTTTTTAGCAGCTTAGTTAGCAATTGTTAATAATGTTTTTGTTTTTAGTTTTATCTGGATTACTTGATATATATAATGTTATTTACCTAAACATTTCGAATCTTATTTTTTCTATCATGTTGTTTTCTGCTTTAGTTCTGTTTTGTTCTTACCTTATCTGTTTATTTTCTTTCTTCTTCTCTATGTGTTTTACTTATTTTATCATTGTTCTCACTTTTCTTTTTCGAACTTATTTTGGGTTTTCTTAGGTTGTTATTGTTTTTTTGGTGATAATGAAGTATGTTTCTCCTCTTTCTATCATGTTTTCTTAGATCGTTTATCTTTTGTCGTTTTATTATATAGTCTCTCTGGTTTCTTTTAACTTCACTTTTATGATGCCGGAAAAAACCTGTTTTTTATTGTAATGATTGCGTTCTCCTTTGTTTTGTTGGCATATAGTAATGATATATTGAATCTGTTTTCATCTGTTTTATAGCCACATATGTATATGAATGCAGTTATTTTTGCCTAGCATATTCTATCTTTATTTAGCTTTGATAAGTGGCAATAATCCTTATAATCTTGGTCTTTTTAATTCCATGTAATGTATGTAAAAATTCTATCAATAACTCTTTCCTGTTTAGATTTTAGTTTTTGGTTTTCTGTATCATCTTTAACCAGAATAGCCCAAATGTTGTTCTCTTTTTTTTTTCTTCCTTTCGTGTGTGGCAATGATGATCAAAAATAACTTTGGCCTCCTTAATTTTGATGAATCTATCCAAAAATTACCATTAATAAGCTCTTTTTATTTGGGTTTTGATTTTGCTTATTCTCTTGACCAAAACAATTTAAATGTTTTTTTTTGTGTCCTTTAATCCAAATACATCGCATGCCTATTCCAATTAAATTCCAATTTCATATATTCTTCTTTATTGGATTTTCCCATATTACTTTCCGCATAATCTAATTTACCTCATTTTCAATAAACAAGTAACCTGACTCACTCTTTTGGTCTACTATTTTTTTTCAACATCATTTTGATCTTTTGGTATCTGTGATTTAAAATTTTGATTCAAAATCTTACTTTTTTTTCCGTGCCATATTTTCCCCTACTTCTTCTCCTTTTCTTTTATAAAATCTCTTTGATCTTTGTCTTCCCTTACGATCTCCCAATGCGTTTTTCTTCTTTATGTTTAATTTTTCTCTTCAGCTTCTCTGATTATTTTATTATTTTGATCCAAAAAGAACCTAATCACTACTTAGGCATTTCAGCCCTCCTCCAAAAATAACAACATCAGCTCCAACACCAATCGACCCGTAAACACCACCGAGTCCAAAAAATTTAACCACAAGGTAAAATATATTCATTAACCTTTTAAACCTATATTTATCCATAACTTTTTAAACATATATTTATCCACAATCTTTTAAACATATATTTCAATAACTTTTTTCCATTTTCAGTTCTTGGTCAAAAGAAGCAGAATAGTTCAAAAAAAAAAAAAACATCAAAGGACTAAGTAACATAACTATTTTTAAATTAAGACATTTATAATATCCTCAATTACTAATACTTCTTCAAAATTTCCATTTTGCAGTTGAAAAAGAAAGAAGACAACAACAAAAAATAGACATGACAGTTCAAATACGCTGTATAGTACTGTGCTATCGCAATAACATATATATTGCATGATACAAAGTTATATAAACGTACAAAAAAATTCATATTGTGATGTATAATTGTACTATCACAAACACATTTTTTATACAATGCCAAATTATTATCAGACTATCACAACCGTTTATATATACAAAGTTATTATCCCTCGCATTGCGAGGGTACAAAACTAGTTATATATATTATTATATATTACTAAAGGAGGGCATGCTTTTCACTGTTCATTAAGAGATAAAACACTGTTTTTTGTACAGTAATTTTTTTGGTCCCTTTTTTGCCTATGATTTCTTTCTCCGTGTGTTTTAGTGTGTGGTTTTTTGGTCTTTTTGGCTGGTTTACTCTCTCTGTGTGTTTTAGTGTGTGGTTTTTTGGTCTTTTTGGCTGCCTATTGTGTGAGTTTTGACTTTATTGTTTCATTTTTTTTTAGTTTCTTTTTTGCCTTTGGTTTTTTCTATTCGGTATGTTTTAGCGTGTGGTTTTTTTGTCTTTTTGGCTGCCTATTGCGTGGTTTCAGATTTCAATGTTTTCGTGTTTGTCCGTTCTCTCATTCTTTCTTCTTTCTTTCATTTGGCTTCCGCCTCTGGTTATTAGGGTTTCTTTTCTCTCTCTCTCTCTCTCTCTCTCTCTCTCTCTCTCTCTCTCTCTCTCTCTCTTTTTGTGCTTTTGTTTTCTTCAGCTTTGGGTCTTCGGTTGGTTCCTTCTTTAGCTGATGATTTTACATTCGCTGCTTCATCCATTCTTTGTTCTGTCGAAGGTTTGTCTCTTATTCGTTGCTTTATTTATTTTGGGTTTTATATGTTCTTGATTCATGTCTTCTATTGATGGTTTTTCTTATATATTTAGCTTGCGGTTTTTCTTCCTCTTTTTTTATCCGTGTTGTTCTTTTTTTTTTTAAATCACTTTGTTCTTCTACTGTTGGTTTTTTTCCCTCTTACTTTTCTATTGTTTTTTTTTCCTTCACTTAACTGATGATTCAGGAATGTTCTTGGAGATTTTTTTTGTACGAAATTTTTCTTGGAAAAAAGGGAAAAAAAAGTTTTCTTTTTTATTTTATTTTATTTTATTTTAGGTCCTTACTTTTCTATGCTTTTTATTTTTTTATTTTTTTTCCCCATCATTTTACTGATGATTCTCGAATGTTCTTGAAAATTTTCCCTCTATGCTTTTCATTTACATTTTTCATGCACTGCCTTATAACCAATATGTGTAACATTGCTATTGGTTATCTTATTCTTTATATACATAAAAAGTTGTTGTTATATATTTTAATTAATTCTCTCCCGTTTTCTCCTTCACAGCAAACATCCTTCCTTCTCTATTTCATCGTTCATCATTTATTGCTCTACTTTACCTTGGTTTATTTATTACCCCATTGTGTTAGTTCTGTTTCTTTGGTTTTGACTTGGTTGGTCGATATAGGCTGATTAACGCAGGACTGAAAATATTCCAAGTATTATTAAGTATTTTTGTCTTATTTTTACCTGTAATCCTTATCAAGTATATAGTAGATAGAATGTTTAAATATTTACTTTTTTCTTACTTTTTACTTACTCTAACGTTCTTCACTTTTTGTTTCCCTGAACTTATTTTGATCTATTTATTGCTCAGCCCTTCAACTTATTTCTGTTTCATCTGTATTTGGCTCGCTTTGTAGTACCTGTTTAAGGCCATATTTAGAACATTGCAGGTACATTTACTACTTATTTCCTACGTGTTGCTTATTTAGTCTACAGTCATAAAATCTTTACTCTTTACATTCCAGATTCTTCTTCTTTTTTAGTACGTGGCGATGATGACTAATTTCAATTTTGGCCAATTAAATTTGATCTAATCTGTCCAAAGATTGTCGTGAACATCTCCGTGTGTTTTAGTGTGTGGTTTTCTGGTCTTATCGGCTGCTTATTGTCTGAGTTCTGACTTTATTGTTTCATTTTTTTAGTTTATCTTTTGCCTTTTTTTTTTGCCATCTCTTTTAGTTCACCTGGTAGTCTTTGGATAGATCTTTACCTTGCTATGGCCATTTTAATCTGTGTGGCAAATGTGATATTTGACTAATTTTTGTGCCTTTATGCAGTTGCCATAGTTATTACTATCAGATAGCCATAAAATGGTCATAAAAATATAAGTCAGATTATTTGCCACACATTGCTGACAATACCTAATGTCTGAGCCATATTTCCTTAGAAATTACATTCAATGTATCTCTAGCTATCTAAAATTTTATTTTAAATTATAGTATATTTTATAATTATTGAATACAATTGTTCAAATATTTGCTTTCTTATCCTCTCTTACTTGCTCTAATATTGTTGAGTTTTTCGTTGTTTCATCTTACTTTGGGCTATATGCTGCTCAATCCTTTAATTTATCTGTCTTCATCTGTGTTTGGCTCGCTTATAGTCTGTGTTTAAGACAATATTCAAAGCGTTACAGGTACGTTTACTACTTATTGACTGCTTTTTTCTACCTCATTGGTATGTAGTAATGAAATTTTTACTCTTTATTGATCCTTTTGATAATGATATATGTATATATGTATATTCATTCTTTGATTACGTATTTGATCCTTACTTGCCATTTGTGCATGCGAATGGAATAAATATTTACTGCTACTTTTGGCAACTTCTCATTGCTCTTTTTTTTTTTTAGTCTGTAGTAAGTAATGGTGCTTAATAGCCTTTTGTACATGCGAATGCATTTTTTGATTAATTATTTGATCCTTCCCTTTTGTACATACGAATGCTAAAAATATTTTTTGTCCCTTTTGTCCACTCCTGATTGCTCTTTTTCTTTACCCTGTAGTGATGATGGTTGATAGATGACATATGGCGCTGAAGATAGGAAAACATAAATACAAATTTTTTTTTTTCCTAATTTATATTTTGCACAGATTATGTTCTTTATTTTTCTTATACATTTAATATTGTAAATTATAAATTTATCTCATTATATACACATAATCACTATACATATTTCATATATTTTTTGTATTTCCATTATTTTTTCTTTCTCTTTTATTTCTCATTAATTACATAAAAATTTATCAATCTATGCTTATCTAATCTTAATAAAAAATTTAATAAAGGTTTTATAAACTAAACTTTTCATAATTGACAAAATGATAACACATAATTAATAAAATCATAACATATATAAAATAAAAATTTGTTGAATAAAATAAAAATATAAAATATAAAATATAGTTTTTAAAAACGTTTAGTACTAATTTATGCAAATGATTTAGATACTGTACGCATATTCAATACATTAAAAAATTAAAACATTTTTTAATCTAAAAAAAGTTTAAAATATAAATCTCTATTATTATCTTAAAAATAACATTTTCTCCCTTTTTTAAAATTATGTTTAAAACAAAAACTTACTAAATAAAGTAAAAACAAGTATATGTAAGACAAATTTAAATAAAATTATATATATATATATATATATATATATATATATACTAATATCATACTTTTCTCTCAGCCTGTAATAACTTATAAAAAGTTTTTTTTTTTTTTTTTTTTTGTAAACATGTAATATACTTATCTTTATCTATCTATATATATATACATTAGTATTATATTTTTTTCTCTCTTTATTTATATATATATATATATATATATATATATAGTTATATGCCTAGTTATGTGCCCGCGCGTTGCTGCGGGAGAAATTTTATTGTATTGGTTTATATATATATATATATATATATATATATATAAAACCAATACAATACAAATTTCTCCCGCAGCAACGCGCGGGCACATAACTAGTTATATACTAAAGGATGGGAAGGGTTTCACTGTTCATGATACAGTGAACATTCTTTCAGATTGAGTGTTCTAGGACTTTCTTTTGTCTTTCTTATGTCTCTATTGGAGGCAGCTACTATGCTTCTGAAGCAAAAATATTTTTTTCCCACCGTTTGTTTTCTCTGTCTTCATGTTTTCAACTACCTTCTTTCCTCTTTCTTTCCTCGTTGCATTTGTTCATTCTTCCTATTTTTTATTGCCTATATATATATATATATATATATATATTACTTTGGTTGGCTTTCTCATTTGCTTTTTGAGATTTTTTTTTTCTTTTTATGTTTCGTCCATAGATTTGGTCGTTTACTTTATATCGATGTCTTTACATTGTCTTTCCTTGGGCCGTTTGTTCTATTCGTCTTCAGCTTTTTTGGTTTTTTGAGTTTGAAATTTTAGTTCATCCTTGCACTCATATGGTTTTTTGTGTTCTTAATTTTTTCTTCTCCATTTGTTTAGGCATAATTTTTTTTTTTTTTTTTTTTGTCCATTTGCTTAGGCATAATTTTATACCGAGATCTAGACCCATTCACCGAAACCTATCTCAATCTAGGGTGAGGACAACCTTAATCGAGGTAGTAAGACCTAAATTGAGACCGAGATCGAGACCAAGGTCGACCGTGTGGTGTCAATCGCAAGTGCTCGATATCGTTAACTTGCAATAAAGAGTGAGTTTAAAAGTATCGATCACACGAGGATAACATATTCAATAAGTACTAAAAATGGATAATTTTAATTTTATTTGAGTAATACAAAAGATGAATTTTGATTAATTTTACAAAATTAAAATTTAAAAACTACAAAATTTAAGAATAATAAAAAAAGAAATTTATTTTCTAAAATGATTAGATAAGGATAAAAACAATGATTATAGAAATGCTTGGAATCATGATTCTATCAATATTAATTGAATTTAATATATTTAAATATTATTGTGATTTTGAGATCATGTTATGTTGCTGGTCAAATCCTCTTATGTTTTATGTACTCTTTTTCAAGCTATACATAAAATATACATTTTCTTAAAAAAAAGCCTCACTATATCTCTATGTGAATTAAATTACAAAAATGTTCATTAAGATTAAGGGATTCAAAAATGACAACATAAATACAAATAGATATATTTCTATACCCATATGGGAATGCTCAGAGGCTGCCCAACAATGATTAGTACTATATGTTACACCACGGTCGAGATATCAACCGTCCCTCGGGTGACAAGCGTCGAAGGACTCCTCACGGAGGACCGGTCACCGACGCCGAGGGAGCCACGTGTCAGAAGTGCCCATTGCACGCCGAGATGTAGCGTGTGCTGAGATGCGTCGAGGAAATGACTATGTGCCGGTAAATCGACGCCGAGGCATTACCAAAGTCAACTCTGCTGTCAGACCTTGGGAAGACGCACTGTTCCACCTACCACCACTGTCATGATCAGAAGCTGACTGAGGATTCACAATCAGAGATATCCGACTGTCAAATCCCAAAAGTGAAGGATAAAAAGCTGACTGCCTCGGGATACGCAGGGGCTCTCTCATGTGTATAAGGCCTATAAATAGGGTCAAAAAGCTCCATATATTTTTTTGAGACACTAAGACCAGAACTTCTACAGAATTTGTAATCTACAGCATATTAATGCAAATACAAGTGGATGTAGGCAAAAAACATTTCTTAGCCGAACCACTATAAACCCTTATCTTCTTTACTGTTTTTTGATTATTAATCCGTAATTATTTTCAAGAGATTAACGTGAGTGTCCGTGGAGAAAAGTAATTCCTTGTTGATTAAAATTCACCATCAACACTATATAAGATTTATTGATTAGAATTTAACTGGTGACTATTTTCATAAAATATGAATGATCTTAGAATTTTCAATGATAAGTCGACAAAAGAATCTCCTCTGACTTATAAGTGTTGTCATCAAGAAGGAGTGCTCCAAGAACAAGAAAAACAAACATGAATTTCTTTAAGTGAGATTTTGCTTAATTAGATGAGTATAAATCTCACCTACATCATAAATGTAATGATCAAAAGATTAGTCAATTAAATTTCCAAAAATGAACATGAAATTTAAAGAACAAATTTTCTTGATATTGTTTGTATTTTGATGATGAGTATTTTGTGGTGCATTAAGACACTTCTATGATTAAATTAAGAATGAAGTTAATTGTTATTATTTGAAATAAATCATGGAATAGAAATTCTCGGAATAAGAACATTATCGTGAAATTTCGACTGCAAAAATAAAGAGACTCGATTGTAACTAGAGACTAGCAATTTCTGCTAAGAAGAGATTCAATAAGGAATCAGAATTACAATTCCATAAAATTAAGAATTAAATTTCCCAAATCAATTAATGAATAACAACGCAAGTAAAATACTTATTGCAACAGTAGTAGCAACAATAATTTTAGTCATGTCATATTTCATGCCATACTGCATTCTAAGTTATGGATACTATCTGTATAAAAAAAATACTAAAAGTGGAACTCGCACATAAAATTTTTATTGTAATTTGAGCCAAATCAAATCGAGGTATCATCACAAATAATTCCAGTACAATGGATAGAAATTGATCAAATTTGAAATAGAAGGCTAGGATTAAAGCATCATTTAACAAGCAAAACAAAAAAAAGGCCAAATTGGTGCCACCTTAAGGGAGGAAAAGGACAAAAATTTCCTTTCTACAATACCATGTCAAGTCCAATTAAAAGTTATACAAGAAGGTCCGTTTAATTCGCTGATTCGAATTTTTAATTTGAGTTGAGATTTGATTATATATTATTTTCTGCTCTTTTATTATTCTTTCCTAATTTCCTTATGTTTTCCACTTAATTAATAGTGCAATATGAAGGGTTTCTTTTTTGTTTATACAGATTTAGTCTATGTATGTGATATGTTAATGGAACTAAATGTATTCTAAAAATTGTCTGATCTTTGTTCTTTTGTAGAATGTAGTACTTATATACTATATTCATTATATGAAAATAAAATATTTTTGCACTGAGCTTATTTAGAGCAGATTTGGTGTTTTGTTATCTCGATTACTGCGCTGCTTGAATATCAATCGCTTGTTGCTTACTCTTGCTATCACTGCGTCATTTCTCTCTATATTTTGATTTAGTTGTCCGACATTCCAAATTTAAACAGTGTTTCAGATATTATTAATTTTTTATATCGTTAATGTTTCAATATTTGTACTGATGTTAGGTACATAGGTATGCTGACCTTCATATTATCTGTTGTTTAGAGTAGATAAATTTGTATGTTTGGGTAGTAATGAAATATGCTGTGTTTGTTTTCTAATACATGTTCTTAAATGCTTTAATTGTGTTGTTAGTAAATGTTATTACTATATGTTGGTAATAATAATTTTAATATGTCGTTAATAAGTATTAGTAAAATATGAGTTATTTCTGCCTTCTTTTTTTTTTTTTTTTTTTTTTTTTTTTTTTTTTTTTGCTCTCGCTTTCGTTATTACATTTTTTCAAACATTACATCCGTTTTTATTGCTTTTTTTGCTATACATATATGTATGTATGTTTGTTTTATAAACTTTATTAACAATATCTATTATATTATTTACTAATTGATTTCAAGTATCAACCTTTTTTTTAGCTTTTTATTTCTTTCGACATTTATATATACATATATTACTTATCTTCTTCTGGAATTGGATTTTACCTTCTTATTTAAAGACAATTTTTCTATTTTACTTTGTCTTTTGGCGTAGCAATGATGATGATAAGCAATTTAAATATTTTGAACTTTACACAGGTTGTCCAAGAATTACTGTTAAAACTTTTTCAAATTTTTCACTACCATTTGGCTCTGTTCTTTTTACCAATATATTTTTTTTCATTTCTTTTTCTTAGTCTTCATTATTTTCTACTTCTATTATGCAATATTTGCTTTCTTAGTAATATTTGGCCATTAAAAACATATTTATACGTAACTGTTATCTTACCGTTAATACTATTTTAGCCTTTACTATTATATTTATTATTTACTCCTGTTCTTTCTTTTTTGTTACTCATTTATGAAATCTAAGATTGAGATGAAAGATCTCATTATCTTTATTGCTCTCTTTCCTTCATTTTCTTTTATGGATGAACATTTTACTTCATTCTTTCTCTAACACTGTTTTTACATCGACTATCGAGAGGCTTTATTTTTTTTTCTTTGCTTTATATTTTAGTTTCACATTCGTCCCTTCAGGTATTTATTTTTATATTTTTTTACTAAGTGTTTCTGGTCATATCTGTCTAAATCATGTATTTTGCTCTTTTTTTTGCTTTTTTTTTTCAACAAAGAGGGCCCCAACCGAGCACAATAATTTTCAAAATATTTGAGGACATCCACATTCTATCATCGCCAATAAAATTATCAACTGCATTGTCACAAGATCCACAAAAGTAAATAAATTTACTATTCTATATAAATTATATATATCAACCATTTATATTATTTTAAATAGAATTTTAAGCCATTTTTTCTGTTTTAGCCCGCAACCAATACCAACACCACATATATTAACACTAACCACAGTTGATCCACAAACTCCTATGCCCATAAAATCAAGCACACGGTAAAACATGTTCAGTATAACAAATATTGTCCACTAATTTAAATATATATCTAAAAAATATTCCACGTATTCAGTCCTGAATCAAGAACAACAAAGCAATCTGAAAAGTGTCCAAAAACAAGGTAATATAAATATTTCTGAAATCTATATTTTACACTGTATAAAATAATTTTTTATTCTCTCCTAATTTCCTTATGTTTTCTACCTAATTAATAGTGCAATATGAAGGGTTTCTTTTCAGATTATACAGATTTAATTTATGTGTGTGTTCTGTTGATGGAACTAAATGTATTCTAAAAATTGTTTGATCTTTGTTCTTTTTTAGAATGTAGTACACTTATATACTATATTCATTATATGATAATAAAATATTTTTGCACTGTGCTTATTTAGAGTAGATTTGGTGTTTTGTTATCTCGATCATTTACTACTATGCTTGAATATCAATAGCTTGTTGCTTTCTCTTGACTGCATCATTTCTCTCTATATTCTGATTTGACTGCCCGACATTTCAAATTTAAACAGTGTTTCAAGTATTATTAATGGTTTATATCGTTAACATTTCAATATTTGTACGGATGTTAGGTATATAGGTATGCTGAACTTCATATTATATATTGCTTAGAGTAGATATATTTGTATGTTTGTGCAGTAATGAAATATGTTGTGTTTGTTTTCTAATATATGTTCATAAATGCTTTAATTCTGTTGTTAGTAAATGTTATTACTATATGTTGCTTATAATATTTTTCAAATGTTGTCAATAAGTATTAGTAAAATATGTGTTATGTCTGCCTTCTTTTTTTCCTTTTCTTTTTTGCTCTCGCTTTCGTTACTACATTTTTTTGAGACATTACGTTCGTTTTTATTACTTTTTTTGCTATACATATATGTATGTATGTTTGTTTCGTAAACTTTATTAACAATATCTATTATATTATTTACTAATTGATTTCAAGTATCAGCCTTTTTTTTTAGCTATTTATTTCTTTCAACATTTATATATACATATGTTACACCATGGTCGAGCAATTGACCACACTGTCGAACGACAAGCACCGAGGTCACCCCACTGAAGGTCGGTCGCTGGCGTCGAGGTAACTACTGTAGTTGAGTGTCCTCTGACCGTCAAGAACCCATCCATGGAGGGACGCGCCGAGCACCATGACTGTTAGATCGAACCATGTGATGCTGGTCTCGGGGCATGGGAGTTGGACTCTGTGGTTGATCTAGACATGCTCGCAACATGTTGAATAGACCATGTGATTGATTAGGTTAGAGTAAAAACCGTTTACACAACTCTAAACCTAATCATCACAACTTAAGTATATTTGTATAATTATCTTAATCCTGAAGTGAATGCGTAGCTCAACTTGGTATCTCATGATCTTTGATTCGCCAATGAGATTAGTTCACAGTTATTGAATGACATCTCGGTCATTGGGATCATGACAATATTAAGTTGGAGTTATGTGATTCACAGATATGGAATTCGTAAAAATAATAGCACCTCATGCTTTATTGACGGGTGTGTGAATAAATAAACCAGGCCTGGTATTCAATGATGATATTCATTGATTAAGACATCGTGACATGTACGAGACATCTTACGAACGTTTGTCTTTCTTATTCACAGTCATATAAAGGAGTTGAGGAAATAATGATTAGAATGGTAAAACGGTAATATTATATACCATTCTGATCACTGATATTTACGAAGGATAATAATGCATTTACACTGTGGACCGTGTGATAAATTGTATCAACACCAAAAGAAAATTAGCGCACATGAATCGAGAGATTATTCGGCATCGAACTTTTAGTGGAGTTGTACGATGTCGGCATTTGTAACGCCCTCTAGAATTAAACATGTTTAATTATGCTAAACTGTGGATTATTAGTGTGCCTAATTTGATTTTCACAATTAATAAAGGGACTTTAAGTTATTTTTAGTAATTAAAATTTCACCCCAAAGATTTTTAGAAAATACACTTAAAATTTAATACATTTTCCTTTTTCTATTTTTCTTTTTTTTTTTTTTTTTCCTTTTTCCTTTTCTTTTTTTTTTTTTTTTTTCTTTTCTTTTTTTCTCCCTTCCTTCCCTTCCGTGCCCAAGCACCCCCCTCTCTCCTTTCCTTTTTTTTTTTTTTTTTCTTTTCTTCCCTGGTTCTCCCACGCACGGCCACCTCTCCCTCTCTCTTTCTCCATTTTCTTCCACGCCACCCACCTCCTTCCTCCGGGATCTCTCTCTCTCTCTGCCGGCTTCCTCTCTCTCCTTGCTCTCTCTTTTTCTCTCCGGGTTTCTCTCTCTCTCTCTCTCGGCGGTTTGGCCGGGAAGCACAAAAAAAAAAAAAAAAAAAAAAAGGAAATTGGGAGAAACCGAGAGAAACAAAGCTTCATCAACTAAATTGAGGTAAAACCCTTTGAAACCCACTCTCTAATTCGAATTATAAGCTTGAGAAAGTTTGATTTTGGTTAGATTTGAATAAATTTGAGTTAGGGTTTGGATTTGAACAATTATTGTTGAAATTGGATGAAATTTGGGGATTTTCAGTTATTGGACTTGTTTAATTGATTAGAAACTGATTTTGATGGATTCTGGAGATATATATTGAAATTGATTTGAATTGCGGGTTTGGCATTTTTCCTATTTATGCCGGCATGTTTGCCGAAATTTCCCTAGAAACTTGTTTTTAAAACTGAAATTAAATAGGAAAACCAAACCTATGGATTGGATTCTAAATTTTAAAGAACCCTAAATGGAATTATAAAGTCATTGTGAAACTTGGATTTGAGTAAAGACACACTAATAGGAAACAATTAAACATGATTGACCTTAATTCGTTTTAGGAATGAGAAATACTTCCTAAGATATTGCTTTTGTGATAAAGCTAGTGGAGAAGTCAATCATTAAGGCTTAAGGAAAGCGGAGGCTAGGAGAACTGAAGACTAGCCCAGGTTTGATATCCAACAGGTAGGATATTCTTGTCCATATCCTTGTTAACTTCACTTTAAATGATTTTGGCCTATGAAAATGTTTTAGAACAAAACATGTTTAAAGAGAAAATGATTTTAAAGGAAATAGCATGAATAATGCTATTAAGTTTTCCAATGATTTTGAAATGAGATTTCAAAGCGTATCATTTCTTAAAATGAAATATTTAGGGAATGATACAATGCATGATGGCCTCGAGATCGGGGGATGTGAGAATCGCATCCTTGGGGGCAGGTCCCAAAACCCGTGCGGATCCGCTTCTTGTTTAGTGGAACTATGGCTCTGCACTTTTTACGAGATAGACATTTTACCGCTTCTTGATTAGTGGTATGATGAGCTGTACATTTTCATTATATAGACATATTCTACTATGTGAGTGTTTCCTTTTTTCAAAAAAAAAGGGATGATCGGTTCCGAGTGTACATCTTCGGACCGTGAGTGCCTTTATTTTAAATGCTTTATAAAATTATATCCTACTGGGCCTTTCGCTCACCTTTTCCTGTTTATAAATGTATTAAACCCCTCCAGGTGATGCGGGGAGTAGGGCGGAATAGGTAGCTTTCACCGGTGTCGTGGACTTGATTTCGGGAAGCAAAGAGTTGTATTCCCTCTATCTTTATTTTCAGGCATGTATAAGAGATTATGGATTGTAAACTTAAATGTTGCTAGATTGTGGTTGATGTCACACTTACTTATATTATATTCATGTATGCTAAACACCTGTGGGAATTCCTGATATGGTACCAGTGACGTGGTTTTAAACTGGTTTGGTTGGAAATTCCACCACCGTTCTTGAAATTAAATCTCTCTTGTATCGAAGGGGACTCGTTTGGAAATACCTGAATGTTTTGGATTTGAATGAAATTAAAATTTTTGCTAATCTCTCTCCTTTAAACAGGTTTAAGTTTCTAACGAGCCTCCTCGTCACCAACCCCGGTTTCGGGGCGTGACAAGACTTGGTATCGAGCCCTTGGTTTAGAACCTTAGGGTTTGGAATTATGCATACATGAATGACATCAGAAACCACTAAAACAGTCTAGCTTTCTTTTCGGATAAGAGAATGCCACTACAGAGAAATCCTAATCCACCGGCGATGCCGAATGAGCAATTTATGGAAGCCATGTACGCCGCCTTTCAAGGGATGGCTACTAGAGCTCAAAATGAACGTCCCGTGGAGGACAGAAAATAGCACTATTTCCGTGAGTACCGGCGTAGCTCGATACCTGTATTCACTAACGCAGGTGGACCCGAGGAAGCCGAGTATTGGTTTGACTCGGTGTATAAGCATCTGAGTACCATGGGGGTGCCGAATGAATATTGGGTGGAGTTTGCAACTTTCAAGTTTGAAGGTCTTGCAGGTGCATGGTGGAAGCATATCCGGCGAATGCAAGATGTAGAGGGGATGACTTGGGAACAATTCGAAGCGCTCTTTAATGAGCAATTCTTTCCTCCAAGTTATCGAGATGAAAAGGCCATGGAGTTCATGGGCCTACAAAGACAGGAGACATGACAAAGTCTTGGGAGTATGAAGCTAAGTTCAATGGATCGTCCTGTTTTGCTCCTTCCTTGATTGAACCGGAGCGCATGAAGTGCTTAAAGTTTGAGAGAGGTCTTAAAGGTGTTATCCGGAGATCGGTGGTAGCTTTAAGGCATCGAGTCTCTGATGACTTGGTTGCGGCAGCCCATCTCTGTTGAGCAAGAGCACATCGCCTTCCTCCAAGATCGAGCAACTTCGGAAAAACTTGAGGAGGACCTCAAAGGAATAACAAAAGGGTCGTGATCAAGGGCAAGGTAGTGGAGGAGTGCCTAGTGGTAGCGGTGGCTCTTCGGGAAGTGGGAAGAGTGGACCCTATAGCTTCAAATGCCACCATTGTGGGGAGCTAGGGCATATCAAGAGGAACTGTCAATCGAGAGGCCAACAGGCCCGGCAACCACCGCAGAGAATCAAGGGGCATTGCTCCTAGTCAAGACGGACTTCCACAGTTCACGCCTTTTTATCACCCCCGTCTCCTGACAGATGCCAATTCCTCCTGCACGGTCTTCCGTCCACCGAACTACTCTTATTTCCGGCCACAGACTTCCCGTACGTCTACCCTACCCCAAAGACAACAAGTATAGGCCTGGAAACCAGAGGCCTAACAACAACGAAAGAGGAAAAGGGAAAGCACCGAGGCAGATGCATACCATGGCCGGGGGAAGTTCTGGAGCTCATGCCGGAAACCCAGTCGTCGAGGGTATGGTACCTATCTCACATTCTTTTGCACGAGTTTTGTTCGACACTGGTGCTACGCACTCTTTTGTTTCCACTTCTTTTGTGAAAATATTGGGTTTGAAACCCGATGACTTAGAGACCCCAATGTCCATAAACTCTCCACTAGGATGTATGGAGGTGACTAGCATATGTAGGTCGTGTGTGATCACGATTGGAAGCGAGAAATTAAAGGCAGATTTGATAATCCTTCCCATGAATCAATTTGATGTGGTGCTTGGAATGGATTGGTTATCAAGATATGGGGCGATTGTTGATTGCCACCGTGATGAGAGTTACTTTGACTACCGGTTCGCACGATAGTAACGTATCGTGGAGGCATTAACCCGCCATCAAGAGCGACTATCATCGAGGCATAGTGTCGGAGGACGACCGGAATTTAGCTTGTTTCTCATTCCTTTCGGCATTAGAGGGTGAATCCGTATCGCCGGGAGAATGTTGAGGTCCCCGTGGTCGGCGAATATACGGATGTATTCCCCGATGAGTTGCCCGGTTTACCACCCGATCGAGAGATCGAGTTTTGCATCGACTTACTTCCGAGACGGCTCCGATTTCTATTGCTCCATATCGAATGGCGCCAAGGGAGATGAAGGAGCTAAGGAAACAAATCGGAGAGTTGATGTAAAAGGGATTCATCAGAACAGATTTCTCCGGGGGTGCACCACTGCCTTGTTCGCGAAAAAGCACGACGGATCCCTTCGGTTGTGCATAGACTACCGACAGTTGAATAGAGTTACTGTGAAGAACAAGTACCCATTGCCGAGGATCGATGAGTTGTTTGATCAACTAGGAGGATCACGGTACTACTCAAAAATCGACTTGAGATCCGGGTATCATCAGTTGAAGATTAGGGAAGATGATATTCCAAAAACAGCTTTCAGGACTCGTTATGGGCACTATGAGTTCTTAGTAATGCCTTTTGGATTGACGAATGCTCCCCGCCGCTTTTATGGACTTGATGAATCGAGTCTTCCGCCCATATTTAGACCAGTTTGTGATAGTCTTTATTGATGACATCCTGGTTTATTCAAAGACTTGGGAAGAGCACGAGCAACATTTGAGGATCGTTCTCCGGACTCTTCGAGAACACCAACTTTATGCAAAGAAGGAGAAATGTGATTTCCGGGTCGATGAAGTCAAGTTCCTTGGGCATGTTATATCCGGACAAGGAATTTCATGAGATCCTCGCAAAGATTGAAACGGTGCTACAATGGGAACGATCAAGAACGAAATGAAATTCAAGCTTCCTAGGACTTGCATGGGTATTATCGACGATTTGTAAAGGATTTCTCGAGTATTGTCTGCTCCAATGACTCGGTTGACTAAAAAGGAAGTCGGGGTTGAATGGGATGTCGATTGTGAACATGCATTCCAAGAACCGAGGACTAGACTAACCAAAGGCGCCGATTCTCGATTCCTCCTAATAGCGATGAGCCGTGACGAGGTGTATTCCGATGCATCGGGACGAGGGGCTTGGGTGTGTTCTTATGCAAAATGGACATGTGGTGGCCTATGCATCTCGTCAACCAAGCCACATGAACAGAAACTACCCCACGCATGACCTGGAGTTAGCAGCAGTGATTTTTGCTCTCAAGATATGGAGATGCTACCTCTATGGAGTAAAATTTCAGATCTTCTCCGATCATAAGAGTTTGAAGTATCTGTTCACTCAGAAGGACTTAAATCTGAGACAAAGAAGATGGATGGAATACATGGAGGACTATGACTTCACCTTGCAGTATCATCCTGGAAAAGCCAACGTGGAAGCGGATGCTCTCAGTAGGAAGACCCCAGGAATCCTAGCATCCTTGGCATTGGAAGATTGGAAGCGGAGTGAAATCGTAGGTGATTATGATCTTCAGTATTATGAGGATTCTGATCAAGCTATGGTGTACAACTTGGTTTCAACGCCAATCCTTATACAACAAGTCAAGCAGAACCAATGGCAAGATTCGCATCTTCAGGGAATTTGGACTCGAGTTCAGAATGGAGAAAAAACTTGACGAATGGAATATTAAGGAGATGGAACGCTCTACTTCAAGAATCGCCTTGCCGCTCCTCAAGTGGATGAGATAAAGAAGATGATCCTTCATGAAGCTCACAAATCGAGGTTTGCTATTCACCCCGGGAGTACCAAGATGTATCAAGACCTCAAAAGACAATATTGGTGGAGAGGCATGAAGAAGGATGTCCGCCAATACGTCGAGAATGTGCGACTTGTCTTCGAGTCAAGGCTGAACATCGAAAACCCGCTGGAGAACTACACCTCTTCCCTGCTCCTGGATGGAAATGGGAACACATTACGATGGATTTTCCGATGGGACCGCCGAGGACCGAACATCGACATGATGCCATATGGGTCGTTGTGGATAGGTTAACGAAGTCCGCTCACTTCATTCCCTTTCGTGCGACTTATTCCGTGAAAGTTCGCAGAGTTGTATCTCGAGCACGTTGTCGACTTCACGGAGTTCCATTGTCTATCACATCGACCGTGACACTGTTTCAATGCCGATATTGGAGAAGTTTCCAAGAAGCCATGGGAACCGAAATGAATTCAAAGACCGCTTTTCATCCTCGGGATCGATGGACAATCTGAGAGAGTTATTCAGATTTTGGAGGACATGCTTCAAGCTTGCATTCTAGATTTTAGTGGAAACCGGAAGAAGCATCTTCATTTAGCCGAGTTTGCATACAACAACAACTATTATCGAGTAGCATTGGGATGGCCCCATTCGAAGCATTGTATGGCGGACCTTGTAGATCGCCAGCTTTGTTGGCTTGAGTCGAAGATCGATCGACCCTTGGACCGGATGTTATCCAAGAAAATAATGAAAAGATAGCCGTGATTCGGGAACGACTATTAACGGCTCAGAGTCGTCAAAAGAGTTATGCTGACAAGAGGCGAAGACCCTTAGAGTTCTCAGAGGGTGATTTTGTCTTGTTGAAAGTCTCTCCACGCAAAGGTGTTACTCGTTTTGGTGTGAAAGGGAAACTCGCGCCGAGGTACATCGGGCCATTTCAAATCACACAACGAGTCGGTGTCGTTGCTTACCGCCTTGATCTTCCTTCGGAATTGTCTCACGTGCACAATGTGTTCCATGTTTCAATGCTTCGAAAGTGTCAACCTGATCCAGAAGCCATTGTGCAATGGTACGACGTGCCGATCCAATATGACACGACTTACGAGGAAGTGCCCATCCAAATTCTTGATCGGAAGATGAAAAGCCTACGTCAACGCGAGATACCGTTAGTGAAGGTGTTGTGGCAGCACCATGGCATTGAAGAAGCAACGTGGGAGTTGGAGACGACGATGCGGAACGATATCCGTATCTCTTCATATCGTGAGGTAAATTTCAATTTCGGGGACTAAATTTCTTAAGGGGGTAGAATGTAACGCCTCTAGAATTAAACATGTTTAATTATGCTAAACTGTGGATTATTAGTGTGCCTAATTTGATTTTCACAATTAATAAAGGGACTTTAAGTTATTTTTAGTAATTAAAATTTCACCCCAAAGATTTTTAGAAAATACACTTAAAATTTAATACATTTTCCTTTTTCTATTTTTTTTTTTTTTTTTTTTTTTTTTTCTTTCCTTTCCTTTTTCTTTTTTTTTTTTTTTTTTCTTTTTTCTTCTTTTCCTCCCTTCCTTCCCGTGCAAGGCGCCAAGACCCCCCTCTCTCTTTTTCCTTTTTTTCTTTTCTTCTTTTCTTCCCCGGGTTCTCCCACGCACGGCCACCTCTCCCTCTCTCTTTCTCCATTTTCTTCCACGCCCCACCTCCTTCCTCCGGGATCTCTCTCTCTCGCCGGGCTTCCTCTCTCTCTTCTTGCTCTCTTTTCTCTCCGGGTTTCTCTCTCTCTCTCTCGGCGGTTTGGCCGGGAAGCACAAAAAAAAAAAAAAAAAACAGAAATTGGGAGAAACCGAGAGAAACAAAGCTTCATCAACTAAATTGAGGTAAAACCCTTTGAAACCCACTCTCTAATTCGAATTATAAGCTTGAGAAAGTTTGATTTTGGTTAGATTTGAATAAATTTGAGTTAGGGTTTGGATTTGAACAATTATTGTTGAAATTGGATGAAATTTGGGGATTTTCAGTTATTGGACTTGTTTAATTGATTAGAAACTGATTTTGATGGATTCTGGAGATATATATTGAAATTGATTTGAATTGCAGGTTTGGCATTTTTCCTATTTATGCCGGCATGTTTGCCGAAATTTCCCTAGAAACTTGTTTTTAAACCTGAAATTAAATAGGAAAACCAAACCTATGGATTGGATTCTAAATTTTAAAGAACCCTAAATGGAATTATAAAGTCATTGTGAAACTTGGATTTGAGTAAAGACACACTAATAGGAAACAATTAAACATGATTGACCTTAATTCGTTTTAGGAATAGAAATACTTCCTAAGATATTGCTTTTGTGATAAAGCTAGTGGAGAAGTCAATCATTAAGGCTTAAGGAAAGCGGAGGCTAGGAGAACTGAAGACTAGCCCAGGTTTGATATCCAACAGGTAGGATATTCTTGTCCATATCCTTGTTAACTTCACTTTAAATGATTTTGGCCTATGAAAATGTTTTAGAACAAAACATGTTTAAAGAGAAAATGATTTTAAAGGAAATAGCATGAATAATGCTATTAAGTTTTCCAATGATTTTGGAATGAGATTTCAAAGCGTATCATTTCTTAAAATGAAATATTTAGGGAATGATACAATGCATGATGGCCTCAGAGATCGGGATGTGAGAATCGCATCCTTGGGGGCAGGTCCCGAAACCCGTACGGATCCGCTTCTTGTTTAGTGGAACTATGGCTCTGCACTTTTTACGAGATAGACATTTTACCGCTTCTTGATTAGTGGTATGATGAGCTGTACATTTTCATTATATAGACATATTCTACTATGTGAGTGTTTCCTTTTTCAAAAAAAATGATCGGTTCCGAGTGTACATCTTCGGACCGTGAGTGCCTTTTATTTTAAATGCTTTATAAAATTATATCCTATCGGGCCTTTCGCTCACCTTTTCCTGTTTATAAATGTATTAAACCCTCCAGGTGATGCGGGGAGTAGGGCGGAATAGGTAGCTTTCACCGGTGTCGTGGACTTGATTTCGGGAAGCAAAGAGTTGTATTCCCTCTATCTTTATTTTCAGGCATGTATAAGAGATTATGGATTGTAAACTTAAATGTTGCTAGATTGTGGTTGATGTCACACTTACTTATATTATATTCATGTATGCTAAACACCTGTGGGAATTCCTGATATGGTACCAGTGACGTGGTTTTAAACTGGTTTGGTTGGAAATTCCACCACCGTTCTTGAAATTAAATCTCTCTTGTATCGAAGGGGGACTCGTTTGGAAATACCTGAATGTTTTGGATTTGAATGAAATTAAAATTTTTGCTAATCTCTCTCCTTTAAACAGGTTTAAGTTTCTAAACGAGCCTCCTCGTCACCAACCCCGGTTTCGGGGGCGTGACAGCATTAAATATGTCGATAACTTATAGGGATGAGTTAGTCGAATATTGTAATTCCATAGCTTTGTTCATGTGGGTCCATTCGGTCTCAAGGCTAGCTCTAATAAATGGGAAAAACAGAAACTGATAATTATGTTTAAATTCATTGTGTTATTTTTCATTTATTCGATAATTGAAAAATAAAAGGAATGAGTTTTGAATTTCGAAATTAATGGAGATTAATTTAAAATTCAAAATGAAATTTAAACATGATTTTATTTGGCAACTAAAGGAAAGAGAAAAGTGATATATTATTTTGGGAAAATTCGGAAATCCCTTGCCATAAGGGGATTTCGAATTTTGCTCCAAAAAGGGGAAGGAAATTCGGAAATCCCTAAGCCATGTAGGGATTTTCAGATTTCAATCCAAGGGTTAAGGAGAAATTCGAAAATCCGATCTAGGGTTTGAGTTTTTGAATTTTCTCCTATATAAGGATATTATTGAAAACCCTAGAAGAGAGTCTTTTGGAGAAAAGAAAAAGAGATCACACTTTTCCTTAGGGTGGCCGGATTTTGTAGAGACAAAATAGAAGGAAACAGTTTCCTTAGGTTTTTGAATAAGAGCCCACTCTCTCATCCTAAATATCGTAGAGTCATAGCCTTGAATCAACGAGTGGTTTTTGGTGTGATCGTGACAATAAACAATGATCTTGTTTCACGGCAATTCTCCATCTTGGAACGTGAGATAGTGAGACAAGATCCTTGCGGTCAATTAATTCAATCGTCACAAAGGTATGTGAGAAATTCTAATCCTTTGATTATAAACATATATCATGCATCCATCTCTCGTTGTGGTTTACGTTTAATTTTGAATTAAATGGATATGATAAAATTTTTTGAAATTCCGCCTACAATATTGTTGTTGTTCAAATGAGTTTTCATATATAAATCACAATAAGATCCTACAATTGGTATCAGAGGCTAGGGCTTTTGATCATGCATGATTTCTGTTTATGCGATTGAATGTATGATATGTGTTGATATTGGCATCTTGCATGAATATATGATGAATTCAAAATTGTTTTGATTGAATATGTGATTGGATCCCGATCGATTGGCTCTAGGTTTTTAATTACACCATGTTGGTGGTTTATGTTTTTCTCTAGAAAATAATGTAAGCCATTAAAGGGCATAGGAAATTTTGTAATTTAAATTTCCAGAAATTATATTTTTTTTTTTTGCAAATCGCCATCGCCATCGCACGTCAAGACGACTCCCACCCTCCGCCACAAGCCCAGCCGACCCTTCCTTCCCGGGTTTTGGTCATGCGGTAGACTAGGGTTTCGAAAACCCTAGTATGCGCTAGGGTTTTCGAAACCCTAAGCGGCTCCGAGCCCCCCGCCACCGGCCTTGCCTGTGCAAGGGTCATGCCCTTAGCAAGCCGCAGGTTTTCTCAAACATGGCGGGCTATGGGCTTAGCCGCAGCCCCGCCAAGGCAAATATAGGGGGCCCCAGGCCCCCGCCCCGTGCAGGGGTCAGCAGCCTTGCCTGCCCAGGGGCCACAGGCCCCTGCCCAGGGGCCACAGTGCCTTGCCTGCATACAAGGGCCACAGCCCGGCGCCGGCCTTGCCTGCAAGGGCCGCGGCCCATGTAGAGTGAGCAAGGCCCCGCTGGCCTGGCAGCCCATCTTTGCAGCCACAGGGCGGGGCCTAGCCCACCGAGAGAAGAAGGTGGGCCCAGATTGTCCCGGGCCCAGCCCAAATAAAAAAAAATATTTTTTATTTTCACTTTTCAGGGATCGAGAGAAGAGAAAATTGAGAAGATGCCAAGAAGACAAAATGAAGAAAATTATTGTAATTATTTTCATTTGTTTTTATGGGTTGTAATTAGAAATGAGCCATAGAGAGGTTAAATTGTAAATGTATGATTTATTGTTTAATCTCGCATCATTATAACATGCCATATAGAATATAGAGATGCCAATATCAAATTGCCATGCAAGCATGTTCATGCATCATTGTAGTTTAATATTATAAATTGTTATAATAATAAATGCAATGGGTAAATTTTATAAAGAGTTATAAAATGCAACAAATTTATAAGGGTTATAATTTTGTTGAATTATTAATTGCACTTATTTTTAAAACAAAATCCATTTTTTCAAAAAGCTAAGGGGAGGGTCGCTTTGCGTTGAAAACGTTCCCAAGGTCTCCGACTTTAGCCCCGATCGTGACATGTGGATAGGTTAAGAACCACCTTAGTGGTCCTCACTTCAATGGGAGAAACCCATGAAACATGTCGCTAAGGAGTCATCAGGTTGCTTATAGAAGATAAGACTCGAAAAGGAAGTAGTGAGGCGAGACCATCCCTAGATGGATCGTTAGTTCATAACAACCTCTAGAGTCGATTAGTCGGTTAAACGCTTAGACTAAAGATCATTGTAATCTCCCATAGGAGCTAGGCAATGAATTTGAGGTGACCAAAAAGATGGTGATTGGTTGCACTAGATGTAGAGACATCTTGTAAAGTGGACCAAACGAGAGGAGTCTCGATGCGATAGGAGGCTTCACGGACGCCACCCCTAGGTGGGACGTGTTGCCGTTTATGATCGTAACACCATAGATGAAACATTTTTTTAAGGATTTTATTTATGTTTAAGTATTTGCATTCATGCATCATACTTCTCTTAAATATAAGCAAATTACCAACACCGTTTTATTTTATTTTTCAACAATTATGTCTTTATCCCCGATCGCGCAAATTCTTAGTACAAACAAACTAGTGGGTGAAAATTACGTTGACTGGAAACGTAACCTCGATATCGTATTGACGGTAGACAAGCACAAGCATGTGCTCACCACCCCCTGTCCTCTTGAGCCGAATGATGATTCGACTCAAGAAGAGCGAGACGCCGCACAATCGCTTGGATGCTTTCCGATGAGATTGCTAGGTGCTATATCTTAGCATCAATTAGCAATGTGTTGCAACAAAGAACATCGTCGACAACATCTTGGGCCGCAGATATGATCTACATCTCTCCGAAATGTTCGGAAGCCGGGCCGCTCAAGCCAAGCAAGTCATGCGGTGCGTAACTTCATGAACCGCGGATGAAATCCGCACTCCCTGCTCGGGACCATATGGTATTGATCATAAGTCACCTGAATGAGATGGAGCTCATGGGAGTCGAAATAGATGGAGAGACTCTCGTGGATATGATCCTAGAGACTCTCCCGGAGATGTTTGACAACTTCAAACTCAACCGCCGATGAATAAGTTGAGTTATTCACTCCCGAACTCATGATGGAGCTTGAACTACGGAAACTCTACTGCTTAAAGGCAAAAGGAGAATGGAAAGGCAAGCCTTGTCAAGCAAAGCCTTCCACCTCCGTGCCAAGAAACAGAAGAAAGCCCGCAGTAACAAGAAGAAGCCGGCTGGAAAAGACAAGAACACTGCAAAGGTGGACAAAAGTACTAACAAATGTCACCATTGCGGAATGTCTGGCCACTGGAAATGCAACAGTCCTACATACCTCAAGGAGGTTAAAGCTAAAGGTACATTGCTTGTTACCGAAGCCTGTTTTGTGGCTGACTCTACTTTTTCTTGGATTGTAGACTCTGGAGCCACTAATCATGTTTGTTGTTCTCTGCAGGGGTTCAGGGAAAACAAAAGGCTTAGCAAGGACGAGTTCAACTTCCGGCTGGGGAATGGAGCATCGATGCTCGACAACAAATACCGTTGGAAGAAGCATTAAATTAATTTTTGAGAACAGTTTTATTGTTTTGAACAATGTTTATTATGTCCCGGTTTTTGGGAAAAATCTTATTTCTGTGGCTCGTTTGATTGAGCAGGGATATTCTTTGGATTTTAATAATGATGTTATTCGAATTCTAAAGAATGGCTTCATGATTACTTCTACAGTCATGATAAACAATCTGTTCTACATTAAACCAAATATTCCAACGATTTGTGATACTGAATTGAATGATGATTCAATAAGAGAGAGTAAGAGATTGAGCTTAGACCCAATTGATCAAACCTACAAATGGCATCTACGTCTTGGACATATTGGCCTTGACAGGATTAAAAGGTTGGTAAGAGACGGTCCCTTACAAACTTTAAGTGTAGGCTCACTACCTACATGTGAATCATGCATAGAAGGAAAAATGACCAAGAGACCCTTTTCAGCAAAGGGTAATAGAGCTAATGAATGCCTAGAACTCGTACATGGTGATGTATGTGGGCCATTCAATATCCAAGCAAGAGGAGGATATGAATATTTCATAACCTTCACTGATGACTATTCTCGTTTTGGTCATATTTATCTAATGCGTCAAAAGTCTGAAACCTTTGAAAAGTTCAAAGAGTTCAAGGCCTTGGTTGAAAAGCAATTAGATAAACAGATCAAAACACTACGATCTGATCGTGGAGGTGAATACTTGCTGGGAGAGTTCAAGACTTTCTTAAGGAAGAAGGTATATTTCTCAATTGACCGCGCCAGCACTCCTCATCGAATGGCGTGTCGTAGAGAAGGAATCGAACTCTGTTAGATATGGTTAGATCAATGATGAGTTACTCATCTCTTCCAGATTCCTTTTGGGGATATGCCTTGGAAACAAAGAAGATACATTCTGAACCAAGTTCCATCTAAGGCAAGCACTGAACTCCATATGAAAGATGGAGTGGCAAGAAGTCATCTCTTGGCCACACCCGAATATGGGGTTGTCCGCACATGTGCTTAGAAAGAAGACCGTAAGGTGACTAGTCGCTCGTAACTATGCCTGCTTTGTAGGATATCCTAAAGGAAGAAAAGGCTATATCTTCTATAGTCCTATCGATCGAAAAACATTCACAAAGACGAATGCTCGCTTTCTAGAAGAGGATTTTATAAAGAATATGAAGCCTAGAAGCAAGCTTGTACTTGAGGAATTGATCGTGAAAATGTTCATGCAACATGTCCGCAGCCTATTCCCCGAACCGACAACAGATGAACCACAACGAGAACTAACACCAAGAGAGCCTCGACGTAGTGGGAGGGTTGTGAGAACCCCGATAGGTACATGTCTTATGGAGATGCATTAATTGCGCCTCAAATTTAGACATCGACGAACCTCTCTCTACTTGCAGGCCATGGAAAGTTCTCAAAAAACCTCGCGGGCATGAAGCCATGGACGCCAAATACAATCGATGTATAAAAAAAACGGGCGTATGGACTCGGGTAGATCCTCCTCAAGGGGTAAAACCCGTAGGGTGTAAATGGATCTACAAGAAGAAGAGGGGTCCGGATGGGAATGTAGAGACATTCAAAGCAAGGCTTGTAGCCAAGGGCTACACCCGTAAAAAGAGGCATCGACTATGAGGATACCTTCTCTCCGGTAGCCATGCTTAAATCCATCCGAATTCTTCTATCCATTGTCACCGCTTTAGATTATGAAATCTGGTAGATGGATGTAAAGACAATTTTCTTAATGGCAACCTGGATGAGCGCATTTATATGGCACAACCAGATGGATTCATTGAAAAGGGTCTAGAAGAAAAGGTTTGCGAATGCGTAAGTCCATTTATGGATCAAGAGCATCCGTATCATGGAATATCGATTCGATGAGACCGTTAAAACTTACGGTTTTGTTCACCAATGGATGAGCCTTGTGTGTATAAGCCGATACAAGAAGGAAAAGTGGTTTTCTTAGTCTTATATGTAGATGACATAGTACTCATTGGGAATGATGTAGGAAGACTAATCGAGGTTAAGCTCGGGCCGGCAAAAGCGCTTTGATATGAAGGATCTAGGAGAAGCCGCCTATGTTTTGGGAATTCGGATCTTCGAGATCGGAAGAACAAAGAGTTGGCACTTGCCTCAAGCATCCTACATCGATAAGGTAATGGACCGGTTCGCTATGCAAAACTCCAAAAAGGGTTATCTCGCCTTCGACATGGAGTATCCCTCTCAAAGGAGCAGTCTCTCAAGACTCCTCAAGAAGAGGGAAGACATGAGCCGAGTTCCTTACGCTCACCGTAGGAAGCCTCATGTATGCAATGCTTTGCACCAGACTGATATATGCTACGCAAAGAGGGCGTGGTGAGTAGATTCCACCAAACCCCGACCCGAGCAATCGGTTACCGTAAAGCATATCCTCAAGTATCTTAGGAGAACGAGGAACTATATGCTTGTATATTCGTGTACCGACCGACTATGACGGATATACCGACTCCGATTTCCAATCGGATAAGGATTCCAGAAATCCACTTCGTGGATCGCTTGTTTGTCCCGAATGGAGGTTCGGTGGTATGGAGGAGTATTAAGGCATTTGCATAGCCGACCCACCATGGAGGCCGAATATGTGGCGCCTTGTGAAGTTGGGAAAGAGGTCAGATGGCTTAAGAAGTTCCTTGTTTCACCGAAGTTGTTCCGAAGTCGATAGGGTCCATGGTATCAGACATGCGATAACAAGGGGCTGTAGCAAACTCTAAGGAACCTAGAAGCCACAAAAGGTCCAAGCACATAGAGCGGAAATACCACCTCATCCGTGAGATTGTACAAAGAGGCGATGTTGAAGTGAAAAGATATCAACACATGACAACTTGGCGATCCGCTTTACAAAGGCTTTATATGGTAAAGTCTTCGATACGCATCTGGAAGGTTTGGGCATGCGAGATTGTACACACCAACTTTAAGTCCAAGTGGGAGTTTGTTGGAAATGTGTCCATAAAGTGGGATGTAATTTGTTATTTATGAAATGACAAATGTAAGACATTATTATTTTGCTTGATTTTATAAAATAAGATAAAGTTATGTTTTGACACATACTCAAGAGTGTTTGTGATATTGTTTAGTCCATAAACCTGTTACCAACGAAAGAAGAGTCAAGGGAACCTTGCCGGACAAACTCTTCCGATACGCTTTAAAAATAGATATTCGCAGCCTTAGGGTTGATTGGGCAATCGAATCCGATTATGACCGTTAGATCGAACCATGTGATGCTTGGTCTCGGGGCATGGGAGTTGGACTCGTGGTTGATCTAGACATGCTCGCAACATGTTGAATAGACCATGTGATTGATTAGGTTAGAGTAAAAACCGTTTACACAACTCTAAACCTAATCATCACAACTTAAGTATATTTGTATAATTATCTTAATCCTGAAGTGAATGCGTAGCTCAACTTGGTATCTCATGATCTTTGATTCGCCAATGAGATTAGTTCACAGTTATTGAATGACATCTCGGTCATTGGGATCATGACAATATTAAGTTGGAGTTATGTGATTCACAGATATGGAATTCGTAAAAATAATATCACCTCATGCTTTATTGACAGGTGTGTGAATAAATAAACCAGGCCTGGTATTCAATGATGCCTCATGTATTCAATAAACCAGGCCGAGTTCCTTACGCTTCAGCCGTAGGAAGCCTCATGTATGCAATGCTTTGCACCAGACCTGATATATGCTACGCAGTAGGCGTGGTGAGTAGATTCCAATCAAACCCTGGACCCGAGCACAAGTTATTGTAAAGCATATCCTCAAGTATCTTAGGAGAACGAGGAACTATATGCTTGTATATTCAGTACCGACCGACTATGACGGATATACCGACTCCGATTTCCAATCGGATAAGGATTCCAGAAATCCACTTCGTGATCGGTGTTTGTCCCGAATGGAGGTTCGGTGGTATGGAGGAGTATTAAGCAGACTTGCATAGCCGACTCCACCATGGAGGCCGAATATGTGGCAGCTTTGTGAAGTTGCGAAAAGAGGTCAGATGGCTTAAGAAGTTCCTTGTTTCACCGGAAGTTGTTCCGAAGTCGATAGGTCCATGGTAATCAGACACGATAACAAAGTGGGGCTGTAGCAAACTCTAAGGAACCTAGAAGCCACAAAAGGTCCAAGCACATAGAGCGGAAATACCACCTCATCCGTGAGATTGTACAAAGAGGCGATGTTGAAGTGAAAAAGATATCAACACATGACAACTTGGCCGATCCGTTTACAAAGGCTTTATATGGTAAAGTCTTCGATACGCATCTGGAAGGTTTGGGCATGCGAGATTGTACACACCAACTTTAAGTCCAAGTGGGAGTTTGTTGGAAATGTGTCCATAAAGTGGGATGTAATTTGTTATTTATGAAATGACAAATGTAAGACATTATTATTTTGCTGATTTTATAAAATAAGATAAAGTTATGTTTTGACACATACTCAAGAGTGTTTGTGATATTGCTTAGTCCATAAACTGTTACCAACGAAAGAAGAGTCAAGGGAACCTTGCCGGACAAACTCTTCGATACAGTTTAAAAATAGATATTCGCAGCCTTAGGGTTGATTGGGCAATCGAATCCGATTATGACCATTAGATCGAACCATGTGATGCTGGGTCTCGGGGCATGGGAGTTGGACTCGTGGTTGATCTAGACATGCTCGCAACATGTTGAATAGATCATGTGATTGATTAGGTTAGAGTAAAAACCGCTTTACAAACTCTAAACCTAATCATCACAACTTAAGTATATTTGTATAATTATCTTAATCCCGAAGTGAATGCGTAGCTCAACTTGGTATCTCATGATCTTTGATTCGCCAATGAGATTAGTTCACGCTTATTGAATGACATCTCGGTCATTGGGATCATGACAATATTAAGTTGGAGTTATGTGATTCACAGATATGGAATTCGTAAAAATAATAGCACCTCATGCTTTATTGACGGGTGTGTGAATAAATAAACCAGCCCGGTATTCAATGATGATATTCATTGATTAAGACATCGTGACATGTACGAGACATCTTACTTAACGTTTGTCTTTCTTATTCACAAATCATATAAAGGAGTTGAGGAAATAATGATTAGAATGGTAAAACGGTAATATTATATACCATTCTCGATCACCGATATTTACTGAAGGATAATAATGCATTTACACTGTGGACTGTGTGATAAATTGTATCAACACCAAAAGAAAATTAGCGCACATGAATCGAGAGATTATTCGGCATCGAACTTTTAGTGGAGTTGTACGATGTCGGCATTAAATATGTCGATAACTTATAGGGATGAGTTAGTCGAATATTGTAATTCCATAGCTTTGTTCATGTGTGTCCATTCGGTCTCAAGGCTAGCTCTAATAAATGGGAAAAACAGAAACTGATAATTATGTTTAAATTCATTGTGTTATTTTTCATTTATTCGATAATTGAAAAATAAAAGGAATGAGTTTTGAATTTCGAAATTAATGGAGATTAATTTAAAATTCAAAATGAAATTTAAACATGATTTTATTTGGCAACTAAAGGAAAGAGAAAAGTGATATATTATTTTGGGAAAATTCGGAAATCCCTTGCCATAAGGGGATTTCGAATTTTGCTCCAAAAAGGGGAAGGAAATTCGGAAATCCCTAAGCCATGTAGGGATTTTCAGATTTCAATCCAAGGGTTAAGGAGAAATTCGAAAATCCCATCTAGGGTTTGAGTTTTTGAATTTTCTCCTATATAAGGATATTATTGAAAACCCTAGAAGAGAGTCTTTTGGAGAAAAGAAAAAGAGATCACACTTTTCCTTAGGGTGGCCGGATTTTGTAGAGACAAAATAGAAGGAAACAGTTTCCTTAGGTTTTTGAATAAGAGCCCACTCTCTCATCCTAAATATCGTAGAGTCATAGCCTTGAATCAACGAGTGGTTTTTGGTGTGATCGTGGCAATAAACAATGATCTTGTTTCACGGCAATTCTCCATCTTGGAACGTGAGATAGTGAGACAAGATCCTTGCGGTCAATTAATTCAATCGTCACAAAGGTATGTGAGAAATTCTAATCCTTTGATTATAAACATATATCATGCATCCATCTCTCGTTGTGGTTTACGTTTAATTTTGAATTAAATGGATATGATAAAATTTTTTGAAATTCCGCCTACAATATTGTTGTTGTTCAAATGATTTTTCATATATAAATCACAATAAGATCCTACAAAGAGTTCTTGGCGAACCACTATAAATCTATGTCTCCTTTGCATTACTTTTTAGCTTTAATCCTTAATTAACCCGCGAGTGATCACCGCGAGTGTTTTTGGGGAGATAATCAGGAGTTGTCTGAAAAATACCGTCAACAATTGGCGCTAGAAGGAGGGCCCCAAAACCCAGAAATCTAATTCAGTTTTTATCAAAAAAGAAACAACAACTATGCCTCCTAGGAACGCTTAAACGATGATAGCCAACCAGAGGAGCTAAACAAGCTAAAATCCCCACCACCGCAGGGACTTCAACGAATCCGCTCCCACCGGCCGCTGTAAATTCCCCAGACCGTATTGACCAGCTTCAAAAGTAGGTTGAAACGCTCGTCGCAACTGTAGAGAGGATGACTACGGCCCTTGCTGGGTGGGATCAAGGGCAGAACTCAAGGCCACTGTTGGAGGACGCGCCGATGAACCCGGTGAACGCCGCCGTTGGGAACCAAGAGATTAGTGACCAATGCGGTGATGCCGAGGAGGTCAGTGATAGTAGAGCCAACAATCCTCGCCTGACCAAGTCAAATAGGTCTGTGGGGATTTGACAACGGGCGACAAGGAGGAGAGCGCGGGAGCAAGCTGCGGCACAAGCTTTGAATAACAGGGATGCGCCCCCTCGACTGCAATAGGATGTGAATAGGAGGAACGCTGTCCTTGTGGTATCCTCATCTGTGCACAACGGAGACCTTAGGACAAAGCTTAACACTCAACGTGGGAAAGCCGTGCAGCTAGCGAGAGAGGAAGAGCTCGCAGCAGAAAATAAGGCTCTGGCCGAGAAGATGGCCAGGCTTGAGAAGCAGATTGGGAGTTGATCAAACAACTTTGAGCAAGTTATCAAAAAGGTAGCCGATAAGGTCAACATCGACGCCAAGATGTACACATCCCACGACCACCCGTTCACAGGAAATATCATCCGGGTGCCGCTACCAAGTAAGTATAAATCAACCCCCATTCCGCTATATGATGGAAGGAGTGATCCGGATGACCACTTGGAGGTGTACACAGGACATATGGTCCTGCATGGATACCCCAAGGAGGTCATGTGCCGAGCATTCAGGAATCACCTTTTTGATTATGCCAGGAGATGGTTCAGATCCTTGAAACCAAACTCCATTACCAGTTGGGATGATTTGAAGAACGCCTTCTTGACTCAGTTCATAGGTGTCAAAAATACATCTCACATGAACAAAACCTTTCAAGGGTGTACCAGGGGCCTAATGAGTCCCTGAAAGACTGGATAGCCCGGTTCGGGGAGCAGGTTGCCGCCACCGAGGGAATCTCTAATGAGGTGGCCTTGATGGGGGCGTTGTCGAGCATGAAAAAGGATATCCCCTACAGAATAGACATCGATCGGAGACCACTCCATACCTACCAGGAATTCTTGACAAGGGCACAGGGATTCATCAACGCCGAGGAGGCTAAGATGGCCTTGAAGAGCAAGGCGGCAGTCCCTATTAAGGAAGAGGTAGGACAGTGGAATAATTAGAACAATGGTAAGAAGCGTCAAGGTCACCCTCAGGTGTAGGCCGAGCAGAGGTATAACCCGGCTCCGAGCAACAGGGGTGGCAACGCCTCAACAAGCTAGGAGGAAGACAAGCGACCGAAGCAACAAAGGTGCGACTCCTATACCCCATTGACTATGGGGATCGAAGACGTCTATCACGAGATCAGTCACCTTTAGGTCTTGCGTCGACCACCGTCGCTAAAGTTTGACCCAGCACGGAGAAACCAAAACAAGTACTGTCGATTTCACGGTGAGAGTGGGCACACTACAACCGAATCCTATGACTTGAGGGACGAGGTTGAGAGATTGATCCGAGAAGGGAGGCTCAGTGAGTACAGAGCCAACCATGGGAACAATAACAACCGATGCAACAATGACCGATGGGAAAAGCAGAGGCATGACAATCCGCTCAAACCTGTCAGTGTTATAGGGATGATCTTTGGGGGACCATACCTTGGTGGCACCTCTCACCATGCACAGAAGGAGTACGCGTGAGAGGCAACGGAAAAGTTCAGCCAGAGGGTTATGAATGTCTCCAGACACGAGGCGAAGGCAGCACGATACGAGGAAGCCGAGATCACTTTCTCAGAGGCGCTTTAGTCGTCGAGGCCATGATCGGTAACCACACGGTTTGTTGCATTCTGGTCGACAATGGAAGTTTGGCGGACATCTTGTACTCTGATTGCCTTAACAAGATGGGGATCCCTCGCGCGAGGCTACAAAATAGCGCACAACCTTTGTACGGCTTCACCGGGGACAGTGTCATCCCAGAAGGGGCGATAGAACTGCCCATGACCATTGGAGACCGATCACACACCTCGACTGTTATGTCAAAGTTCCTAGTGGTGAAGGGAGGCGATCAATACAATGTAGTCATAGGGCGCCCAACGTTGAGGGCCCTGAGGGCGGTTACATCCATCTACCACCAGATGATGAAGTCCCCGACTCCCAACGGAATCGGAAGAGTCTGAGAAAACCAGTACGAGTCGAGGCTTACGTACTCGGAGACAGTCTGCCACTATGCCGAGCCGACTGATTACGCCCAAACGTGTACAAAAACAAGCGGTCAATTGTAGTACAATTTGAACGGTCGATCCCACGAGGAAGTGTTAAATTGAACAAGATATAAGTAGCAAATAAAAAGCGTTAGGAAAGTAGGCAATCAAACAAAGAAAAATGAATGAGTGTTTTTGATATTTTTTTGAACAATTTAAAATAAAGAAAATTCAATAATAAAAAGTAGTAAGGCTTTGAGAATCCTCCATATGCTTCGTTCACCTATTTGGATTTTGATTCATCAATTGACTCAATTGAAAGTTTCACATCCCAAACAATCAATCGGAAAATAAATATTTGAAGAACATATAAATTAAAAATGTATTCGAGTAAATAAAATTCTAACGTTTAAAATTAGGAAAAAATTATCTTATGAGAAATCCAAGAGCGACAATATACCGTTGGCAATAATGCAGTAAAAGATTACTAAATCTAAGAGCGACAATATACCGTTGGCAATAATGCAAAGAAAAGACTACTCATAAAATAATAACGATCAATATATAATATAACGCAACAATCACATAAAAAGAGCATGACTAGATTTATATGAGAGTTGACAATAAAATATATTGATAAGAAGAAGAAATATGATAAAAGAAAATTATTTACTCAAATGTATAAAACTTACAAACCATTGGAGAATCAAAATCCAAATAAATTCATTACACATATAGGATCATCTCAAACCTCACCTAAATACTCTAGCCTAACTTGTACATAATTCCCATAAAATTCTAAAAAGAAAATATGAGAATAAGAACAAGAAAATATGTGAGAATTTAGGCTCTCAAAAATGTCTAACTCTAATCACCTTCACAATCATCCTATTTATAGAGTTTTTAGTGTGTTAAGAGTGTAAAAACCGGATCCTTAATTGTGAAGAAAATTCATCACGTTCTGAAGAGTGGGACACGTGTCAACTGGCCATTCGCGCGCGGGAGAAGACATGCTGCACAGCTGGGCCACGTGGCGAGAGTTGGGACGCGCGCGGGAAGACATGCTGCAGAAGTGGGACACGTGGCGGGCTCTGATTGGCTGGAGCTGGAACGCGGGACGACGTGCTGCAGAAGACTGACGGAGTGGGACACGTGGCACGATCTGGTTGGATGGACTCTGGCACGCGGGACCCACGCGGAGAGAGATGAAAAGCCGGGTGACGCGCGCGTGGAGGAGACTCGCGCGGAGGGAGCAGCGTGCGCGCCAAGCGCGCGTACGCGGGGGAACATGCGGACCCCACCGGACGCGTGGCGCACTGTGGTTGGAGGGAAGCTGGGCCCACGGCTGCGGCGCGGCAGTTGCTGACACGTGTCGGCTGGGTTGGCTCGCGGCTCTCAGCTCGGCTGGCGGCTTGTCGGCTCGGCTCGCGGCTTCTGATGGGCTGATGGGCTTTGGGCCGAATTGGGCTTTTCTTGGGCTCAACTTTTGGGTTTTTCTTGGTAAACTAGCCCAAATTCAATTGTTTTCTTCAAAAACCTGAAAAATAAACTAAATCCAATTAAAATTAAATCCTCTAAATTTAGGAATATTTAAAATTAAAATCACAAATTTGATAAAATAATTTGACAATTATGAACATTAAAAGTGCAAATTTGTGCACTTATCACAACCCCCAACCAACTTATTGCTAGTCTCTTGCAATTCAAGCGAAGGAAAAATCATGTCAAGCTGAAAATTCAAATCAAAACCTGCAAAATCACCTAAGTAATCAAACAAAACATTAGTAAGTCATCAGAAAATGCTATCAAAACTACTTCAGTCATAACTCCAAAGTCGTGTGTGTGTGCACCAAACCGTATCCTTCTTACCACATTCCTTAACACAAATAGCATCGAAAAACTCACCAAGGTAAAGTCTCAACTCCATTTACCTCACGGGGGACGGAAATATTTTGATGCAAAGGGATTACGCTCATGGAGTTGGAAATGTCACAATTAACGCTCAAGTGAGAGAAGGCATTTTAAGGACAAGCTATAAAACAAACATTGATCAAATGATAGGCAATTCAAATATCTGGAACAATTCATCACTCAAACTGTAAACAAACTTTTGGGATTTCATTCTAGCCAAGAGGAAGATCTCATAAACAAATAAAGAGCCGAAAAATATAGACAAATATATATAGATTTCAAACTTTTTTTTTTTTTTTTTTCAAGGCAAGAGACAACATACATTTGATGAAGTCGATGTAGTAAGGCGTTCTTTTGATTGGTCGCTATATGCGACAAGATGTTAGTGCAACCAAACTACATAAACATTGATGATAAATGATGCTCTTGCTCTTTTTTTTTTTTTTTTTTTTTTTTTTTTTTTTTTTTTAAAGAAACATGATAACTATCTACAACACTTGGCTCAATTTCTAAGAAGTATTCCTAACCAAAAATCATCCCTTAAGTAAATGTCACAAGTCGAGTAAATGTGTCTGCTAATGACTCAACCAACTCAAAAGGTCAATGAAAGTTCAAAAAGTCATTTTTCTCAACTCTCACAACTCACAAAAAATGGAAACCTTAAACTTGGGAATTTTTCTCAACTAAATGTGTCAACAACCATCTTACCACAAGGTCTAGCATGTGCTCAAAAATAACTCGAAATCATTTCTTGGTAATTAAGATAGCAAAAACGACTCAAACCAAAAATTTTGAAATCATACTCGCTTAATCTTGCAAAAATTTTTGACCCAAAATAACAACAAGACAAAAATTAATCTCACGCATGAATATGCTCACCACCCCAACCAAAAATCGATGTTGTCCTCAATGTCTAAAATTATATGCAATACTGAAAGAAGACAGGAAAGAGAACACCGGATGATGAACATTGAACCGAGCCGAGCTTCCTAAACCGATTCTCCAAAGCACAAACAAATATAAAATCACAGAAAATCAACTAAAAATAAAAAAAAACACACAAAGCACACTAGACGACACAATGAAATAAAAATATGGTACAATAGGGTTTGAAGCAAACTTGTCAACTTTGGTACATCGGAGCCTCGAGAATGATCTCTTCAGCTTGGCTCACACGCTCAATGTAATGCTTCAGTCTCTGGCCATTGACTCTGAATATTCTCCCATCGCTTGGGTCCTCGACCTCAACAACATCGTTGGGCAAAACTTGTTTCACCACAAATGGACCAGTCCACCGCGACCTTAACTTACCTAGGTGGAGATGCAAACGGGAGTCATAAAGATGCACCCGCTGATTTGGCTCAAAATTCTTTCTCAGGATCTGCTTGTCATGAGCCGCTTTCATTTTTGCCTTGTAGATCCTAGAATTGTCGTATGCGTCGTTCCTTAACTCCTCAATCTCAGATAATTGGAGTTCTCTTTGAATACCTGCAGCGTTGAGGTCAAAGTTAAGGGCCTTGACGGCCCAATAAGCTTTATGTTCGAGCTTGATAGGTAAATGACAGGCTTTACCAAAGACAAGCCTATAAGGAGACATCCCAAGAGGAGATTTATAAGCAGTGCGGTATGCCCATAGAGCGTCAAGAAGACGTAAGGACCAATCCTTGCGGTCGGGGTTTACCGTCTTTTCCAGAATTTGTTTGATCTCCCTATTCGCCAACTCAGCTTGGCCATTCGTTTGTGGATGATAGGCAGTAGCAACCTTATGAAGTACACCGCATTTCATGCATAAGAGCCTCAAATGAACGGTTGCGAAATGAGTGCCTTGATCATCGATGATAGCACGTGGAGTGCCAAACCTAGATAACACATTCTCCTTCAAGAACTTAACAACTGTTGCATTATCATTGGTTCGACACGGCACGGCTTCAACCCATTTAGAAACGTAATCCACAAATGAGTAGGATGTAAAGGTACCCGAAGAAGGTGGAAATGGACCCATAAAGTCGATCCCCAACAATCGAATATTTCTATCACGAGAATCGGGTTCAAAGGCATCTTATGGCGACGGGACAAAGCACCTAACTTCCGCACCGGCATGAGAACGATGTAATTGATTAGTGTCTTTGAACAAAGTGGGCCAATAAAGACCACACTGGAAGATTTTTGCGGCGGTCTTTTTCACAGAAAAATGACCACCACATGCATCGTTATGGCAAAAGTTCAGGACACTAGTGATTTCATCATCAGGAATGCATCGTCTCATGATTTGGTCACGACAGTACTTGAAAAGATATGGATCGTCCCAATAGAAGTTTCGTACTTCGACCAAGAATTTGCGTTTATCTTGTGCATTCCAATGAGAAGGAAGTTCGCCCGTCACCAAGTAGTTTACGATATGAGCGTACCAAGGCAAATTTTAGTGACGGCGAAAAGATTTTCATCGTGGAAGTTATCGCGATGGCGGGGCCATCGGCGGATCATTGAACTCGAGTCGAGACAGATGGTCGGCAACGACATTCTCGACACCTTTCTTGTCCTTGATGGTCGGTCAAATTCCCGCAATAGAAGGATCCACCTAATTAATCGTGCCTTAGCATCCTTTTTGGAAAGGAGATACTTGAGGGTGGCATGGTCTCAGAAAGACGGTGATGGGTGAACCGATCAAATATGCACGGAATTTGTCAAGTGCAAAGACTACAAATGAGCAACTCTTTTTCAGTGGTTGAGTAATTCATTTGAGCACTATTTAGAGTTCTGCTCACAGTAATACACAACAAAGGGCTTCCTTCCTTCGTTGACCAAGGACGGCCCCCACAAAGATAATCGCTTGCGGCACACATGATCTCAAATGGTAAGCTCCAACTGGTGACCGAATGATGGGGGCGGAGGTTAACTTCGCCACAAGCGCTTGGAAAGAATCCTCACACTTTTGTGTCCATTCGAACACGGCGTCTTTGGCCAAGAGATTACAAAGCGGACCAGAAATTGCCGAGAAGTTTTGTATGAACCGCCAGAAAAACCAAAGATGCCCTAGAAAAGACCGAATGTCTTTGGACAGTCTTGGGGGGGGGCAACTTTGAGATGAGCTCAATTTTGACCGATCAACTTCAATCCTCTTTCGTAAACAACATGCCCCAAGACTATGCCGATGGCACCATGAAATGACACTTCTCCCGCTAAGCACGAGACTCTTCTCTTCACATCTCTTAAGCACGCCTTCTAAGTTGAGAAGGCACGAGTCGAAGGAGTCACCAAGACGGTCAAATCATCCATGAATACTTCCATACACTTTTCGACCATGTCGCTAAAAATGCTCATCATGCACCTCCGAAGGTGGCTGGTGCATTACACAACCCAAATGGCATACGCCAAACGCATAAGTACCAAAAGGATGTAAATGTAGTTTTATCCTCGATCCTCTAATGCGATCTCGATCCGATAATAGCCTGAATAACCATCAAGAAAGCAATAGTAAGGATGACCAGCCACACGTTCTAGGATTTGGTCAATGAATGGAAGCGAAAGTGATCTTTACGGGTGGCGGCGCTCAACTTTCGATAGTCAATGCACATTCGCCAACCCGTCACAGCCTAGTGGGAACAAGAGCCCTTTTCTCATTCTCCACCACCGTCACCCCGGATTTCTTAGGTACTACCCGAGTTGGATCGACCCACTTGCTATCGCCGATCGGATAGATGATTCCCGCATCCGTAAGCTTCAAGACTTCATTCTTCATGACCTCTTTCATCGCCGGGTTCGGTCTTCTTTTGGGGGTCCTTCGTGGATTGGCCCCGCCTTCCGTTGATGTGATGAGAGCAAATTAAGGGGCTAATACCCTTAATGTCGACAATCGTCCAACCTAATGCCGATTTGTGTTCACGCAAAGATGTCAACTAACCGCTCTTGAAAATGCATCAAGTTTAGACAAAATGATGACAGAAAGGTATCACCAGCTCCCCCAGAAGACATGTTTCGATTCTCGTGCGCTTGAGCTAGCTTGAGGTTTGGGGTCTCTTCGGTGGATGGTTTTGGCTTTTCTTTTTTTCTCTAGGTAGCTCTTCAAAGCGTGGTTGCCAAAACTTAGTTCCTCTGCCTTGTGAGTCTTTGAAAATGGTGACATTGTTGGCCAACTCACAAGGACCGGAACTTTCAGATTCAGAAATTCGGAGGAAATCGTCAAGATCATCAGAATTGCTACACAATTTAACCTCCTCCGAGACGAGTGTGTCAATTAGAAATGTTTGGTGGCACTCGTCATCATCACGTGGTTGCTTTGAAATGTGAAAAACATTCACCTCCAAAGTCATGTTCCCAAAAGATATTTTCATCAGACTATTCCTACAGTTGATGAGAGCATTGGCAGTAGCAAGGAAAGGTCTTCTGAGAATTATGGGAATCTTGGACTCCATACTCACCACGGATTGAGTATCCAAGACTAGAAAGTCAACGGGGTAATAGAACTTATCAACTTGAACCAAAACATCCTCAATATCCCCCGAGGCTTCTTGATCGATCGATCGCCACCGCAAACCACGTATGTGGGCTTAATTTCTCCAAGACCAAGTTGCGAGTAGACAGAGTATGGCATGAGGTTGACACTCGCTCCTAGATCAAGCAAAGCTTGGTTGAACTCATGTGTCCCAATTAGACAGAAATTGTGGGACAACCGGGATCCTTGTATTTAAGCGGTGTTTTGTGGTCGATCACCAAGACTTTCACTGCTCACAAAGAATGATGTCTTCTTGACATGGTGCTTCCTTTTGATAGTGCATAGATCCTTGATAACCTTAGCATATGCAGGCACTTGCTTGATGACGTGAAGCAAAGGAAGATTAATCTTCACTTGAGTCAAGTGCTCTAGGATCTCACTTTGGTGTTCCAAAGATTTTTCCGCTTGGACGCAGAGCTTGGGGAAAAGGCACCTTTACCGAACATTTGTTGGCTCATCTTTGTCGTGGGACAACTTCCTTACTACTCGAAATGGTGGCACTTGTTGATGTTTCTTCCATAATCTTACCACTACGAGTACTTGATGGCATTCACCTCCTTAACATTTTGATCATCAAGACATGAGGTTTGCGCCATATGTTGACCCTTTGGGTTTGACCGAGCTTGTGAAGGAATCGCAGCGTTTTGAACAGCCCAAAGCTCCATCGACTTCGTGATTTGGCTCTTCATTTCTTTACTTTCCTCCACCATTTGCGTGAACATTGACTCAAACTTTTGATTTATCTTACTCTGCGCCTCCATGAAAGATTGCAAGGTGTTCTCAAGAGAACTCCTTGGCTGATGTGAATTGTATTGAGGTGCAGAATACGCCTTAGGTGGTTGCGGCTGTTGCTCAGTTCTCCATTGTCCTCCTGATGGTTCTGCTTGGTTGGAATCTCTCCAACTGAAGTTTGGATGGTTCCTCCAGCTAGGATTGTATGTGTTAGAGAAGGGTTTGTTGTATGCCCCTAAGGCATTGCATTGCTCCTCATAAACTCCTCTCATTTCACCATAAGCAAGGCAATCCTTGGCTAGATGTTCCACCATACCACAGACAAAGCATGGCTCATGTGTTTCTGCCCTTGCGACCGTGTGGATTCCTCTACCTTCTTTGCCTTTGAGGGCCTCGATTTGCCTTGTCAACGATTCAACTTGGGCTTTGAGGTTGTCCTCCTCCCTTAATTGATAGATTCCAACCGGTCGGGACCTATTGGTGCTGTCAGTAGCACTAGGTCCGGTCCAAGTGTGGGCTTTTTTGGCTAACTCGTTGAGATACTCAAAAGCCTCCTCGGGATCCTTTTGGAGAAATTCACCATTGCACATCATCTCCACAAATTGGCGCTCTCGAATCGTGAGTCCTTTGTAGAAATAACTAACGAGGCGCCAACTCTCGTAACCATGGTGAGGACATTGATTTAATGTATCCTTGAACCGCTCCCAAACTTGATACAGAGTTTCATTGTCCTTTTGGGTAAAGGTCGAGATCCGCCGCCTGCACCATCTGCCTTATGGTGAGGGAAATACTTGTTGAAAAATGATGTCGTCATTACTTCCCAACTTCCAATAGACCTAGGTCGCAGAGAATACAACCAGCTTTTAGCCTTGTCCTTCAAAGAGAAAGGAAAGAATTTCAATCGCACAGAGTCCACGATTTCAGCTCGGTTGTGAAAAGTGGCCACTACTTCTTCAAATTCCCTAATATGAACGTATGGATTCTCGCTCTCTAACCCGTGAAAGGTCGGCAGGAGTTGGATCATGCCTGGCTTGAAATCCAAATTCGCATATTTGGGGAAACATTATGCATGATGGTGTGGCCGTGACGCGTAGGGTGGAGATAATCGCTCAACGCCTTCTCTCTGGACTTCCTCGCTTTTGAGCCATTGCGAAAAGATTTGCAAATCGCTAACGAGCCCGGGGTCGAGGGAGGACTAGACGTGGGAAGAAACTTCACTAGGGTTTTCTCGATTTTTTTTGCGAATCTCCCTAATTGCCTCTATAACGATTCATTCACCCTATAACGTTTCAGGTTTTTTTTTTTTTTTTTTTTTTTTTTTTTTTTGTTTTTTTTTTCAAAAAGAAAATAATTATATAGTAATGTAAATTGTAACCTCCGAGAGTGCTCCCAGGAAAGACTATAGCTCTTGGCTCAATGAATAGTCTCCTAGATGTAACAACGTTCCGTGAAAGATTGGTGGGGCGAGACCCGCTTAAGTACCAACTTTCCTAGACAGTAACTCCCCCGATTATACTTTCCACGTAACCACACAATTATTCTCAAAATTAATTATTAAATTTTATTGAGTAAATTATGAAATGTAATCTAATTAATGGAAACTATTCCTAAAGTCAAAAACCTAAATCTACCAAATTATGAAAATCCTAGATTAAGAATCTAAATTAGTCAATTAATTACAATCCTAGTTATAAACCTAAGAATTAATGAAACTATAAAATAAAAAAAAATAATTAAATAAGGCAACAATTAAAATATACAAATGAGGAAACAAAATAAAATCTTAATTACCAAAAATAAAAGATTACAAAATCAATTCACAATTTAATTTAATTTAATTTTTTTTTAAATTTGAAGAATGTGAGAACGTGGAAAAGAAAAAAAAAAAATAAGAAAGAAAGGAATAAATTGAGAACGCGAGAATGACAACGAAACGTTTTTTTTTTTTTTTTTTTTTTTTTTTTTTTTTTTTTTTAAACAAATATATATTAAAGAACGTGGGTTATTGAAAACGTGGAACGTGGAGAACAAACAAAAAAATAAGAAAGAGAGGAATACAGCAAATTTTTTTTTTTTTTTTAAATGCACATACTGTTACGGAAGAAGAATGAACAAGAGAAAAGGCGGTTTTTTTTTTTTTTAATATATATATAAGAATGTGAAACGTGAGAACGTGGGAACGCAAAACATTTTTTTCTTTTTTATTTTTTTGTTGTTGTTGTTCTCGGAATGCTCCCAGCAACAGTTTTTTTTTCTTTTTTTTTTTATATATATATATAAAAAAATAAAGAAACGGAATTTTTTTTTTATAAAACGTGCCAAAAAATAAATAAATAAATAAAAGACGGATAGTACCTACCTCTTTGGCTAATTATCTACTGAATAATCTTGTTGATGCACCTTCCCGGCAACGGCGCCAAAATTTGATTACGCCCAAACGTGTACAAAAACAAGCGGTCAATTGTAGTACAATTTCAACGGTCGATCCCACGAGGAAGTGTTAAATTGAACAAGATATAATTAGCAAATAAAAAGCGTTAGGAAAGTAGGCAATCAAACAAAGAAAAATGAATGAGTGTTTTTGATATTTTTTTGAACAATTTAAAATAAAGAAAATTCAATAATAAAAAGTAGTAAGGCTTTGAGAATCCTCCATATGCTTCGTTCACCTATTTGGATTTTGATTCATCAATTGACTCAATTGAAAGTTTCACATCCCAAACAATCAATCGGAAAATAAATATTTGAAGAACATATAAATTAAAAAATGTATTCGAGTAAATAAAATTCTAACGCTTAAAATTAGGAAAAAATTATCTTATGAGAAATCCAAGAGCGACAATATACTTGCTGGCAATAATGCAAAGAAAAGATTACTAAATCTAAGAGTGACAATATACCGCTGGCAATAATGCAAAGAAAAGACTACTCATAAAATAATAACGATCAATATATAATATAACGCAACAATCACATAAAAAGAGCATGACTAGATTTATATGAGAGTTGACAATAAAATATATAGATAAGAAGAAGAAATATGATAAAAGAAAATTATTTACTCAAATGTATAAAACTTACAAACCATTGGAGAATCAAAAATCCAAATAAATTCATTACACATATAGGATCATCTCAAACCTCACCTAAATACTCTAGCCTAACTTGTACATAATTCCCATAAAATTCTAAAAAGAAAATATGAGAATAAGAACAAGAAAATATGTGAGAATTTAGGCTCTCAAAAATGTCTAACTCTAATCACCTTCACAATCATCCTATTTATAGAGTTTTTAGTGTGTTAAGAGTGTAAAAACCGGATCCTTAATTGTGAAGAAAATTCATCACGCTCAAGAGGGGGACGTGTCAATCGCGCCATTCGCGGAAAGACATGCCGCATACCGGGCCACGTGGCGAGAGTTGGACGCGCGCGGGAAGACATGCTGCAGAAGTGGGACACGTGGCGGGCTCTGATTGGCTGGAGCTGGAACGCGGGACGGCGTGCTGCAGAAGACTGACGGAGTGGGACACGTGGCACGATCTGGTTGGATGGACTCTGGCGCGCGGGACCCACGCGGAGCGAGATGAAAAGCCGGGTGACGCGCGCGTGGAGGAGAACTCGCGCGGAGGGAGGCTGGGCCCACGGCTGCGGCGCGGCAGTTGCTGACACGTGTCGGCTGGGTTGGCTCGCGGCTCTCAGCTCGGCTCGCGGCTTCTGATGGGCTGATGGGCTTTGGGCCGAATTTGGGCCGAATTGGGCTTTTCTTGGGCTCAACTTTTGGGTTTTTCTTGGTAAACTAGCCCAAATTCAATTGTTTTCTTCAAAAACCTGAAAAATAAACTAAATCCAATTAAAATTAAATCCTCTAAATTTAGGAATATTTAAAATTAAAATCACAAATTTGATAAAATAATTTGACAATTATGAACATTAAAAGTGCAAATTTGTGCACTTATCACCGACATAGGTACGGAGAGAGTTGAGGATGGTGGAGATCACGGCGGAAGGTTCGACTTAGACCCAAGGCTCCCAGGCGAAGAGACCAGAACGGGACCGGTCGAAGAACTAATCTAGGTCCCAATCGATGAGAGAGAGTTGGTGAGAACACTGAAGGTGGGCTCAGAGCTAGGAGTGTAGGCCCACAAATGACTGGTCGAGTTTCTCAGAGGCAACCTCGACATGTTCCCCTTAACTCACAAGATATGGAAGGGATAAGCCCAGATATCATGTGCTATAGGCTGAACATCGATGAAAAGTATCCACCCAAGAGGCAGAAGCGTCGACCCATGAATGTTGAGTGATACGAGGCCCTACGGGAAGAAGTCGACAAACTGATTAGAAATCATTTCATCCGAGAAGTCTTATACGCCGAATGGGTGTCAAATCCCGTGTTGGTGCGAAAACCCAATGGGGACTGACGAACATGCGTCAACTTCAGCGACTTGAACAAAGCGTGTCCTAAGGACAACTTCCCACTACCTAGAATCGATCAGTTGGTCGACGCTATGGTGGGGCACGAATTTCTGAGCTTCATGGTTACATACTTTGGGTACAACTAGATACCAATGCTCGACCGCGATGAAGAACACACGGCGTTTATCACCAACAGAGGCCTCTACTATTACAAAGTAATGCTCTTCAGTCTAAAAAATGCGGGAGCGAATTACCAACGCCTCGTCAACAAAATGTTCGCGGGAAAAATAGGAAAATCAATGGAGGTATACGTGGACGACATGTTGGTGAAGAGTAGGAAAATTGAGGACCATGTGGAGGACCTCAGGAGAATGTTCAGCGTCCTCAGAACGTACAAAATGAAGTTAAATCCTCATAAGTGTGTGTTCGGCGTTGCATTAGGAAAATTCTTGGGCTTCATGGTGAGCAGTTGAGGAATTGAGGCCGATCTAGAAAAGATACAGGCCCTCATCGACATGAAATCACCAAGGAAGCCCAGGGAGGTCCAGAAGCGTACGGGCTGTGTGGCTGCACTTAACAATTTTATCTCAAAATCTACGGATAAGTGCGTACCATTCTTTGATACCTTAAGAGGAAGCAAGCCATTCCAATGGACTGAGGAGTGTAAACAGGCATTCCAACAATTGAATGAACACTTTGGGAAACCGCCTTTGCTGTCCAAACTAGTGACGAGGGAGGTGGTGAGCCTGTATCTGGCGGTCTCAGAACACGCCGTTAGCTCGGTGGTGATCCGTGTGCAATTGCCAGTGTATTATACTAGCAAGCGCCTCCTCGACGTGTAGATGAGGTATCCCTAGATGGAAAAGCAAACCCTCGCACTAGTTGCGACAGCGAGGAAGTTGTGCCACTACTTCCAAGCCCATAGCAATCAGGTCTTGACCAACCATCTTCTCAGGCAAGTGTTACAAAAGCCCGACGCTTCTGGTTGACTCTTAAAATGGTCCATAGAGCCCATTCAGTTTGATATCGACTATAAACCACAGACTGCCATGAAGGACTAAGTCCTAGCAGACTTTGTGGCAGAATTCGCAGGGTTGCCTGATGGAGCCGATGAGGCTAATACACCACCACGATGGAAGCTGTACGTCAACAGGAGCTCCAATGACAACGATAGTGGAGCAGGACTAGTATTACACACACCTGAGGGACACAAGATCACTTCGGCCATCAGGTTTGAATTCCCCGCGTCCAATAACGAAGCCGAAAATGAGACGATGCTGACCGGACTCCGGTTGGCGGAGCACTTAAAAGTAGGGAGCTTAGATATCTTTAGTGATTCACAGCTGATTGTGAATCAAGTAAAGGGCCAGTACCAGATCTGGGATGAGAAAATGGCTGCGTATCAAAAGAAGGTCAAAGAGTCCTTGGGGAAGTTCATGGCCTATGACATACAACAAGTGCCGAGACCAGAGAACAACAATGTCGACGCTCTCGCCAGGTTGGTGACATCAAAAGATGTCGAGCTCTTGAGCTTAGTACCTGTGGAAATCTTAAGAGCCTCGACTACGGAGAAGAGGCATGAGGTCATGCCAGTGGACTACCACCTAAGCTGGATGGACCTGATCATCAGGTACTTAGTCGACAGCAAACTCCTTGAGTACAGGCTGCAGGTAAAAAAGATGAAGTATCAAGCGGCGAGATACTATTGGCCGCACGACAACCTTCTTTATCGAAGGGGGTACTCGACGCCCTTGCTCAAGTGCCTCAGGTGAGAAGAGGCAAAGAGAGTTGTGACATCCCGCGCCCTCGCGGCGCGGTCGCCGTTCCTTATACTACTACTAATGGGCTAAGTTTTAGTCTAATTCATTATTCGTTGTTAGACTATTGTCTCTTTAATTTACGTTTATGTGCGGGTAAATTTTTTTTTCTTTACTTTAACCCTTGGGTTCTTAACATGTTATGTTGTTACACTAATAACACATCTTGCTATTACTTTAAGGATTCGTATATCAAACTAGTGGCCGAAAACTTGTCTTAACTTATTACAGTCCGTTGTTCTTTACTAAGACAATGGTTGTAATATCTTCTTCTTAGAACTGAACATACATACTAGTATTCTACATTACATTAATCTGTATAAGCGAGCGTAGTGGAGACCACTCCCGTGCACCCATGACATTTCCGCCACCTGCCTCCGCATGTCCATCAAGCAAACCACTATATGACCGGGTCTTACCTTTTGTTACCGCACACGAGTAAACTGATGAGCTAACGCCAAGCAAGTATAAACATGCATACATCATAAACTAATAGAAATTACATTAAGAGTTATGATACAAATATACTCGTGTGAAACATGCTTTAAACTACTATCTATCTTTCTGTTTACTACGTGGGCCTGGGCCCCTTCTTATCATCTGTCTAGTCGTAATCTCTACTTTTTGAGATTTTTCCTCCCTTGCGGAGGCCAATGACCCGCCGCCTTTTTACTTTACTGGTCATTTCTTCGGGCTGGTCTAGTCGAATCTCTACTGCGGAGATTTCCTCCCTTGCGGAGGCCGACGACCCGTCGCCTTTATACTTTATCGGTCGTTTCTTCTTCTGTCTGGTCTAGTCAAAATCTCTACTCTTTGAGATTTCCTCCCTTGCGGAGGCCGACGACCCGTCAAGATTAATCGTGCATAAGGGTAACCATATGTCGCCTTTTTTTCAATCTAGAGCACTAAGCCCTCCAAACACGATAATCACATGTAATCACATAGACTTAGTAACATAAGTAAATTCATAGTTCTAAGTCTAACTACACTTTTTACTCGAGTCCGCACAAACATATATGTCTATACTTACGCTTAATCCGCTAGGATTCCCGCTTCTTGGAAGTTCTTTCTCACGCTTCGCTCTCGTGCAAAAACTTGTTCCATGGAAATAGGTATTAACCACCTATCCCAAGCATCAAAATTTCTCATACTTGGATTCCTAAATCCAATTTCAACTCATTTTTGAACTTAACCCCTCTAGGTCTGAATTCTAGTTCAAGAGGAATTTACACATATTTGTGTATCTCGGTCAATCTTAATCTATTCATTTCCGAGCTTTAAAATCTGTATCCATTCTCTAAAATCGGATTACTAACTCATTGCTTACTAACTAGATTTTAGGAAATTTCGCAGAGTTTCGCCTTAATTTTTCTCGTTTCCCGAGTTTTCAATAACTCGTGTTACTTCCGATTTCGTACCGTAGTCCGTATTCACATTCCCGAACACAAATTGCTACATAAATTGAACAAAAATACATTTCCTCCATTTCTAGGGATTTTTGGATTTTTAGTGCAAATCCAAAAAAAATTGTTCAATCCTTTCAATACTTGCACATTAAACTCCTATCGCAGTCCCCGACAAAACCTTAGTTTCGTTTTTCAGTTTTACGAATTTTTTCCGAGATGAGTTACTATTCATAGAAACGAAAAAAACAAGCAGTTTCTCATGAAAAATCCGAAATCTTACCTTGAAAAGTTGAGATTCTCCGCTAGAATGCCTCGGGTTATGTTTTTACCGGACTGAACGGAAGAAATTTCGGCGAAAATGGGTGATTCCTTGATTTTCCCTTGATTTTCTCTCTTTTCTCTTTCTTTTCTCTATCTCTCGGCCACACTTAGAAAAAGAAGCAATTTTGGCTTCTAATCTCATCCGTAGGCCATTTTAAGTGTAATATGTATATTATATTAATATTTCTAAAAATATCTCACATTACTTTCTAAAATTAAATTAGAGAAATAACTTTAATTCTCATAATTTAATTCTACTAATTCTAATTAAGTTTAACACTTAATTTAAGTGGTTTTGTGTTCCCCACATTTTTCTTGTCGAGACCAAACTTTCTGTTTTTCAAAATGAGTCTCTTTCCGGTACCGATAATTTCACACCCGATGCACAAAGTATATATCGCTTTTCGGACGAGCACCCTGGGTCAAATTTCTCATATTCAACCCACTTCTCTTGGGTATCTCAATAGTCAATTTCTTTTTCTGAAATTCTCATTTTAAACGATCCAGAATTGTCCAAAATGCGTACCCTCAGACTCATTTTTTTTTTGCGCCCCGCTTTAACCGACTCGGAAAATTTCTTTTCGTGAACTTTTGCCATTTTCCTTACTTCTAATATTTCTACTCTTTTTCTAACTGGTCATTTGGTCATTTATCAAATATTTTAGTTTTTCATAACTAAAATATACCCATTAAAATTTCTAACTGTTAACCGATATTTCACTATTTACGATTGATATTTATGAATTTTCTCTGTAAAAATATTCATATTATAACTTTACATTTTTCGGGTGATTTTATCCCGTATATAAAGTTTCTACATAACACTTTCCTGATTACATCAATATTTCTACTACTTTGTGTTCCAGGAATAATTATGGTCAAATACCGGACTGTCCGAATTTGACTTAATATTTTCCTGATCATTACAAGAGTGCTCTCAAAGGTGCACGATGGGATATGAAGAAACCACATAGGGGACAGTCCCTAGCCTACAAAATACTGCAGCAGGGATACTATTGGCCAAGTCTCAAGAAAGATGCAGTCGATTATGTGAAGAGGTGTGAAAGATGTCAAAGGTACACGCCAACCCCTCGACTGTACTCAGAGGACCTCACATCGATAGTGTCTCCCTGACGTTTCGCTAAATGGGGGATTGATCGTATTGGCCCCCTGCACAAAACCCCCGGAGGGTATAAGTTTGCCATTGTCGCCGTCGACTACTTTACCAAGTGGGTGGAAGTCGAGCCATTAACGACTATCTCAGAGGAAAAATGTACAAACTTCATATGGAACAACATAGTTTGCAGGTTTGGTGTACCGCATTCTTTAGTGTCGGATAACGGTAGACAGTTCAACAACAACAACACCAACCAATTTTGTGAACTATTAGAAATCCATAAGAATTTCTCCTCTGTTGTATACCCACAGTCTGATGGGCAGGTCGAGGCGGTCAACAAAATCATAAAGGTAACACTTAAGCGAAGGCTCGACGCCTATAAAGGGAAATGGACAGACGAGTTGCCGAAAGTGTTGTTGGCCTACAGAACAACAAGTAGGAGCACTACGGGGCAAACCCCATTCTCGATGGCATACGGGGCCGAGGTAGTCCTTCCAGTCGAGGTGTCCATTCTAACCAATCGAGTAACTTGGTACGAGGAGGATAAGAACGCCGAGCTGATGGGCTTGGAGCTCGACTTTTTTGAAGAAAGGTGCACAGACGCACAACTACGGCTCGCCACTTACCAAGCAAGAACTGTCAGGTATTATAACAACAAGGTCAAGCAAAAGCGCTTCAAGGTCGGAGACCTGGTTCTACGGGTGGTGACCCCAAACACCAAACCCAAGAACTCCGGAGCCCAACTTGGGAAGGGCCCTACAAGATAAAGGAGGTCGTGGCTAATGGGCTGGACAGTCGAGACATCAAGCACACTTGAAATGCGGACCAGTTGAAGGTCTACTACCAATAATTAAGAGAAATGTCGACGTAATAGGGTAAACTCAGTACTTGTTACTTGTGTCCAGTTTCATTTTTCTTTTCTTGTAGGCTGAAAAGTCAACTTATAAACTCTACATAAAAAAAGGCAATGTGCATTGTCCACTTAATCAACTTTGTCCCGTTTTACGACTGATTTTCTTACATGGGCTCACCCATCTACTATCAATGTTGACCACAAAAAAGGGTTGATGCGTCGACCAGAAAAAAAGGGTCGATACGTCGACCAAAAAAGTCGATACGTCAACTAAACGTTGTCGATACGTCGACATAAAAAATGTCAATATGTCGACCAAAATCTCAATACATCCACAAAGCACTATCAACATGTCGACCACAGTACGTTAGGAATAAGTCCAAGACTTTGTTTTTGACACGGGGGTAATAGGGCCCCCCAAAACCTGCAAAGGCGGTGAGCTCCGGCCCAACCGTACTAAAGCAACCTTCCCAACCTCCTCAGCCCCCTGAGCTGGTTCGACCACCTCCACGTCCTCACTGTCAGACTCGTCGAAGAAGGATAGGTCGACGTCTGGACGTTTCCTTCAAAAGCGGTCGAGGATCTGCTCCCCTGCAGATTGCATCAAGGACGATTGGAGTTCATCAAACTTAGCAGAGGACTGGTAGGCATCAAGCCTCCGGTTAACGAGTTCCTCTAAGGCCTCTGAGGATTTGAATTGCTCTACTTGAGCCTCGACCATGTCCTTGAGCTCCTGAGACGCTTTGAATGATTCTAGCTTGGCGTCGACCAGGCGGTGGAACTCCTCGAAGGCCATGAATTCCTCGACGACCTTGGAAGTCGCTTCCATCTGCTGCTGCTAGAATTCTGGAGATGAATTCCTCCCCTCATTGAAACCCCCCTGGAAGCTGCTGGCCTTCTCAGTAGAGATCTTATCCCCAAGGTACCGCACCTTGGCCATCTCGACCTCCAATTCCGTCGAGAGCTTGTCCTGGATAGCACGAAAAGTGTTGATCTCCTTTTCAGCAGCCGCAAACGTCGTTTCCTGCTTGAGGAAGGACACTAGCTCTAAGTAGTTCTGGAGGGCAAGCTCGAGGGCGTGAACTCCAAAAGAAGAAAGGAACACGGTAAGGATGAAGAAACCAAACTTCTAAAAAACAAAATAGTAATATCGGTCGAGGGGAGAACATACAAAAATTTGGTGCTTCACTGTCAGGCGATGTCGCTCTAGGATGCTCTCCCCGACGTAAATGTCCCAGGTGTCATCGTGAAAATAGGTATAGATGGCCTGGAGGGGGAGAGTAAAGCGGGGAGGGAGGCGCAAAGCCTGAGTGAAGTCCAGGTCGACCACATCAGGAGCAAGGAAATTGGGGTCATTGACCTTTCGACCCCGACTGAATGAGGGGCTCTTCAGGAGTGGGCAGCGCTGCCAAGTTTGCAGCAACCTCGGCACCCTTCTTCTTCTCGAGGCGCCGGCTCTGCCCGGATCACCCCTCGACAGCATGAGGGTCTTGTGGCTCGTCCACCTTACGCCTCTTAAAAGAGGGCTCAATCACAACCATTTCCCCTCTAGGGGCTACAGTGACATCGGGAGAGGAGACTGTTGGAAATGTGTCCATAAAGTGGGATGTAATTTGTTATTTATGAAATGACAAATGTAAGACATTATTGTTTTTGCTGATTTTATAAAATAAGATAAAGTTATGTTTTGACACATACTCAAGAGTGTTAGTAATATTGCTTGGTCCATAAACTGTTACCAAGGAAAGAAGAGTCAGGGGAACCCTACTCGACAAACTCTTCTGATACAGTTTAAAATAGATATTCGCAGTCTTAGGATTGATTGGGCAATCAAATCCGATTATGAATGTTAGATCGAACCATGTGATGCTGGTCTCGGGGCATGGGAGTTAGACTCTGTGGTTGATCTAGACATGCTCGCAACATGTTGAATAGACCATGTGACTTATTAGGTTAGAGTAAAAACCGTTTACACAACTCTAAACCTAATCATCACAACTTAAGTATATTTGTATAATTATCTTAATCCTGAAGTGGATGCATAGCTCAACTTAGTATCTCATGATCTTTGATTCACCAATGAGATTAGTTCACAGTTATTGAATGACATCTCGGTCATTGGGATCATGACATTATTGAGTTGGAGTTATGTGATTCACAGATATGGAATTCGTAAGAAATAATATCACCTCATGCTTTATTGACGAGTGTGTGAATAAATAAACCAGGCCTGGTATTCAATGATGATGTTCATTGATTAAGACATCGTAACATGTGCGAGACATCTTACGAACGTTTGTCTTTCTTATTCACAGTCATATAAAGGAGTTGAGGAAATAATGATTGGAATGGTAAAACGGTAATATTATATACCATTATGATCACTGATATTTACGAAGGATAATGATTCATTTACACTATGGACCATGTGATAAATTGTTTCAACACCATTAGAAAAAATGGCGCACATGAATCGAGAGATTATTCGGCATCAATCTTTTAGTGGAGTTGTGCGATGTCGGAATTAATTATGTCGATAACTTATCGGGATAAGTTAGTCGAGTATTGTAATTCCATAGCTTTGTTCATGTGGGTCCATTCGGTCTCAAGGCTAGCTCTGATAAATGGGAAAACAGAAACTGACGTTTCGTTATATAATTATGTTTAAATTCATTATGTTATTTTTCATTTATTTGATAATTGAAAAATAAAAGGAATGAGTTTTGAATTTCGAAATTAATAGAGATTAATTTAAAATTCAAAATAAAATTTAAACATGATTTTATTTGGCAACTAAAGGAGAGAGAAAGTTGATATATTATTTTGGGAAAATTCAGAAATCCCTAGCCATAAGGGGATTTCGAATTTTGCTCCAAAAGGGATGGAAAATTCGGAAATCCCTAGCCATGTAGGGATTTTTAGATTTCAATCCAAGGGTTAAGGGGAAATTCGAAAATCCCATCTAGAGTTTGAGTTTTTGAATTTCCTCCTATATAAGGATATTTTATTGAAAACCCTAGAGAGACTTCTTTGAGAAGAAAAATATATCACACATTTTTCTCCTAAGGGTGGCCGGATTTTAGAGACATAAGAGAGGGAAAATTGTTTCCTTAGGTTTTTGGAAAAAGAGCCCACACTCTCATCCCAAATACCATAGAGTCATAGCCTTGAATCAACGAGTGGTTTTGGTGTGATTGTGTCGATAAATCAACGATCTTGTTTCACGGCAATTCTCCATCTCAGAACGTGAGATAGTGAGGTAAGATCCTTGCGGTCATTTATTTCAATCGTCACAAAGGTATGTGTATTATTCTAATCCTTTGTCTATAAACATATATCATGCATGCATCTCTCGTTGTGGTTTACGTTTAATTTAGAATTAAATGGATATGATAAAATTTTTTGAAATTCCGCCTACAATGTTGTTGTTGTTCAAATGACTTTTCATCTATAAATCACAACAAGATCCTACAATTGGTATCAGAGCCTAGGGCTTATGATCATGCATGATTTATGTTTATGTGATTGAATGTATGATATGTTTTGATATTGGCATCTTGCATGAATATATGATGAATTCAAAATTGTTTTGATTATATATGTGATTGGATCCCGATCGATTGGCTCTAGGTTTTTGATTACACCAAGTTGGTCGTTTATGTTTTTCTCTAGAAAATCATGTAAGCCATTAAAGGGCATAGGAAATTTTGTAATTTAAAATTCCCAGAAATATTTTTTTTTGTGTGTGCCGCCGCCGCTGCTGTCGCTGTCGCACGCCGCCACACGAGCCCCAGCCTTCACCACAAGCCCAGCCACCAGACCCATCTTTGGGTTTTGGTTGTGCGGCACACTAAGGTTTCGGAAACCCTAGTGTGCGCTAGGGTTTTCTGAAACCCTAGCGGGCCTGCAGGCCCTGCCGCCAGCCTTGCCTAGGCAAGGGCCGCGGCCCCCTAGCGGGCCTACAGGGCCTGCCCAGGCAAGGGCCGCAGGCCCTGGTGCTGGCCCTGGTGCTAGCGCTGCCCAGGCAAGGGTCGCGGCCCATGCTGAGCGCGCAAGGGCTGCCTGGCTTGGCAGCCCATGCTGCGCCAGGCAGGGCCTGGCCCTGCTGAGGAAAAGGTGGGCCTGGGAGTGTTCCGGGCCCGGTCCAAATAAAAAACAATTTCTACAAAATCATTTTCACTTTTCAGGGATCGTAAGAAGAGAAAATTGAGAAGATGCCAAGAAGACAAGATGAAGAAAATTATTGTAATTATTTTCATTTGTTTTATGGGTTGTAATTAGAAATGAGCCATAGAGAGGTTAAATTGTAAATGTATGATTTATTATTTAATCTCGCATCATTATAACATGCCATATAGGATATAGAGATGCCAATATCAAATTGCCATGCAAGCATGTTCATGCAGCATTGTAGTTTAATATTATAAATTGTTATAATAATAAATGCAATGGGTAAATTTTATAAAGAGTTATAAAATGCAACAACCTTATAAAGGTTATAATTTTATTGAATTATTAATTGGACTTAATTTTTAAATCAAAATCCATTTTTTCAAAAAGCTAAGTGGGAGGGTCGTTTGCGTTAAAACGTTCCCAAGGTCTCTGACTTTAGCCTGATCGTGACATGTGGATAGGTTAAAAACCACCTTAGTGGTCCTTACTTCAATAGGAGAAACCCATGAAACATGTCGCTAAGGAGTCATCAGGTTGCTTAAAGAAGATAAGACTCGAAAAGGAAGTAGTGAGGCGAGACCATCCCTAGATGGATCGTTAGTTCATAACAACCTCTAGAGTCAATTAGTCAGTTAAACACTTAGACTGAATATCATTGTAACCTCCCATAGGAGCTAGGCAATGGATCTGAGGTGACCAAAAGGGATGGTGATTGGTTGCACTAGTTGTGGAGACATCTTGTGAAGTGGACCAAACGAGAGGAGTCTCGATGCGATAGGAGGCTTCACGGACGCCACCCCTAGGTGGGACGTGTTGCCGTTTATGATCGTAACACCATAGATGAAACATTTTTTAAGGATTTTATTTATGTTTAAGTACTTGCATTCATGCATCATACTTTTCTTAAATATAAGCAAATTGCCAACGCCACTTTATTTTATTTTTTCAGCTATTATGTCTTTATCCTCGATCGCACAAATTCTTAGTACAAACAAATTAGTGGGTGAAAATTATGTTGACTGGAAACGTAACCTCGATATCGTGTTGACGGTGGACAAGCACAAGCATGTGCTCACCACCCCCTGTCCTCTTGAGCCGAATGATGATTCGACTCAAGAGGAGCGAAACGCATACACTGCTTGGATGCGTTCCGATGAGATTGCTAGGTGCTATATCTTAGCATCAATTAGCAATGTGTTGCAACAGCAACATCGGAACATGCTGACGGCTGCAGATATGATCTACAGCATCTCCGAAATGTTCGGAAGCCAGTGCCGTCAAGCCAAGCAAGCTGCGGTGCGTAACTTCATGAATTGCCGGATGAAATCCGACACTCCTGTTCGGGACCATATGCTATTGATCATTAGTCACCTGAATGAGATGGAGCTCATGGGAGCTGAAATAGATGGAGAGACTCAGGTGGATATGATCCTAGAGACTCTACCGGAGATGTTTGACAACTTCAAACTCAACTACTCGATGAATAAGTTGAGTTATTCACTCCCAGAACTCATGAAGGAGCTTCAAACTGCGAGAACTCTACTGCTTAAAGGCAAAAAGAGGAACGGAGAGGCAACCCTTGCTGAAGCGAAGCCTTCCACCTCTGGTGCCAAGAAACAGAAGAAAGCCCACAGCAACAAGAAGAAGCCGGCTGCAAAAGGCAAGAACACTGCAAAGGTGGACAAGAGTAATGACAAATGTCGCCATTGCGGAGTAGCTGGCCACTGGAAATGCAACTGTCCTACATACCTCAAGGAGGTTAAAGCTAAAGGTACATTACTTGTTATCGAAGCCTGTTTTGTGGCTGACTCTACTTCTTCTTGGATTGTAGACTCTGGAGCCACTAATCATGTTTGTTGTTCTCTGCAGGGGTTTAGGGAAAACAAAAGGCTTAGCAAGGACGAGTTCAACTTCCGCTGGGGGAATGGAGCATCAGTATCGGCAATATCCGTTAGAAGTATTAAATTAGTCATTGAGAACAGTTTTATTGTTTTGAACAATGTTTATTATGTCCCGGTTTTTGGGAACAACCTTATTTCTGTGGCTCGTTTGATTGAGCAAGGATATTCTTTGGATTTTAATATTGATGTTATTCGAATTCTTAAGAATGGCTTCATGATTACTTCTACAGTCATGATAAACAATCTGTTCTACGTCAAACCAATTATTCCAACGATTTGTGATACTGAATTGAATGATGATTCGATAAGAGATAGTAAGAGATTGAGGCTAGACCCAATCGATCAAACCTATAAATGGCATCTACGTCTTGGACATATTAGCCATGATAGGATTAAAAGGTTGGTAAGAGACGGTCCCTTACAAACCTTAAGTGTTGACTCACTACCTACATGTGAATCCTGCATAGAAGGAAAAATAACCAAGAGACCCTTTTCAACAAAGGGTAATAGAGCTGATGAATGCCTAGAACTCGTACATAGTGATGTGTGTGGGCCATTCAATATCCAAGCAAGAGGAGAATATGAATATTTCATAACCTTCACTGATGACTATTCCCGTTTTGGTCATATTTATCTAATGCGTCAAAAGTCTGAAACCTTTGAAAAGTTTAAAGAGTTCAAGGCCTTGGTTGAAAAGCAATTAGATAAACAGATCAAAACACTGCGATATGATTGTGGTGGAGAATACTTGCTGGGAGAGTTCGAAGACTTTCTTAAAGAAGAAGGTATATTTTCTCAACTGACCGCGCCAGGTACTCCTCAGCAGAATGGCGTGTCAGAAAGAAGGAATCGAGCTCTGTTAGACATGGTTAGATCAATGATGAGTTACTCATCTCTTCAAGATTCCTTTTAGGGATATGCTTTGGAAACAGCATCATACATTCTGAACCAAGTTCCATCTAAAGCAGTACATGGAAGTCCATATGAAAGATGGAGTGGCAAGAAGTCATCTCTTGGCCACACCAGAATATGGGGTTGTCCGGCACATGTGCTTAGAAAGAAGACTAGTAAGCTGACCAGTCGTTCATAACTATGCCTGTTTGTAGGATATCCTAAAGGAAGAAAAGGCTACATCTTCTATAGTCCTGCTGATCACAAAACATTCGTAAGCACGAATGCTCATTTTATGGAAGAGGATTTTATAAAGAATATGAAGCCTAGAAGCAAGCTTGTACTTGAGGAATTGACTGGTGAAAATGTTCAGGCAACATGTCCGCGGTCTATTCCTGAACCGACAATAGATGAACCACAACAAGAACTAACACCAATAGAGCCTCGACGTAGTGGGAGGGTTGTGAGACAACCTGATAGGTACATGTCTTATGGAGATGCATTGACTGCAGTCTCAGATTTAGACATCGACGAACCTGTCTCCTACTCGCAGGCTATGGAATGTTCTGAAGCAAACCAATGGCATGAAGCCATGGACGCCGAAATACAATCGATGTATAAAAATGGCGTATGGACTCTGGTAGATCCTCCTGAAGGGGTAAATCCCGTAGGGTGTAAATGGATCTATAAGAAAAAGAGGGGTCCGGATGGGAATGTAGAGACATTCAAAGCAAGGCTGGTAGCCAAGGGCTACACCCAGAAAGAAGGCATTGACTATGAGGATACCTTCTCTCCGGTAGCCATGCTTAAATCCATCCGCATTCTTCTATCCATTGCTGCTGCTTTGGATTATGAAATCTGGCAGATGGATGTGAAGACAGCTTTTCTGAATGGCAATCTGGATGAGTGCATTTATATGGCACAACCAGATGGAATCATTGAAATGGGTTAAGAAGAAAAGGTTTGCGAATTGCAAAAGTCCATTTATGGACTAAAGCAGGCATCCAGATCATGGAATATTAGATTGGATGAGACTGTTAAAACTTATGGTTTTGTTCAGTCAATGGATGAGCCTTGTGTGTATAAGCTGATACAAGAAGGCAAAGTGGTTTTCTTGGTCTTATATGTAGATGACATTCTACTCATTGGGAATGATGTAGGAAGACTGACTGAGGTTAAGCTCTGGCTGGCAAAGGAGTTTGACATGAAGGATCTAGGAGAAGCTGCCTATGTTCTGGGAATTCAGATCTTTCGAGATTGGAAGAACAAACAATTGGAACTATCTCAAGCATCCTATATCGATAAGGTAATGGACCGATTCGCCATGCAAAACTCCAAAAAGGGTTATCTACCCTTCAGACATAGAGTATCCCTCTCAAAGGAGTAGTCTCCCAAGACTCCTCAAGAAGCGGAAGACATGAGCCGACTTCCTTACGCTTCAACCGTAGGAAGCCTCATGTATGTGATGCTTTGCACCAGACCTGATATATGCTACGCAGTAGGCGTGGTGAGTAGATTCCAATCAAACCCTGGACCCGAGCACTGGGTTGCTGTCAAGCATATCCTCAAGTATCTTAGGGGAACGAGGAACTATATGCTTGTATATTCAGGTACTGACCTGACTATGACGGGATACACCGACTCTGATTTCCAATCGGATAAGGATTCTAGGAAATCCACTTCAGGATTTGTGTTTGTCCTGAATGGAGGTTCGGTGGTATGGAGGAGTATTAAGCAGACTTGCATAGCTAACTCCACCATGGAGGCCGAATATGTAGCAGCTTGTGAAGCTGCGAAAGAGGCCGTATGGCTTAAGAAGTTCCTTGTTTCACTGGAAGTTGTTCCGGAAGCTGATAGGCCCATGGTACAGTATTGCGATAACAGTAGGGCTGTAGCAAACTGTAAGGAGCCTAGAAGCCACAAAAGGTCCAAGCACATAGAGCGGAAATACCACCTCATCCGAGAGATTGTACAAAGAGGCGATGTTGAAGTAACAAAGATATCAACACATGACAACTTGGCCGATCCATTCACAAACGCTTTATCTGGTAAAGTCTTCGATAGGCATCTGGAAGGTTTGGGCATGCGAGATTGTACACACCTACTTTAAGTCCAAGTGGGAGTTTGTTGGAAATGTGTCCATAAAGTGGGATGTAATTTGTTATTTATGAAATGACAAATGTAAGACATTATTGTTTTTGCTGATTTTATAAAATAAGATAAAGTTATGTTTTGACACATACTCAAGAGTGTTAGTAATATTGCTTGGTTCATAAACTGTTACCAACGAAAGAAGAGTCAGGGGAACCCTGCCGGACAAACTCTTCTGATACAGTTTAAAATAGATATTCGCAGTCTTAGGATTGATTGGGCAATCGAATCCGATTATGAATGTTAGATCGAACCATGTGATGCTGGTCTCGGGGCATGGGAGTTGGACTCTATGGTTGCTCTAGACATGCTCGTAACATGTTGAATAGACCATGTGACTGATTAGGTTAGAGTAAAAACCATTTACACAACTCTAAACCTAATCATCACAACTTAAGTATATTTGTATAATTATCTTAATCCTAAAGTGGATGCATAGCTCAACTTAGTATCTCATGATCTTTGATTCACCAATGAGATTAGTTCACAGTTATTGAACGACATCTCGGTCATTGGGATCATGACATTATTGAGTTGGTGTTATGTGATTCACAGATATAGAATTCGTAAGAAATAATATCACCTCATGCTTTATTGACGGGTGTGTGAATAAATAAACCAGGCCTGGTATTCAATGATGATGTTCATTGATTAAGACATCGTAACATGTGCGAGACATCTTACGAACGTTTGTCTTTCTTATTCACAGTCATATAAAGGAGTTGAGGAAATAATGATTGGAATGGTAAAACGGTAATATTATATACCATTCTGATCACTGATATTTACGAAGGATAATGATGCATTTACACTTTTGACCATGTGATAAATTGTATCAACACCATTAGAAAAAATGGCGCACATGAATCGAGAGATTATTCGGCATCAAACTTTTAGTGGAGTTGTGCGATATCGGAATTAAATATGTCGATAACTTATCGGGATAAGTTAGTCGAGTATTGTAATTCCATAGCTTTGTTCATGTGGGTCCATTCGGTCTCAAGGCTAGCTCTGATAAATGGGAAAACAGAAACTGATGTTTTGTTATATAATTATGTTTAAATTCATTATGTTATTTTTCATTTATTTGATAATTGAAAAATAAAAGGAATGAGTTTTGAATTTCGAAATTAATAGAGATTAATTTAAAATTCAAAATAAAATTTAAACATGATTTTATTTGGCAACTAAAGGAGAGAGAAAGTTGATATATTATTTTGGGAGAATTCGGAAATCCCTTGCCATAAGGGGATTTCGAATTTTGCTCCAAAAGGGAAGGAAAATTTGGAAATCCCTAGCTATGTAGGGATTTTCGGATTTCAATCCAAGGGTTAAGGGGAAATTCGAAAATCCCATCTAGGGTTTGAGTTTTTGAATTTCCTCCTATATAAGGATATTTTATTGAAAACCCTAGAGAGACTTCTTTGAGAAGAAAAATATATCACACATTTTTCTCCTAGGGGTGGCCGGATTTTAGAGACATAAGAGAGGGAAAATTGTTTCCTTAGGTTTTTGGAAAAAGAGCCCACACTCTCATCCCAAATACCATAGAGTCATAGGCTTGAATCAACGAGTGGTTTTTGGTGTGATCGTGTCAATAAATCAACGATCTTGTTTCACGGCAATTCTCCATCTCGGAACGTGAGATAGTAAGGCAAGATCCTTGCGGTCATTTATTTCAATCGTCAGAAAGGTATGTGTATTATTCTAATCCTTTGTCTATAAACATATATCATGCATGCATCTCTCGTTGTGGTTTACGTTTAATTTAGAATTAAATGGATATGATAACATTTTTTGAAATTCCGCGTACAATGTTGTTGTTGTTCAAATGATTTTTCATCTATAAATCACAACAAGATCCTACAGGAACGGTCTTAACAGCTCGGTGGCTCGACGTCCTGCTTGACTTCCCTCGGGTCTTATTCTTTCTTGGCCTCGGGAGGATGGTATACCTCATTTCTGATGGTACGGCTACAAAAAAGAAGGGAAGAAGAAGGGGTCAGTCGAAGGATCCTTCAACCATTTCCCTCGGCTTCAGTCAAAGAAATGGAAAAGAAAAGCCAGACTTACCACTAAGGAGATCTGCAGGAGGACCGACGGGTAGTTGAGGAGTGTCGAGGAGTACGGACAAGCCGTACTGCGACTGGTTCTTCACGGTTTTGAGAACTGAGGCGCGTTGATAGTCGTCGGGGAGAGCAAGTATCTCCTTGACGTGTGTAAGAGCAGAAGCGGGGAGTTGCGGTCGAGTAATAACTTCACCTGCAGTGAAAAGCTACGTGAGAAAGCTCAGCAAGTAGAACCGATGTTATCAAAATAGTATAGGAAATGGGGGACCTACAGTATTTGCTGAATACTGTTTGTGTCCCCAAGGGACGCTCACCGTCGAGAGGGTAGGAGTTGAAGTTGCCACCAATAAAGAAGAATCGGGGCTTCCACCCATGGGAGTTGGAAGTCTTCTCGACCACCAGAGGGGGAATAAGAGGCTTGGACTTGGTGGAGGAAGCTAGGGAGAAAAACCCCTTTGGCCGGGAGAAGCCTTGAGGGAGTAACAATAAAAGAACTTATCGGCGGTTAAGTCGAGCCCCAAACATTTTCTCCATAGAATTATCATGGAGTTTATTGTCACCCAACAGTTGGATGACAACTGAGTTGGGGAGATCCTGTGGACGCCACAAAGGGCCTTCACGAAGGGATGAAAGGGGAGAGTTTGCCTGAAGCTGAGAGCACGGGTGTAGACGGTCATGTGGTTGGGTGGGGGGTTGTGGGCCCGGTTGTTGGGGGTCGGGATGATCAAGTAAAAGTGCAAGGGGTCGATCCCTACATCATTAAAGGCCTTCAGTGCAGTCTGAGGCTTGATCTTCGACGGATTGACATCCGTGACCATCCCTGAGAGGCCACTTGTTGACGCAACCCCATAGTTGCAGCCTTTGGAAGGGCCGACCTACTGGCCAGCGTCCTCGTCATCGAGGAGTATCAGCTCATTAGACTGAGAAGGAGAGGCCGACACCTTGGGGTAGCCTTCTAGTTGGCGGAGCAGAGAATCCTCACTTTCGTCCGAGGATGAGCTCGTTGCAATCATCTCGACAGGGTCGTCCCATACCTTTGATGTGGAGACCTCTCGACCTCTAGCTTGTTTTGGTGACATGTTCTGGAAAACAAACAGAGGGCTGAGTTAGGTCCTAATGGTCGAGAGGTGAAGGTGCTATGCAAGGAGGCACGAAGAACATGTTCCCACCAGAGGCCCCAGAGCAAAGGGCTAGGAACTTGGGCTCTACTGCCATGGAAGTAAAAACAGGACGAACCCGCTGCTGTAGGCCTCGGGGAGCCCAGAACCAAGTTCAAGGGCCTCAAGCCAAAGCAACTGAGCCCAGGGGGACAACCCCGCATAGCCTCAGCCCCAAGCGTACAGCCAGCAATAGCAGGTAAGAACATTCCCCCCTTTATTACAGATTCTTTATTTTGCATGCATTAGAACCAAAATAATGACAAGAAAGTGAAAGGGAACGAGGACACACCGGTTTCTCAGAAGACTTGAATCTGGAGATGAAGGTAAGCAGCGCACCGAGAGAGTACACGGAGGCAAAAGGGCGGAGGCAAAGACGTTTGGTGGAAATCCAGTAGCATAACAGTGTTCAAGGAAATGAGCAACCACAACGCCATCGCAGGGGGTATATATATACGCCTGAGGAGAAGCCCAAGAATCCCCGAGGAGCCCAAATGACTCACAATCTCGACTGTAGAATCCGATTCGGCTCCATCCAATGGGGGACTTGAGAAGACGTAATCTAATGGTCGAGGAGAGAGCAATGGAGAGGGATTTGATCGGACGGATGAAATTCTTCATCCTAGTGCCACATGGTGTTGGAAATGTGTCCATAAAGTGGGATGGAATTTGTTATTTATGAAATGACAAATGTAAGACATTATTATTTTGCTGATTTTATAAAATAAGATAAAGTTATGTGTTGACACATACTCAAGAGTGTTAGTAATATTGCTTAGTCCATAAACTGTTACCAACGAAAGAAGAGTCAGGGGAACCCTGCCGGACAAACTCTTCTGATACAGTTTAAAATAGATATTCGCAGTCTTGGGATTGATTGGGCAATCGAATCCGATTATGACTGTTAGATCGAACCATGTGATGCTGGTCTTGGAGCATGGGAGTTGGACTCTGTGGTTGATCTAGACATGCTCGCAACATGTTGAATAGACCATGTGACTTATTAGGTTAGAGTAAAAACCGTTTACACAACTCTTGTAGGATCTTATTGTGATTTATATATGAAAAATCATTTGAACAACAACAATATTGTAGGCGGAATTTCAAAAATTTTATCATATCCATTTAATTCATAATTAAACGTAAACTACAACGAGAGATTCATGCATGATATATGTTTATGGACAAAGGATTAGAAAAATCTCACATACCTTTGTGACGATTGAATTAATTGACCGCAAGGATCTTGTCTCACTATCTCACGTTCCAAGATGGAGAATTGCCGTGAAACAAGATCGTTGTTTATTGTCACGATCACACCAAGAACCACTCGTTGATTCAAGGCTATGTCTCTACAATTTTTAGGATGAGAGAGTGGGCTCTTTTTTCAAAACCTAAGGAAACTTTTTCCTTCTATTTTGTCTCTACAAAATCCGCCACCCTAAGGAAAGTGTGATCTCTTTTCTTTTCTCCAAAAGACTCTCTCCCTAGGGTTTTCAATAATATCCTTATATAGGAGAAAATTCAAAAACTCAAACCCTAGATGGGATTTTCGAATTTCTCCTTAACCCTAGGGTTGAAATCCGAAAATCCCTACATGGCTTAGGGATTTCCGGGAGCAAAATTCAAATCCCCTTAAGGCAAGGGATTTCGAATTTTCCCAAAATAAAATCTCACTTTTCTCTTTCCTTTAGTTGCCAAATAAAATCATGTTTAAAATTTCATTTTGAATTTTAAATTAATCTCCATTAATTTCAAAATTCAAAACTCATTCTTTTTTTTTTTCAATTATCAAATAAATGAAAAATAACACAATGAATTTAAACATAATTATCGGTTTCTTTTTTCCCATTTATTAGAGCTAGCCTTGAGACCGAATGGACCCACATGAACAAAGCTATGGAATTACAATATTCGACTAACTCATCCCTATAAGTTATCGACATATTTAATTCCGACATCGCATAACTCCACTAAAAGTTCGATGCCAATAATCTCTCGATTCATGTGCGCTAATTTTTCTTTTGGTGTTGATACAATTTATCACACGGTCCACAAGTAAATGCATTATTATCCTTCAGTAAATATCGGATCGAATGGTGTATATAATATTACCGTTTTACCATTCTAATCATTATTTCCTCAACTCCTTTATATGATGTGAATAAGAAAGACAAACGCGTTAAAAGATGTCTAGCACATGTTACGATGTCTTAATCAATGAATATCATCATTGAATACCAGGCCTGGTTTATTTATTCACACACCCGTCAATAAAGCATGAGGTGATATTATTTTCTACGAATTCCATATCTGTGAATCACATAACTCCAACTTAATATTGTCATGATCCCAATGACCGAGATGTCGTTCAATAATCGTGAACTAATCTCATTGGCGAATCAAAGATCATGAGATACTAAGTTGAGCTACGATTCACTTGAGATTAAGATAATTATACAAATATACTTAAGTTGTGATGATTAGGTTTAGAGTTGTGTAAACGGTTTTTACTCTAACCTAATCAAATCACATGGTCTATTCAACATGTTGCGAGCATGTCTAGATCAACCACAGAGTCCAACTCCCATGCCCCGAGACCAAAGATCACATGGTTCGATCTAACAGTCATAATCGGATTCGATTGCCCAATCAATCCTAAGATCTGCGAATATCTATTTTAAACTCGTATCCGAAGAGTTTGTCCGGCAGGGTTCCCCCACTCTTCTTTTCGTTAAACAGCTTATGGACTAAGCAATATCATAAACACTCTTGAGTATGTGTCAAAACATAACTTTATCTTATTTTATAAAATCAAGAAAATAATAATGTCTTACATTTGTCATTTCATAAATAACAAATTACATCCCACTTTATGGACACATTTCCAACAAACTCCCACTTGGACTTAAAGTAGGTGTGTACAATCCCGCATGCCCAAACCTTCCAGTTCGAAAGACTTTAAATAAAGCCTTTGTAAACGGATCGCCAAGTTGTCATGTGTTGATATCTTTGTCACTTCAACATCGGTACAATCTCACGGATGAGGTGGTATTTCCGCTCTATGTGCTTGGACCTTTTATGGCTTCTAGGCTCCTTAGAGTTTGCACCCCACTTATTATCGCAATACAAAACCATGGGCCTAATGACAACAACTTCCAGTGAAACAAGGAACTTTTTAAGCCCCTTCACAAGGACACAATATTCGGCCTCCATGGTGGAGTCACAAGTCCGCTTGATGCTCCTCCATACCACCGAACCTCCATGGAAAACATCGATCCTCAAAAATCCTTATCCGATTGGAAATCGGAATCGGTATATCCCGTCATATTCAGGTCAGCACTGAATATACAAGCATATAGTTCCTCGTTCTCCTAAGATACTTGAGATATGCTAAGTGGCAACCCAATTACTCGGGTCCGAGGTTTGACCGAATCTACTCACCACGCCCCTGCGTAGCATAGTCCGGTGCAAAGCATCAGGCTTCCCAAAGCAGAAGGAACTCGGCTCATGTCTTCCTCTTCTTGAGGAGTCTTGGGAGATCTCCATGTCGGAAGGGTAGATAACCCTTTTGAGTTTTGCATAGCGTAATCGGTCCATTACCTTATCGATGTAGGATGCTTGAGAGACAAGGCAATTGTTTGTTCTTCCGATCTCGAAAGATCAATTCCCAAAACATAGGCGATCCTTCATGTCAAATCGCTTTACAGCGAGCTTAACCTCGATTAGTCTTCCTATCATTCCCAATGAGTAGAATGTCATCTACATATAAGACTAAGAAAACCACTTTGCCTTCTTGTATCGCACAAAGGCTCATCCATTGAACGAACAAAACCATAAGTTTTAACAGCCTCATCAATCTGATATTCCATGATCCGATGCCGCCAATCCATAAATGGACTGCACTGCAAACCTTTTCTTCTAGACCCTTTCAATGAATCCATCTGGTTGTGCCATGTAAATGCGCCATCCAGATTGCCATTCGAAAAAGTCGCCTTTACATCCATCTCGCCAGAGGCAGAAGAATGGATAGAAGAATTGGATGGATTTAAGCATGGCTACCGGAGAGAAGGTATCCTCAATGCCTTCTTTTCCTGGTGTAGCCCTTGGCTACCAAAAGAATGTCTCTACATTCCCATCCGGACCCTCTTCTTCTTGTAGATCCATTTACACCCCACGGGTTTTACCCCTTCGAGGATCTACTAGAGTCCATACGCCATTTTTATACATCGATTGTATTTCTCGCCCATGGCTTCATGCCATAGGTTTGCTTTCAACTCCATGGCCTGCAGTAGGAGAAATGAGATCGCATATAATGCGCTCCATAAGACATGTACCTATCAAAGTTGTCTCACAACCCTCCCACTACGCCGAGGCTCCACCGGTGTTAGTTCTTGTTGTGGTTCATCTTTGTCGGTTCGAGAATAGATTATGGATATGTTGCATGAACATTTTCACCATCAATTCCTCAAGTACAAGACATTATTCTTGGCTTCATATTCTTTATAAAATCCTCTTCCGAAAAACGAAAATAAGATATAGCCTTTTGTTCCTTTGGGATATCCCAAATGGCACTGACACAAACTTACTCGACATGTGCCGGACAACCCCATATTCTGGTTAATTGCCATCCATATGGGGGACTTAGATGGAACTTGGTTCGAATGTATGTTTCTTGTTTCAAGGCATATCCCCAAAAGAATCGGAAGAGATGAGTAACAATGATCTAACCATGTCCAATAGAGTTCGATTCCTTCTCTCGACACGCCATTCTCACGACCGATGAAAGAAAATATACCTTCTTCTTCAACCTCCCAGCAAGAAGTATTCACCACCACGATCGGTGTTTTTGATCTGATCTAATTGCTTTTCAACCAAGGCCTTGAATTCTTTGAACTTTTCAAAGGTTTCGGACTTTTGACGATTAGATAAATATGACCAAAACGAGAATTCATGAAGGTTATGAAATATTTATCCTCCTCTTGCTTGGAATTGAATGGCCCACATACATCACTATGTAAGTTCTAGGCATTCATTATTTTTGTTTGAAAAGGGTCTCTTGGTCATTTTTCCTTCTAAACATAAGAGCCTAAAAGGTTTGCATGGGACCGTTGAACCTTTAAATCATCAAGGCCAATATGTCCAAGACGTAGATGCCATTTGTAGGTTTGATCAATTGAGTCTAACCTCAATCTCTTACTTTCTCTCATTGAATCATCATTCAATTCAAAGATCGCAAATCGTTGGAATATTTGGTTTAATGTAGAATGTGACTTATCATGACCGTAGAAGTAATCATGAAGCCATTCTTTAGAATCAATAACATCATTATTAAAATCCAAAGAATATCCTTGCTCAATCAAACGAAACCGTTAAATAAGGTTTTTCCCAAAAACCGACATAATAAACATTGTTCAAAACAATCTCAAAATTAATTTAATACTTCCAACGGTTGCAATTCCCCAAAGTTGAACTCGAAGCCTTTTGTTTTCCCCGAACCCCGCAGAGAAACAACAAACATGATTAGTGGCTCCGAGTCTACAATCCAAGAAAAAGTGTGAACAAGCAATGTACCTTTAGGTCCTTGAGGTATGTAGGACATGGGAGTGGTGACATTTGTCAAGATTTTGTCTACCTTTGCAACGTTCTTTGCCTTTCGCACCGGCTTCTTCTTGTTACTGCGGGCTTTCTTACATTTCTTGACACTAGACATTAGCCTCGCCTTTACATGTTGAATAGACCATGGAGTGAATAACTCAACTTATTCATAGAGTAGTTGAGTTTGAAGTTGTCAAACATCTCCGGTTAGTCTCTCCATCTATTTCACTCCCATGAAACTTATGATCAATAGCATATGGTCCCGACATTTCATCCGGATAAACCTAATCATCACAACATATCTGCGGTGCAGGTCAGCATGTTCCGATGTTGTTTGTTGCAACACATTGCTTTGATGCTAAAATATAGCACCTTAATCATCGGCGTGAATGCTTCTTGAGCTCAATCATCATTATCTCAAGAGATCTTTGATTCGCCAACACGATGAGATTAGTTCCAGAATAAACGTTTGTTTGTACTAAGAATTTCATTGGGATAAAGACATAATTGAAAAATAAAATAAAGCGGTGTTGGTAATTTGCTTATATTTAAGAGAAGTATGATGCATGAATGCAAATACTTAAACATAAATAAAATCCTTAAAAAATGTTTCATCTATGGTGTTGCGATTTAAACGGCAACACGTCCCACCTAGGGGTGGCGTGAATAAAGCCTCCTAACGCACGAGACTCCTCGGGTCCATTCAAGATGTCTCTACATCTAGAACCAATCACCATCTTTTGGTCATCCATTGCCTATCCTATGGGATTAAATGATCTTTAGTCTAAGTGTTTAACCGATAATCGACTCTAGAGGTTGTTATGAACTAACGATCCATCTAGGGATGGTCTTTACTTCCTTTTCGATTTATCTTCTATAAGCAACCTACTCCTTAAATGAGGGTTTCTCCCATTGAAGGAGGACCACTAAGGTGGTTCTTAACCTGGTGTCACGATCAGAAAGTGGTTGGGAACGTTCAACGGAAAAATGGATTTTGTTTTGAAATTAAGTCCAATTAATAATTCAACAAAATTATAACCCTTATAAATTTGTTGTATTTTATAACTCTTTATAAAATTTACCCATTGCATTTATTATTATAACAATTTATAATATTAAACTACAATGATGCATGAACATGCTTGCATAATTTGATATTGGCATCTCTATATCCTATATGGCATGTTATAATGATTGTATTAAACAATAAAATAAAAATTTCTAATTACAACCCATAAAAACAAATGAAAATAATTACATCTTGTCTTCTTGGCATCTTCTCATTTTCTTCTCTTCGAAATAAAAAAAAATTTTTTTTTTTTTTTTTTTTTTGGCCGGGCCGGGACAATCCCGGGCCCACCTTCTCCTGGCCAGGCCTCGAACTTTTGCTCCCAGTGGAGTTGCCTCGGCAAGGCCGGTGGCCGGGCCCAATTAAATATGTCGATAACTTATAGAGATGAGTTAGTCAAATATTGTAATTCCATAGCTTTGTTTACTAGGTTTCAAACCCTAGTTCTGCCGCACACCAAAACCCAGGGAAGGGTTTGGCGGCTGGGCTTGGGGAGGTCCATTTTTCCGGAAATTTAAATTACAAAATTTCATGCCCCTTTAATTTTATTTTCTGAGAAAAAACGTAAACCACCAACATGGTGTAATTAAAAACCTAGAAATCGATCGGGATCCAATCACATATTCAATCAAAACAATTTTGAATTCATCATATATTCATAAGATGCCAATATCAACATTTTTTCATTTTTCAATAAACATAAATCATGCATGATCAATAGCCCTAGGCTCGATACCAATTGTTGAATTTGATTTATATATGAAAAATCATTTAACAACAACAATAAATTTCAAAATTTTAAATCCATTTAATTCATAATTAAACGAAAACTGAGAGATTCATTGATATTTTTATGGACAAAGGATTAGAAAAATCTCAGAAAAATTAATTGATACTATTCACGTTCCAAGATGGAAATTTGAAACAAGATCGTTGTTTATTGTCACGATCACACCAAGAACCACTTTCGTTGATTCAAGGCTATGTCTCTACAATTTTTAGGATGAGAGAGTGGGCTCTTTTTCAAAAACCTAAGGAAACTTTTTCCTTCTATTTTGTCTCTAAAAAGGAAGGAAAATGTGATCTTTTTTCTTTTCTCCAAAAGATTCTCTCCCTAGGGTTTTCAATAATATCCTTATAGGGAAAATTAAAAACTCAAACCCTAGATGGGAATTTCTCCTTAACCCTAGAAAAAAATCATCTTAGGGTTTGAGTTTTTTCCGAATTTTCCCAAAATAAAATCTTATTGCCAAATAAAATCATGTTTAAATTTCATTTTGAATTTTAAATTAATCTCCATTAATTTCAAAATTCAAAACTCATTCTTTTTATTTTTCAATTATCAAATAAATGAAAAATAACACAATGAATTTAAACATAATTATCAATCTGTTTTCCCATTTATTAGAGCTAGCCTTGAGACCGAATGGACCCACATGAACAAAGCTAAATTAGACTAACTCATCCCTATAAGTTATCGACATATTTAATTCCGACATCGCTTAACTCCACTAAAAGTTCGATGTTTTTTTTTCTTTTGGTGTTGATACAAAAAAAATGCATTATTATCCTTCATAATATCCTTTTCTTATTGTATATAATATTACCGCCCATTCTAATCATTATTTCCTCAACTCCTTTATATGACCGTGAATAAGAAAGACAAACGTCGAAGATGTCTCGCAGTTACGATGTCTTAATCAATGAATATCATCATTGAATACCAGTTTTGGTTTATTTATTCACACACCACAATAAAGCATGAGGTGATATTATTTTTACAATTCCATATCTGTGAATCACATAACTCCAACTTAATATTGTCATGATCCCAATGACCGAGATGTCGCTTCAATAACTCGTGAACTAATCTCATTGGCGGAATCAAAGATCATGAGATACTAAGTTGAGCTACGATTCACTTGTGATTAAGATAATTATACAAATATACAAAGTTGTGATGATTAGGTTTAGAGTTGTGTAAACGGTTTTTACTCTAACCTAATCAAATCACATGGTCTATTCAACATGTTGCGAGCATGTCTAGATCAACCACAGAGTCCAACTCCCATGCCCCGAGACCATTTCGATCTAATTTAATCGGATTCGATTGCCCAATCAATCCTAAGACTGGATATCTATTTTAAACTGACTCTTCTTTCGATAACAGTTTAACTAAGCAATATCATAAACACTTTGAGTATGTGTCAAAACATAATTTATCTTATTTTATAAAATCAAAAAATAATAATGTCTTACATTTGTCATTTCATAAATAACAAATTACATCCCACTTTATGGACACATTTCCAACAACTCTAAACCTAATCATCACAACTTAAGTATATTTGTATAATTATCTTAATCCTCAAGTGAATGCATAGCTCAACTTAGTATCTCATGATCTTTGATTCGCCAATGAGAGATTAGTTCATTTGAACGACATCTCGGTCATTGGGATCATGACAATATTAAATTGGAGTTATGTGATTCAAATATGGAATTCAGAAGAAAAAAATATCACCTCATGCTTTATTGACGGGTGTGTGAATAAAATAAACCAGGCCCGGTATTCAATGATGATATTCATTGATTAAGACATCGTAACATTCTTACGAACGTTTGTCTTTCTTATTCACAAGTTGAGGAAATAATGGTTGGAATGGTAAAACGGTGATATACCATTCTGATCACTGATATTTACGAAGGATAATAATGCATTTACACTGTGGACCGTGTGATAAATTGTATAAACACCAAAAGAAAAATTAGTGCACATGAATCGAGAGATTATTCGGCATCGAACTTTTAGTGGAGTTGTACGATGTCGGAATTAAATATGTCGATAACTTATAGAGATGAGTTAGTCAAATATTGTAATTCCATAGCTTTGTTCATGTGGGTCCATTCGGTCTCAAGGCTAGCTCTAATAAATGGGAACAACAAAAACTGATAATTATGTTTAAATTCATTGTGTTATTTTTCATTTATTCGATAATTGAAAAATAAAAGGAATGAGTATTGAATTTTGAAATTAATAGAGATTAATTTAAAATTCAAAATGAAATTTAAACATGATTTTATTTGGCAACTAAGGGAAAGAGAAAAGTGATATATTATTTTGGAAAATTCGGAAATCCTTTGCCATAAGGGGATTTCAAATTTTGCTCCAAAAGAGGAAGGAAAATTCAGAAATCCCTAGCCATGTAGGGATTTTCGGATTTCAATCCAAGGGTTAAGAGGAATTCGAAAATCCCATCTAGGGTTTGAGTTTTTGAATTTCCTCTTATATAAGGATATTATTGAAAACCCTAGAAGAGAGTTCTTTTGAGAAAAGCAAAAGAGATCACACCTTTCCTTAGGGTGGCCGGATTTTGTAGAGACAAAATAGAGGGAAATAGTTTCCTTAGTTTTTGAAAAGAGCCCACTCTCTCATCCTAAATATCGTAGAGTCATAGCTTTGAATCAACGAGTGGTTTTTGGTGTGATCGTGGCAGTAAACAACGATCTTGTTTCACGGCAATTCTCCATCTTGGAACGTGAGATAGTGAGACAAGATCCTTGCGGTCATTTAATTCAATCGTCACAAAGGTATGTGAGATATTCTAATCCTTTGTCTATAAACATATATCATGCATGCATCTCTCGTTGTGGTTTACGTTTAATTTTGAATTAAATGGATATGATAAATTTTTTTTTTTGATATTCCGCCTACAATATTGTTGTTGTTCAAAGGATTTTTCATATATAAATCACAATAAAATCCTACAATTGGTATCAGAGCCTAGGGCTTTTGATCATGCATGATTTATGTTTATGCGATTGAATGTATGATATGTGTTGATATTGGCATCTTGCATGAATATATGATGAATTCAAAATTGTTTTGATTGTATATGTGATTGGATCCCGATCGATTGGCTATAGGTTTTCAATTACACCATATTGGTGGTTTATGTTTTTCTCTAGAAAATAATGTAAGCCATTAAAGGGCATAGGAAATTTTGTAATTTAAATTTCCGGAAAATATTTTTTTTTGTGCCGCCGCCGCCGCCGCCGTCGCCGTCGCACGCCGCCGCACGAGTCCCAGCCTCCGCCACAAGCCCAGCCGCCAGACCCTTCCCTGGGTTTTGGTTGTGCGGCAGACTAGGGTTTCAGAAACCCTAGTATGCGCTAGGGTTTCCTGAAACCCTAGCGGGCCTGCAGGCCCGCCTGGTAGGGGCCGCAGCCCCGCCGCCGGCCTTGCCTCGACAAGGGCATGCCCCTAGCGAAATAGCCGCGAGGTTTTCTGAAACCCTGGCGGGCCATGGGCCAGCTGGCCCTGCCTTGGCAGGGGCCCATGGGGCGGCCGCGGGCCCCGGCCCGCCCACAGCCCCGCCCGGCAAGGGCTAGAGGCCCGGCCCGGCCTTGCCACCAAGGGTCATGGCCCATGCAAGATGCCTAGCCCAGCGCCCAAAGATTGTCCCAGGATTGTCCCGGGCCCAGCCCAAATAAAAAAAATATATTTTTTATTTTCACTTTTCAGGGATTGAGAGAAGAGAAAATATAGAAGATGCCAAGAAGTCAAGATGAAGAAAATTATTGTAATTATTTTCATTTATTTTTATGGGTTGTAATTAGAAATGAGCCATAGAGAGGTTAAATTGTAAATGTATGGTTTATCATTTAATCTCGCATCATTATAACATGCCATATAGGATATAGAGATGCCAATATCAAATTACCATGCAAGCATGTTCATGCATCATTGTAGTTTAATATTATAAATTGTTATAATAATAATTGCAATGTGTAAATTTTATAAAGAGTTATAAAATGCAACAAATTTATAAGGGTTATAATTTTGTTGAATTATTAATTGGACTTAATTTTTAAAAACAAAATCCATTTTTCAAAAAGCTAAGTGGGAGGGTCGTTTGCGTTGAAACGTTCCCAAGATCTCCAACTTTAGCCTGATCGTGACATGTGGATAGGTTAAGAACCACCTTTGTGGTCCCCACCTCAATGGGAGAAACCCATGAAACATGTCGCTAAGGAGTCATCAGGTTGCTTATAGAAGATAAGACTCAAAAAGGAAGTAGTGAGGCGAGACCATCCCTAGATGGATCGTTAGTTCATAACAACCTCTAGAGTTGATTAGTCGGTTAAACACTTAGACTAAAGATCATTGTAATCTCCCATAGGAGCTAGGCAATGGATCTGAGGTGACCAAAAGAGATGGTGATTGGTTACACTAGATGTAGAGACATCTTGTGAAGTGGACCAAACGAGAAGAGTCTCGATGCGATAGGAGGCTTCACAGACGCCACCCCTAGGTGGGACGTGTTGCCGTTTATGATCGTAACACCATAGATGAAACATTTTTTAAGGATTTTATTTATGTTTAAGTACTTGAATTCATGCATCACACTTCTCTTAAATATAAGCAAATTACCAACACCACTTTATTTTATTTTTCAGCAATTATGTCTTTATCCCCGATCGCGCAAATTCTTAGTACAAACAAATTAGTGGGTGAAAATTACGTTGACTGGAAATGTAACCTTGATATCGTATTGACGGTAGACAAGCACAAGCATGTGCTCACCACCCCCTGTCCTCTTAAGCCGAATGATGATTCGACTCAAGAAGAGCGAGACGCATACACTGCTTGGATGCGTTCCAATGAGATTGCTAGGTGCTATATCTCAACATCAATTAGCAACGTGTTGCAACAGCAACATCGGAACATGATGACGGCTGCAGATATGATCTACAGCATCTCTGAAATGTTCGAAAACCAGGGCCGTCAAGCCAAGCAAGCCGCGGTGTGTAACTTCATGAACTGCCGGATGAAATCCAGCACTCCTGTTCGGGACCATATGCTATTGATCATAAGTGACCTGAATGAGATGGAGCTCATGGGAGCTGAAATAGATGGAGAGACTCAGGTGGATATGATCCTAGAGACTCTCCCGGAGTTGTTTGACAACTTCAAACTCAACTGCTCGATGAATAAGTTGAGCTATTCACTCCCAGAATTCATGATGGAGCTTCGAACTGCGGAAACTCTACTGCTTAAAGGCAAAAAGAGGAACAGAGAGGCAACCCTTGCTGAAGCTAATCCTTCCACCTCTGGTGCCATGAAACAGAAGAAAGCCCGCAGTAACAAGAAGAAGCCGGCTACAAAAGGCAAGAACACTGCAAAGGTGGACAAGAGTACTGACAAATGTCACTATTGCGGAGTTGCTGGCCACTGGAAACGCAACTGTCCTACATACCTCAAGGAGGTTAAAGCTAAAGGTACATTACTTGTTACCGAAGCCTGTTTTGTGGCTGACTCTACTTTTTCTTAAATTGTAGACTCTGGAGCCACTAATCATGTTTGTTGTTCTCTTCAGGGGTTCAGGGAAAACAAAAGGCTTAGCAAGGACGAGTTCAACTTCCGCTGGGGGAATGGAGCATCAGTATCAGCAACTGCCGTTGGAAGCATTAAATTAATTTTTGAGAACAGTTTTATTGTTTTGAACAATGTTTATTATGTCCCGGTTTTTGGGAAAAACCTTATTTCTGTGGCTTGTTTGATTGAGCAAGGATATTCTTTGGATTTTAATAATGATGTTATTCAAATTCTAAAGAATGGCTTCATGATTACTTCTACAGTCATGATAAACAATCTGTTCTACATCAAACCAAATATTCCAACAATTTGTGATACTGAGTTGAATGATGATTCAATAAGAGATAGTAAGAGATTGAGGTTAGACCCAATTGATCAAACCTACAAATGGCATCTACGTCTTGGACATATTGGCCTTGACAGGATTAAAAGGTTGGTAAGAGACGGTCCCTTACAAACTTTAAGTGTAGGCTCACTACCTACATGTGAATCCTGCATAGAAGGAAAAATGACCAAGAGACCCTTTTCAAAGAAAGGGTAATAGAGCTAATGAATGCCTAGAACTCGTACATAGTTATGTATGTGGGCCATTCAATATCCAAGCAAGAGGAGGATATGAATATTTCATAACCTTCATTGATGACTATTCTCGTTTTGGTCATATTTATCTAATCGTCAAAGTCTCAAACCTTTGAAAAGTTCAAAGAGTTCAAGGCCTTGGTTGAAAAGCAATTAGATAAACAGATCAAAACACTACGATCCGATCTTGGTAGTGAATACTTGCCGAGAGAGTTCAAGACTTTCTTAAGGAAGAATGTATATCTTCTCAACCGACCGCCCAGTACTCCTCGTGAGAAATGGCGTCGTCGAAAAAAGGAATCAAACTCATTAGATATGGTTAGATCAATGATGAGTTACTCGTCTCTTCCAGATTCCGTTTGGGGATATGCCTTGGAAACAAAGAAGATACATTCTCAACCAAGTTCCATCTAAAGCAATACCGAACTCCATATGAAAGATGGAGTGGCAAGAAGTCATCTCTTGGCCACACCGTAATATGGGGTTGTCCGCACATGTGCTTAGAAAGAAGACCGGTAAGTCGACTAGTCGCTTCGTAAACTATGCCTGTTTGTAGGATATCCTAAAGGAACAAAAAGATTACATCTTCTATAGTCCTCATCGATCGAAAAACATTCGTCACAAATCGAATGCTCGCTTTTCTGGATGAGGAATTTAGAAAGAATATGAAGCCTAGAAGCAAGCTTGTACTTGAGGAATTGACTGGTGAAAATGTTCAGGCAACATGTCCGCAGTCTATTCCTGAACCGACAACAGATGAACCACAACAAGAACTAACACCAGTGGAGCCTCGACGTAGTGGGAGGGTTGTGAGACAACCTGATAGGTACATGTCTTATGGAGATGCATTGACTGCAGTCTCAGATTTAGACATCGACAAACATGTCTCCTACTTGCAGGCTATGGAAAGTTCTGAAGCAAACCTATGGCATGAAGCCATGGACGCCGAAATACAATCGATGTATAAAAATGGCGTATGGACTCGTAGATCCTCCCGGAAGGGTAAAACCCGTAGGGTGTAAATGGATCTACAAGAAGAAGAGGGGTCCGGATGGGAATGTAGAGACATTCAAAGCAAGGCTTGTAGCCAAGGGCTACACCCAGAAAGAGGGCATCGACTATGAGGATACCTTCTCTCCGGTAGCCATGCTTAAATCCATCCGCATTCTTCTATCCATTGCTGCTGCTTTAGATTATGAAATCTGGCAGATGGATGTGAAGATAGCTTTTCTGAATGGCAATCTGGATGAGCGCATTTATATGGCACAACCAGATGGATTCATAGAAAAGGGTCTAGAAGAAGTCCATTTATGGACTGAAGCAGGCATCCCGATCATGGAATATCAGATTCGATGACACTGTTAAAACTTATGGTTTTGTTCAGTCAATGGATGAGCCTTGTGTGTATAAGCTGATACAAGAAGGAAAAGTGGTATTCTTAGTCTTATATGTAGATGACATACTACTCATTGAGAATGATGTAGGAAGACTGACTGAGGTTAAGCTCTGGCTGGCAAAGTAGTTTGACATGAAGGATCTAGGAGAAGCTGTCTAGGTTCTGGGAATTCAGATCTTTCGAGATCAGAAGAACAAACAATTGGCACTATCTCAAGCATCCTACATCGATAAGGTAATGGACCGATTAGCCATGCAAAACTCCAAAAAGGGTTATCTACCCTTCAGACATGGAGTATCCCTCTCTAACGAGCAGTCTCCCAAGACTCCTCAAGATGAGGAAGACATGAGCCGAGTTCCTTATGCTTCGGCCGTAGGAAGCCTCATGTATGCAATGCTTTGCACCAGACCTGATATATGCTACGCAGTAGGCGTGGCGAGTAGATTTCAGTCCAACCCTCGACCCGAGCACTGGGTTGCTGTAAAGCATATCCTCAAGTATCTTAGGAGAACGAGGAACTATATGCTTGTGTATTCAGGTACTGACCTGACTATGACGGGATATACCGACTCCGATTTCCAATCGGATAAGGATTCCAGGAAATCCACTTCAGGATCAGTGTTTGGCCTGAATGGAGGTTCGGTGGTATGGAGCAGTATCAAGCAGACTTGCATAGCTGACTCCACCATGGAGGCCGAATATGTGGCAGCTTGTGAAGCTGCGAAAGAGGCTGTATGGCTTAAGAAGTTCCTTGTTTCACTGGAAGTTATTCCGGAAGCTGATAGGCCCATGGTACTGTATTGCGATAACAGTGGGGCTGCAGCAAACTCTAAGGAACCTAGAAGCCACAAAAGGTCCAAGCACATAGAGCGGAAATACCACCTCATCCGTGAGATTGTACAAAGAGGCAATGTTGAAGTAACAAAGATATCAACACATGACAAGTTGGCCGATCCGTTTACAAAGGCTTTATCTGGTAAAGTTTTCGATACGCATCTGGAAGGTTTGGGCATGCGAGATTGTACACACCTACTTTAAGTCCAAGTGGGAGTTTGTTGGAAATGTGTCCATAAAGTGGGATGTAATTTGTTATTTATGAAATGACAAATGTAAGACATTATTATTTTGCTGATTTTATAAAATAAGATAAAGTTATGTTTTGACACATATTCAAGAGTGTTAGTAATATTGCTTAGTCCATAAACTGTTACCAACGAAAGAAGAGTCAGGGGAACCCTGCCGGACAAACTCTTTTGATACAGTTTAAAATAGATATACGCAGTCTTAGGATTGATTGGGCAATCGAATCCGATTATGACTGTTAGATCGAACCATGTGATGCTGGTCTTGGGGCATGGGAGTTGGACTCTGTGGTTGATCTAGACATGCTCGCAACATGTTGAATAGACCATGTGACTGATTAGGTTAGAGTAAAAACCGTTTACACAACTCTAAACCTAATCATCACAACTTAAGTATATTTGTATAATTATCTTAATCCTGAAGTGAATGCATAGCTCAACTTAGTATCTCATGATCTTTAATTCGCCAATGAGATTAGTTCACAGTTATTGAACGACATCTCGATCATTGGGATCATGACAATATTAAGTTGGAGTGATGTGATTCACAGATATGGAATTCGTAAGAAAAAATATCACCTCATGCTTTATTGACGGGTGTGTGAATAAATAAACCAGGCCTGGTATTCAATGATGATATTCATTGATTAAGACATCGTAACATGTGCGAGACATCTTACGAACGTTTGTCTTTCTTATTCACAGTCATATAAAGGAGTTGAGGAAATAATGGTTGGAATGGTAAAACGGTAACATTATATACCATTCTGATCACTGATATTTCCGAAGGATAATAATGCATTTACACTGTGGACCGTGTGATAAATTGTATCAACACCAAAAGAAAAATTAGCGCACATGAATCGGGAGATTATTCGGCATCGAACTTTTAGTGGAGTTGTACGATGTCGGAATTAAATATGTCGATAACTTATAGCGATGAGTTAGTCCAATATTGTAATTCCATAGCTTTGTTCATGTGGGTCCATTCGGTCTCAAGGCTAGCTCTAATAAATGGGAACAACAGAAACTGATAATTATGTTTAAATTCATTGTGTTATTTTTCATTTATTCGATAATTGAAAAATAAAAGGAATGAGTTTTGAATTTCGAAATTAATAGAGATTAATTTAAAATTCAAAATGAAATTTAAACATGATTTTATTTGGCAACTAAAGGAAAGAGAAAAGTGATATATTATTTTGGAAAATTCAGAAATCCCTTGCCTTAAGGGGATTTCGAATTTTGCTCCAAAAGAGGAAGGAAAATTCGGAAATCCCTAGCCATGTAGGGATTTTCGGATTTCAATCCAAGGGTTAAGAGGAATTCGAAAATCCCATCTAGGGTTTGAGTTTTTGAATTTCCTCCTATATAAGGATATTATTGAAAACCCTAGAAGAGAGTTCTTTTGAGAAAAGAAAAAGAGATCACACCTTTCCTTAGGGTGGCCGGATTTTGTAGAGACAAAATAGAAGGAAATAGTTTCCTTAGTTTTTGAAAAGAGCCCACTCTCTCATCCTAAATATCGTAGAGTCATAGCTTTGAATCAACGAGTGGATTTTGGTGTGATCGTGGCAGTAAACAACGATCTTGTTTCACGACAATTCTCCATCTTGGAACGTGAGATAGTGAGACAAGATCCTTGCGGTCATTTAATTCAATTGTCACAAAGGTATGTGAGATATTCTAATCCTTTGTCTATAAACATATATCATGCATGCATCTCTCGTTGTGGTTTACGTTTAATTTTGAATTAAATGGATATGATAAAAAAAAATTTTGATATTCCGCCTACAATATTGTTGTTGTTCAAATGATTTTTCATATATAAATCACAATAAGATCCTACACGTGGTGTCAAGAAAGTGGGGGCGCAACTATTGACACGATCGATGTGACTGCTTCACTACCCGAGAAACCAACCGCAATGATGCATTGTACCAACAAGCGGTCATCATTACCCACATAAGAGCTTTTCATACGTGGCATTCTCAAAGTTGTATAGCCAAGAAAGTCATGCCGCGACATCTCAGGCTAGGGGTAATTGTTACACCATGGTCGAACAATTGACGACACTGTCGAACGACAAGTGATGAGATCACCCCGTTGAGGATCGGTCGCTAGCGTCGAGGTAACTGCTGTAGTTGAGTGCCCTCTGACCATTGAGAACCCATCCATGGAGGGGCGCACCAAGCACCATGACTCGACTTCTGGTGGCCTTTGCGTCGAGGCAACATGTCCAGTCAAATCCATTAATTGTCTTGTCAACTCGGGGAAGGAGGTACTATTCCAACCACCACTACTGGAGTCAGGAAATCAGGCGGCAAGTGAGAAGGATCAGCCGCATTTCCTGAGGTTGCAATAATGAAAACTCACCTACCCCTCCCGTAACTCGAGGGATGTAAGATGGCTTCCTCTTTGGGAACGGAGAAGGGATAATCAAATGTAAAAGCGTATAAATAGAGCCAAGAAAACCCATGAAAGGGTTATGCACTATTTCATTACTCCACGAGAGCTTGTAATCCAGGAAGATATTAGTGCATTCACGAGTGTATTAGGCAAAGAGTTCTTGCCGAACCACTATAAATCTCTGTCTCCTTTACATTATTTTTTAGCTTTAATCCTTAATTAACCCGTGAGTGATCACCGCGAGTGTTTTCGGAGAGATAATCACGAGTTGTTGGAAAAACACCGTCAATAACATATAATACTTATCTTCTTCTAGAATTGGATTTTACTTTCTTATTTAAAGAAAATTTTTCTATTTTACTTTGTCTCTTGGTGTAGCAATGATGATGATAAGCAATTTAAATACTTTGAAGTTTACATAGGTTGTCTAAAAATTACTGTTAAAACTTTGGGAGAAAGAGGAAAATAGACCAAAATTTGAGATGAATTAAAATTAATAGGCCAATAGTTTACATAAGTTAATAAATAGGCCAAATTATTATTTTCGTCCATAACTTGTCTGGTTATGAACCATAACTTGACAAGTTATTATTCATAATTATCCATAACTTGTCCGGTTATGAACCATAACTTGACAAGTTTGTCCATAACTTATCTGGTTATGAACCATAACTTGACAAGTTATGGCCTATTAATTTCTATAACTAAAAATTGGCCTATTTCCTTTCTTAAACTTTTCATATTGGCCTATTTTCTACTATTTCCCTAAAACTTTTTCAATTTTTTCACTACCTTTTGGGTCTGTTCTTTTTACCAATTTTTTTTTTTTTTTTTCTTTTTCTTAGTCTTCGTTATTTTCTACTTCTATTGTGCAATATTTGGCTTCTTGGTAATATTTGGCCATTAAAAACATATTTATCCGTATGTTTCTTACTGTTAATACTATTTTAGCCTTTACTATTATATTTTTTTTTACTCCTGTTCTTTCTTTTTGTTAGTCATTTATGAAATCTAGGATTGAGATGAGAGATCTCATTATCTTTGTTGCTCTGTTTTTTCATCCTTCCTTTTTTTTTTTTTTTTTTTTTTTTTTTTTTTTTTTTTTTTTTAACAAACAGAGCCCCATGTGCACAATAATTTCCAAAATATTTGAGGACATCCATGTTCCATCATCACCAACAAAATTATCAACTGCAGTATCACAAGATCCGTAGAAGTAAATCAAATATATTATTCTATATCAATTATATATAGCAACCATTTATATTATTTGAAATAGAATTTTAAACCATTTTTTCCGTTTCAGCCTGCAACCAATACCAACACCACAGATATTAACAGCAACCACATTTGATCCACAAACTCCTACGCCCATGAAATTAAGCACAAGGAAAAACATGTTCAGTGCAACAAATATTGTCCACTAATTTAAATATATATCTAAAAAATCTTCCACATTTTCAGCCCTGAATCAAGAATAATAAAACAATTTAAAAAGTGTCCAAGAACAAGGTAATATAAATATTTTTGAAATATTTATTTTACACTATAAAATAAATATTTTTGACTTCTTTAATATTTATTTTACTAACACTTCTTTTAACCTTTCTATTTTGCATGAAAAAAATAAGATGAGAGTGCACGACTACAACAACAATATAGTTTACTTTCTACATATGTATATATACATGTAAATATATTTTAAATAACAATACTAACATGTTAAATATTTTTGACTTCTTTAACATTTATATTTACTAACATTTTTTTTAACCTCACTATCTTGCAGTTGAAAAAAAATAAGATGAGGACGCATGACAATAGTAATATATTTTACTTTTTACATATATATATATACATATAAATATATTTTAAATAACAATACTGTATATATATATATATAAATGTTTATAAAAATTTCAAATCTATTATATGATGTATTACAGGCTCGTTTAGTCCTATAAAATTGTTTTTACATTAATTTCAAAGTTTAAGGTATTTTTCAATTTTCAGTTGACGTATTTAGTCTTATAAAATCGTAGTTTTCTTTTGCAATTATTGATTGTGTGTATTAATATAGAAACTATACCAACACGGTACTAGGTTTTTTTTTTCTTTTTGTTTTCTTTTTTTGAGAAAGTCAACATAATGTAATTAGTGCCAGAAACCAACAAGTAAAAGCACGTTTTTATGGGTTTTTTGTCGACTTGAATGTACAGTTGTATTATACATATATGGGTATATATATTTGTGCAAACAAATAGGTTTTTCTCTGTCTAAGGAGACTCGGCTTCAAAAAAAAAATCAGAGAGAGAGAAAGAATCCGAGAATCATACAAAACAAGAAAATCATTAACAAATCTGAATTTCACTCATAATTTTCCCTCAATTAAAACTTATGGTAATTTCCAATTTTCAGTTGACATATTTAGTCCTATCAAATCATTTTTACATTAATTTCAAAACTTAACGTAGTTTTTAATTTTCAGTTGACATATTTAGTCCTATAAAATTGTAGTTTCCTTTTGCATGTACGTTTTTATGGGTTTTTTTGTCGACTTGAATGTACAGACGAATTAGGAGGTTCGGGGGATGTGCCCCTGAAACTAAATTGGAAATAAAAAGTGAATGAAGTAAGCGAGTGAAGTGCTTCACGGATATGAAACACGGAAGGAATAAAAACAAGGAAGGGGAAGGGGAGGGGGTTCGGGGGAGGGGAAGGGTCCCCTCCCTTAGCGTCCCACCATTCTAGAGGAATAGAGTAAATGGACGACTTAACGTTTTTCTTCGTCCTGTCATTCTGAAGGAATGAAATAACAGGACGACCTTACCACCTGTTGGGAATAGTGTCCTAGAAGCATGGAAGTAATAGGATATATATTATTTATTTAATAAAAGAGTTTATTCATCATTTTATGTGCATATATTTATGAATATTTTATGAATATCAAATAAAATTCCTTGATTATTTATGTAACCTTAAACATGGTATATAAGTGTTACATATGAGAGGATAATGTTTAAGGATAATAATCAAAAGTAATTGTTCATAATGAATTTAATTAAAGTTCAGAATCTTTAATTAAAACATTATTAATACATGTCATTCCCATTTAGAATGGAATGGTGTTATCCGCACTGTTAATATGGTGAGATATTGAATGAGTGTATTTCGCATAATGAGATTATGTGGAACATGGACGCAGACACAATATGAATTTCTAATAATTTCTGTTAAGCATAGAAATTCTAATTGAGTCTACCGATGGTCATATATAGAATGATTTTAATCCTCAGTTCTTAACAAACTCCTATTTATGGATTTATGTCTTTTGATTTACTCGGTATGGATTCCAAAACCTTGAATCCTATTCCTTGTATTTTGGAGACATAATGAAGTAGGTAGCTGGGAATGTTATTATACGTGATGGAATCCATTCCTTCTTGAGAGAGAAGCAAATAAATAATTCTCTTGAGTGTTGATTCGGTACTTGGATTAGTAAGAGCGCTCTGGTTCATGAATGTGTTTTATGAATCACTATCCATTAGAGAATTAATGGTACTCAAGGATAAAGATGTAACTAGAGAGGTTAACGGATTCTACCTGACTCTAATTATGAATTATTTATGGAGGATCGATCTATATGCAATGACTATATCAAATGGACACTTCACAGTTTAGAAGTAATTAATGTCTATAATTTCGAGAGTGCAATTCCAAGTTTATAGTGGAGTAACTATTGGAATTAATAGAATTAATTAATTAATTAATTAAAATGTTTAATTAATTATTAATTTTATTAGAGCTCAGAATTATAGGTCCATTAGTCCTCGCGTCGTCCTTGTAATTCTACCAGACACAAAGGGCAAAATGGAAATTTTAGAATTACAAAATTCTAAAATTAAATACTCGAAATATAATTAATTGAGAATTAATTATTATTTAAATAATGAGATTATTTAAATTTGAATTTGAACATATCTAGATTTATCCATTTAAACATATTTGATAAGTTGTTCAATTTAGAATTCAAATTAATTTAAGTTTGACTTAAATTCGAATTTGAATTTGAATTAAAATTGGACTACTGGATAAGGGATAAAATCTCTTCCTTTCCTATCTGATATAGGCGCCACACACAGGGATAAAACCCTAGAGTATGGCTGGCCACCTTGTGGATAAGGGGAGGGATTTTTTGTTCCAAATTCAAAATTGGGGATAAGGATTTGATTCTATTTTGAAGTTTGACTTCTACTCTTTAAATATGAGAAAGATAGAAAATTGTAGACACAATTTTGAAACATATTTTCAGCCCTGAAAACAGTGTGGCCGAATTTCTCATAGAGGAAAAAAAGAGAAGAAAAATTTTTTCTCGAAAAATTCCACATCGTGCATGCGTTGGTGTTTGTGGAAATTCAAGTGTTTCAAAAACCTATTTTGTCTCACGTGTGCCCACACACACGTCTATGTGGAATCAAGGAATTGACGTAGAAGACTTTGGTGTTCTAAACACAAAGCTTGGAGCAAGGATTGTTCGTGGTCAAAGAATTCAAGTTATCATTCGAGTCGGCTTCCAGGTATTTTTTCGGATGATCATTGAATCATATAAAATTAATGTGATTAATTTATTCGTGCATAAATTAATATAATCTATAGAGTATGTCAAAAGTTTTATGAAAATTTTTGTTATACATGATCCGTTGTTCCCCACGCTTCTGCCGCCGAATTTGATTCGGCAACTAACACCTTCCTCCTCGTCCCGCCATTCTGAAGGAATGGAATAAAGGGACGACCTTCCTTCTACTAAAGGACGACCTTACCTTCCTCCTCCTCCCACAATTCCAAAGGAATGGAATAAAGGGACGACCTTCCTTCTACTAAAGGCCTGCCATTCCGAATCTACCGGCGAGTGCGGCTTTGATCGGAGGAGTTGGCAGTTGCATGACACCATTCCGAGCTCAGCTCCACAAGAGCTTTCCACTGGTATGGGAGGTGTAAAAAAATGATGTGAGAATCTCTATTGGAGATGGTGGCTGGCGAGAGAGAGAGAGAGAGAGAGAGAGAGAGAGAGAGAGAGAGAGAGAGAGAGAGAGAGAGATTGAACGTGAGAGGGAGGGAATGTGCGAGAGGAAGAGTGTGTGTGTGTGTGTGAAAGTGACAGTAATGAGAGAGAGAAAGTATTTCCATAATTACACTACTTAACATCAAATCGATGTCAAATCTCATCTCTTGATTTTATCCTCAAAGACTCCCTCTAAACAGATCAAGTTTATACTGATTGGAAGTAATTTAGCTTAACAGACATAAATTAATCTACTACTTACAGTCTGGTGTTAATCTCTGAGTAATTTAATACTAATTTCAAGTCTAAATCATGTAAACAATCGAACTGTTCCAAGTCTAAAAGTTATTTTTAGACTAATTAAAATCTTAATTTGACTTTTCTGCATTTTACCTCGGGAATGACATAATTACTAACAATGCTAATTCCACAAAAATTCTTAACTTAATTACTTAAATTATGTTTTTTAAGTAACAAGATTTTCTCAGTCATTACATATCCAAACCTTAATAAATCACATATTAACATATCAAAACTCAAATTTTCATGCCATAATGTGACGATCCTAACTATTGATCATCACCTTACGTTCATACTTAACCCATTTCCTAGAATGATAAACTACTAAAATTCGTGCCCATTTTTTTCTTTCTCTTATGAGGGTAAGATAAACGCTATACATGTATACCTTGTCGAAAAAAAAAAACTTTAAGATCAATTTCTAAACTTGATCACACATCAAACTATTCTTTTCATGCCATCAACGTTCATAGGCCATCGTCATAGTAGCCTTTTGGGTACTTGAACGTACCTTGCACTTAAGTTTACAAAACATAACTTCAAAGTCTCATAAACTTCACATTTACTACATAATCAGAATAATTTTACATGTATAGTTCTTATTTACAACTTACACAATTTTACAGTGTCCTCAAAATCCGTAGTGTGTCCATTACCCACTTGCCCACACTTTACTATTACATCTTCTCTGCATGTCTAGCAACAAGTTTCAAGGAGCCAGTGCCTTACTCGAGCTTTCTACAATTGAACAAACTTAATGAGCTTTCGCTCAGTAAGTAACAGTAGGTCATAATAAATGCAACAATTATGCATACCCATATATGCATTCATAGCATATATTCTAAGACATTCTGTACTTCTAGAACGTATGTCGTTTATGTTATTTTTTTTTTCATTACATACTTGGTTCAACTTTCATCTCTTTTTAGTCGTTCACATTGTATTCTCATGTTCTGAATGACATTCGCACTTTAAAAATATCATACCCTTATATGGAACGACTTCATTATTTCATTTTCTTGTCTTTTACTTCTTATGAGCCATGTCCTGTTGTACCATAGCGCACATAACCAGTGAGGAGTGGGGTAGCTAACCAATCCAACTCAGTCACAGTTTCATCTCTTTCATAATCATAATAACCTTTTCTTCGTAGGTTGGTATAAACAAGATGTTTGATTTCTTACCATTTGTCAATTTTCTCATTAAAACGGTAACTTTAGTTAAATATTGTGACTTTGTTCATTTTTGTGCAATTTATCATGAAATTGACATTACGTAAGTTAATTTTTTCTCCTAACTTGACCTCGAATTGACGTCGATACATATTTTTCGTAGAATAAAATTCTACTGCTACTTAAGTCTCGTAAATATATGCATAACAGTGCATCCAATATACATGAAACATCTTTCACATTCTAGTATACACTTAGTCTACAATATACTCGGATTGAGCAACATAGAGAAATAAGTTTCGCTAATGTTGTGTCTTTTGTCTCACTTGATGCTTTCTGACTTCGATCGTTAATCGATCCTATTGCATAAATTTTTGATTCAAAATCTAAGATCAATAATTACATTAAAATTTAATTCGGAGAGGTCTACAATCCCTATGTTTGGTATTCAATCCTAAAATATTTAATATCTCAAGAATGTGCACTAAAATCGTGCACCTTTCTCAGTCATGGGACTAATTTCAGTTTTGGTCAAAAACTGTGAATTCTCATTGTGTTAGGTTTTTACACATCACCAATTATCGAATCGACTTACTTTTCACATCTTAATCCCTTATTTCTCATAAAAACCAATTTAGTTCAAAATGCACATACTAAATTTCGGCAGAATTCTGCCTATTTTCTAGGTTTTCTAAGCTAACCTTAGCTCGTTTTATCTGTTGTTTCCACGATCAAGTACAATTCACATTCATTCTCATTCCATTAAATCCTCAATAACATCACAATTCTAGGGTTTCTCCATATTTTCACAAAAATTCTTCATACCAAAAATTACTAGAAACAAAGGTTCAATAACCTAGAATTTATCCTTAACTCACTAGTTATCAAGTTTCTTAACCATTACAAGCAAATCACCATAATTAAGTGAAATTTTCTTCATGTTTTTACCACATCCCACGTGCAGCCATAGTGAAGAAATGAGAAGGAAAATTTGAAATCTCACCTTAGAGAGTGAAGAACAACCTTCGGTGATGCTATTCCTTGGTAATTCTGTCGATTTCCGCTTAAATCACACCTTTCCTCACTTTGGTGAATTTTTTTCCTTTTTTTCTCTGTTGGCTGGTGCTCTCTGTTCTTGTGCATAAAAAATGACAATTTCTCTTTTATTTTCCCTTAATGAACCGACCATCCAAAATGGCAAGGGTTCAAGTTGTAAATTTTGACTTTTCAAAGAACCATTTTGCAAGAAAAGCCAAAATTTTTTCCTTCTCCATTAAACCTTGGCCGGCCACCTCTCCATCTCACTTTTCACATGTCAAAATCTCCTCCATCCATTTTTTTGTTACTTTTAATCTCGACCATTGATCATTTAATAATTATCCTATTTTAGTTCAACTTAATTTCCTGTCCAATGCGCGTTTTATCCGCGTTTTTTCGACAGTTGGTCAACTTAGTCAAATTTGACTATTCTTAACTAACTTTTTGATGACGACGTTTTGGTCAACTCTTGCTCAACAATTTTGACTTGGTCCACTTAAATCAATCGAAACCCCAATTTACGCGATTCGGCCTTCCGAACCTCTTTTTCCAACCATTTTTCGTTCTGATTTTTTCTGAAACCCTAGAATTGATGTCTTTCAACTCTTTTCCATTTCTTAACCTTAATATTCACATGTTTACCCACTTATGGATTTGACAGATCGTTCCATACTTATTTCTTGAACATAGTTCAAAAATCCGTGACTACATCGTAGTTCAGAAATTTATAATTTTTAATTTATAACTTGCTATTTAGTACTATTATCAACAAGTACTTATTATAAAAATATTCATATTAATAAGACAAAGGAATTTAGAAAATTTTATCTTATACAATAATTCTGATAAATTTCCCGGTCATGACACTTAATAACCATTTTTCATGCCAAGCCTTAGATTTTATACCAAACTAGTTCAAAGTTTAGGTTTTTTTACAAGACTCTTTCAAGTCTACCAAAAGGTGGTATCTTTTACTTTGTTACCCTATTTTTATCATTCAAAACCAGTTTTCAAGCTCTAAAAGCACAGCTATAAGTTTACTAGAATTTTTATCGTACAAAAATACCAACTAGAGACAAAAACACTTGAAACATAAACACTTTTTAACATTACAAGAACAGCTATTGCAAGTTGGGATCTTTTTGAGGTTTTACCTTGATGTTGAAGCTTGTTCTCCCTCAACTAAACCCTAGACTCCTCTTGATGATGACTCTAGAAAGAAAAATACAACTTTTAACATTTGAGAGAAAACTCAAGGAATAGCTCGAAAACGAAGTTTCTAGAGCTTAGGTTTTTTACCCAACCTTCTCCTAAACCTGGATCTTCTTGTGGTGGACTAGAAGGCAAGATTACAGAGTTTGAGATGAGAAAATTTTGAGAGTGAGAGGGAGAGGGCTGCTACCGAAACTTAAGAATGTGATTTTCAAGTGAGAAAAGTCTCTTTTTCAAATCCACCTATGGGTATTTATAGAAGCAACTTAGGAGGGACTACAATGAAATAAAATTTTGCTTAGAAACCCCTTGCATTGTCCAGATTTTGTCTAGGAAAATGGGAGATTTGTTTTGTAAATTTCGAAGTTGGGGTGTTTAGTATGAAGATTCGTGTCATGGTTCAAATTATGCTTCGTGACTCGTTACAATGTTTTCTCTCATAAAAAACACATGTAAACTGAAAATGATCCTGAATCATAATTCTGAATCTATAAACAAATGTCAAATAAATAATTACACTTTTTGATGTTATCCAATGGATAATTCCATTTATGTCTAAAGCAAATTACCTAAGGGTTTTTCCTCTAATTTTGGAAAGATTCCTTACTCATCCATTTAATGGGACTTGACATGTGTTGGAGAAGCAAAGTTTGTCCTCTTCCTCTCCTAATTGGCGCCACCCATGGGTTCACCTATTTTATTATTTTTTTTGTTTGATAAATGGTTGATAATCCTAGCCTTCCATTTCAAATTTGATCAATTCCCATCCATTGGATTGGAATCTTCTCTTAAGCGGATACTAGATTTGATTAGTTCAAATCGCCAAGAATTTATTTGAGAATGCCACTTTTAGTATTTTTTTTATACTGACAGTACTCACAACTTAGACTGACAGTATGCATGAAATATGACATGAGTAAAATTTGTTGTTATCACTGTTGCTACAATTATTTATTTGTGCTATTGTTTGTTAATTGATTCAGGAAGTTTAATTCTTAATTTCATGGAATTGAGATTCCAATCCCATATCGAATCTCCTTTAATGGAAATCGGTAATCTCTGGTTACAATCGAGACTCATTACTTGCCCTCAAAATTTCATGAAATATTCTTATTTTGAAGTTGACATTTCTTAAACTTTCATTCAACATTTAAGCATTGAAATTGTTGGGCTTGTGGCTTCAAGTTAAGCCCACAAAGCATGTTTTTAGGTTTGGGCCCAAGGCCCATATCATTCCTATTGTTTTAAGAGAAATAGTAGAAAATAGGTCAATATGAAAAGCTTAAGAAAGGAAATAGGCCAATTTTTAGTTATAGAAATTAATAGGTCATAACTTGTTAAGTTATGGTTCATAACCGGACAAGTTATGGACAATTATGAATAATAACTTGTCAAGTTATTGTTCATAACCAGACAAGTTATGGATAAAAATAATAATTTAGCCTATTTATTAACTTATGTAAACTATTGGCCTATTAATTTTAATTCAACTCAAATTTTAGCCTATTTTCCTCTTTCTCCCTTGTTTTAATGATGCGGCAGGTTTGGTTTGTCTGACTTTTACTTAGAGAAAGCATTATATATGTATATGTATATGTTTGAGCCGCGCAAGAGTATAGCTGACGCACAGTTGGGTTTCTCCCGTTAATTCCCAATTTTTTCTCTTTTGTTTGGTGTAAGAATATTTGGTCATAGAATTATTCTTTGACAGTTAGAGCTCTTATTTTTGGGTTAAGAGATTTTAGGTGTACTTGGAATTTGGGTAGTGAGAGGTTTTTAATAGGCTTTTGTAATCTCCTTTGGTTATAGTGAAATTTTTTCACCGTTTATGTTCGTAGACGTAGGCTAAAAGCCGAACCACGTTAAACCTTGTGTCTCTTAAATTTTTCTGTTATTCATATTTTGTCTTGAATCTGCTTAATTTGGTGTTTTGGCACAACATTTGGTATCGGAGCTTTTGTTTATTTTTCAAATTATTTTGGGATTTATGACCTCCACAATGACGATAAAGTATGAAATTACAAAATTCGACGGGAAGAATGATTTTAGTCTTTGGCGTGTCAAGATGCGAGCCCTATTAGTTTAGCAAGGGTTGCTTAAGGCGCTAAATGGCAAGGAGCCTTTACCGACAACGTTGTCGGATAATATGAAAGAAGACCTCTTAGAAAGGGCACATAGTGTTATTCAGTTGTCGTTGGTAGACGAGGTGATGCGTGAGGTTATTGACGAGACTATCACTGTTGGATTATGGCTTAAGCTTGAAAGTCTAAATATGACTAAGTCTCTCACCAATCGACTCTATCTAAAACAATGTTTGTACACTCTTCACATGTTAGAAGGTACATCTATTCAAAGTTATCTTGATGAATTTAATAGAATTATTCTGAATTTGAAGAATATGGATGTGAAAATCGATGACAAGGATCAAGCATTAGTTTTTTTGTATTCTTTATCTCGTTCGTATGAGTACTTTGTTGATACTATGTTATATGGTAGGGACACTATTTCTTTGGAAGATGTTAAGGCATGTTTGAATTCTAAAGAACTAAAGAAAAAGGTATCTGCAAATTGGGATGAAAATCAATCAGGTGCATTGGTTGTTAGAGGTAGAGGAAAGTCTAAAAATAGAAAAGGCAACTGCAACTATTGTCGCCAACCAGGGCATTGGAAAGTTGATTGCCCAAACTCAAGGAAAATAAGGAAACTGGGGAAGAAGTATCAGCTAATAGTATTGAGTATTTTGAAGATGATGATTATGTCCTATCTATGTCTGGTGATTGCGTAGGCAATTCTTGGATTTTTGATTATGGCCATTCTCAACATATGTGCCCTAATAGAGATCGGTTTATTGACTACCAGTCTATTGATGTGGGTGTTGTCCTTATGGGGAATAATATGTCCTGTAGAGTTACTGGTGTTGGAACAGTCAAAACTAAGATGTTTAATGGAAGAGTTACGACTTTGACTGATGTTAGACATGTGCCAGATTTAAAGAAAAGTCTTGTTTCTTTGGGGACTCTCGACTCACAAGGTTATAGGTATTCTATTGAAGGTGGAGTTTTGAGAGTCACAAAGGGAGCTTCTGTGGTGATTAAGGGAGAGTTTCATAATGGCCTCTATTTTCTGCAGGGTAGTACAGTTGTTGGTGCGACTGCGGTCTCATCTTGCTTTGATCCAGATTTTGGGATCACTCGTTCATGGCATTTGCATTCGGATCATGTGAGTGATGTGGAGATGTCAGTTTTGACATTTTTTAATGACTATAATGGTGTGCAATTTGGTGAGAGTTACGGGTTCTGCGAGAAGAAGATAGTAAAACACCGCACTATTTAGGATTTGCCACAACAGTTGTTAGTCACAGATAGTATGAATTTAGCTCTCTAGGGGCAAGCTTGCCATTTACTTTCTAAGTTTGGTTTTCTAGCCTGTTTTTTGGTCAGATCTCCATCAACTGTATGTGGATTGAAGACTCTGTTTGAGGTACAACTTGGTTGCTCTATTGATTTTGTTTTGAGATTTGGTTGTTCTAGTTATGCTCATATGAATAATGGTAAACTTGAGCGATGGACAAAAACATTCTTGGGATTTGAGTTTGGGGTGAACAGCTCTGTGGTTTGTTTAGCCAAAGTCACCAAGTTTGGTAATTCACAGAGTTGATGATTTTGTCATCCTATTTGAAGACAAAGAGCTAGTAGTTACAGATAAAGATCTCGGTGTTCAGGAGCAGGTGGAGCTTGATAAATCCCAAATCTTCTATTCCCTTCATTTTATTAGTAGCTGTTATTAATTTTAATTAGTCCTCTCAAATCTTCTATTCCCTTCATTCTTAATAAATAGACTAATGCAAACATAATACCAAGTGTTGGAGCAAAATTTCATCCAACACTTTACCAATGTCCCTAGACTAGAAATTTGTATTAAATAAATGAGTAATTTAAGGAAATTGGATGATCACTCCAAGAATACAATTAACCTCTAAAAAAGTAACAAGAACAAATGAAGACAATCATAATGCAATTGTATTAAAAAATGAGTGTATGCTCCCTTATCCTTACAAATTGAGGAAATTTATAGTACATTAGGATTGAGAGAGTTTAATTCTCTCATTAATTTGAGAGTTTATTCTCTCTTAATTACAATAAGGCTCTTCACCTTTTTGTGAGTTAAAACTAATAAATAATCAACAAGAATTAATTTTCAATCATGCAATGTATTCAATTAGTGCCGGTTACTTCACTTGATGACCTCACGCGACCTTTGAACTTTCAGCTCAGGAGAACTTGGGCTTAGGAGAGAATGGCCTCCGGTAAGCTTAGGCTCAACAGAGATTGACTGCAGAAGGGATTGGTCTCAGGAGAGCTTGGGCTCTGGCGAACTTAAACTTAGGCGAATTTGAGCTTGGGAGAGGTTTTGAATTTATTGCAAGTTTAATGCTTTTGAAAATGCCGCCCTGTAATGTCTGGGAAAAATCCATAACTTAATAAGTAGAATTAATTAATGATTTTTCATAATTTACGTCAGCTAAGTTAATTACCTCTAATCAATTCAAATTTTATTTCTTTAGAGGGAATCATTGAAGATAAGATCAAGGGATGAGATAGTTATTAAAAATATTAAAATGTCTTATAGAGATTCTGGAATCTCTCTCTCCTCCCCCTCATCTCTCTTTTTCTTCTACACGCCGGCCACAATCTCCGATAGAGATTCCGGCATCGTTTTTTGACACCTCACTCACCATCGTGAAGCTCTCAATGAGCTGAACATTTTAACAGGTCACACGACCTCCAACTCCTCCGAACGAAGCCACAATCACCAGCCGAAGTTTTAAAAACAACCAAACTTTTTGATCGTGATATCTTTGCCATCCAACCTCCAACTGATGTGATTTTAGTTCCTATAGATTGAGAACGAAGAGATGAAGAAGACCCATCCTTTTTCATAGCTCAATTTTGGCTAGAGCACTGCCATCCGTGGTGGCTGGAATCACCACCGCCACCGTGGGTGTCACCACCCTCACCATTACATTCAAAGTTCATAGATGAGTCGATCCCAATCTGCACTGTTAGCCATCGTGAAGCATGGTCCTGAAGATCTAACCATTGGATCGTCATGATTTTGGTGTCAAAACACTCATAAGATCATGGGTAAGAAAACACTTCAACCAATTTTAAGATTTCATTATTGAAATCTGAGATTTGAGTCGCCAGATTTTACCAACATTGTCTCGATATGCACTGTTAGAGGCCGAATTCTGTGAAATTGACCACATCAATGGACTCAAAAGGGTTGATTTAGGCCAGGGGGGTGTAAAACCCAATTAGGCCACGGAAAAACCCTCCGATCACTGTCACTGCCATACGCAATGCCGTTGCCGCCGCTAGTGGCTGAAATCCGGCGAGGTGTGGTTTCTCAGGCTATTGACATCCGTTTGATAATGCAAGACCATATCTCGACGCATTTTGACATACTGAATGCAACTGTGACCTCTATTTGACCAAATTCAATTATGATAAAATTATTCTGATACCGATTGCACGTGGATCAAGGTGAATTGAGCGGATTTGTTGAAGTTCATAATTGAATATCTAATGCTTCAATGATGCAAGTGGATTATTCATAGCGTTTTATGGCTTCTCCTGGAACTAGGTTTAAGGGCAGTATTACTGGAACCGCTTAGCTCGGAATTGAGGCAAGTATAGTATGACTAATGGCAAGTAATTTAGAACATATGATGTCCATTAGATATGTTAATTATGAATTCATGAACTTGTAAAGGCAATTACAGATGATAGAATTGTGAGGATTTAATTATTTTATGACTATGCTAAATAAAAATAGCATACTAGAGGTTAATCTCACCCTCTGAATGTGTCTTTATTTACAGTTGTTAGCACTAGAAGATAGAAGATCTGGGCGAGTAAAGAATTATGTCATAACTGAAAAGCAGGTAAGTTCCTGTAGTTTACTTTTGTCTATGATACGAACGAACTTATTCTTTTGTGGTGCATAGAATTGTGCATATTTCATGCCCAATGAATGTTAGAATAAGAATGATGTTTCCTGAATGATGTAAGATGTTATGAATGTACTTATGGACTTTAAGTAGTAGTAGAATTTCAATATGCGAAAAGTCCGGGTCAAAGTCAAAGTCAACGAAAAGTAAAACATTAAGAAAAAGTCAAATTTCATAGGAAATGGATAGATATGCATAAATATGTATAACAAGATTAAAATTACAGTCATACTGTGAAAAGATGATAGTAAAATGACGTATAAAGAAATGATGATAAAAGACAAAAAGAAAGTAAAATTATTTGTACTAGCCTCCACAAGAGACAGGTTATTATAAAACCATGAGTGAGTTGGATATTTTAGTTTGCTTCCCCACTCCTCATTGGGATGTGCACAATAGTACAACATGATGGGGCCCATAAGAAGTAAAAGACATGAAAGTATGTGACAACCGTTCCACATGAGAGTACTAAAGTCATAAAGAAGTATGAAATGAAAGAAAAGAAAATGTAGTATGAAGGTCGTTCGAAATGTTAGAAAAGAATACGAACGACACAAGAATGAAAGTTAACTGAAGTATGAAATACGAACGACACAAGAACGAAAATGGAATGATGTACGAAATAAGAAAAGATGAAGCATAATACAAAAGGTGTTTTGTTTTAGATGTTTAGAAATATGTTAGGATGTATAGTGTGAATGCACTTATGGGTGTGAATTCTTGTATGCTTTATTATGGCATACTGTTACTTGTTCAACGAAAGCTCATTATGTTTGTTCTTGTTGTAGGAAGCTCGGGTAAGACATCAATTCCCTGAAACCTATTGTTGGGCATGCAGAAAGGATGAAGCAGTGAAGTGTGGGCAAGTTGGTAATGGGATCTACACGCAATTGGTAAACGTTGCAAAGTGTTTAAAGTAAACCATATTTATAGATTTGGTTAGGTTATGTAATGTAAGTAAAAATCACGGGACTATGAGGCTATGCTTAGCAACCTCAAGTCACAAAGTATGTTTATGTTCTTATGATGCTATTAAGCAAACTGCGAATGAATGACAATGGTGTATGGACGATAATTTAGGGCTATGTCCGCACGAAAAATATTTATAGCCAAAAGAAAATTTCATAATTTTATGTAGTCGATGTTAAGGTATAAGTTAGGTACGTACGTAATATTGATGACTAGAAGTAAAGACCGTCACAGTTGGTATCAGAGCAATGTTTCTGCTACCCACCCACATTCTACTGAGCATCTGATTCTACACTTCCCAAGTAAGTCATTATTTCTTTTAAATTTAGAATATACATAATGGTTTGAACAAGACATCTCCTCACGATCGAACACCGAGCCTAGTGGCTATGGCCTATCAGATTATAGGAACCTATATATGATGTCAACTTTTTGAGCAGGCAAAATAATGCCTAGAGATGTGTGATTGCATTGATCAACACTTTGAGATGGCTGATTCCAAAAGTATGAATCTGGGAGATAACATAGAAAAGTTAGATAGGGGACGTATCACCACAGAGTTAGTCGTATAACCCCGACAACAAGTACCAACGTTTCAAATAACAATAATCCAGTTATTGACATGCAAGCACAGTTTTTGATGTCCTTTTAACGCTCGACACCAAGCCTAGCCACCATGATGCATCAAAACACTAGAAGCCAAATTAGGTATTGATTTTTTTTTTTTCTGGATGAGCAAGATAACACTAGAAATTGTATGATCATGTGAATCGACACTTCAGGATGAATGATGCTCGCAGTACAAGTTCGAACGAGGATATATGGAGCTTCATTCAATGGTTTGCAAGAGAGCTAACGTAAGGGCTTTTCTCCTTTTACCATTCACCCTTGTTTTTCTATCAATTAGAAAGCTATGGTCAAGGCAACTCTACTATGGAAAGAAAAGAAGCCACAAGACTTTTTCTATGTAACTGCTAACTCATCACCAAAGTGCAGTATATGTGCAAATCCTCACCAGAAGCTGATTCTATTGGTGGATGAATAACTCCCCTCACTCTACCATAAGAATGAAGAAAGTCGCGTATAGGATACATGAAGAAAGAAAGACCAAGTCCTCTCTAAAGGATTATCACCAAGGGTGATGATATCAAGGCGCTTATCTAAAATACAGACGAGCACCCCGACATAAAGGCCTTTTGGTTTGAACCAATAATGAAGATAACGATATCAAGTCTAGAGACGATGTAAAAGATTATATAGACGTTATATTACTATGGGTTAGAGGTATGGCACACCATACTATTGAACAAGAATGTGATATGTATAAAAGTATGACTTATGTATGAATAGTTCGGAAGAGCTTTATGTTATGTCACTTGTTGTAGTTGAGAAAGGTCTCAAATCTAGCAACGGTCTATGATATGAAAGAATTGCTAATTTTAAAAATATTTAGTAGTTCTATGATGTGAAAGCTGCATTCCATGATATAAAGTATGATGAATATGTATATGAAAGCTATGAATTATGTCTATTGTATGTATTATAAATACAATATAGCTTATAAGTAAAATATGAAGTAGTTGCTAGGAAAAGGAAAATGTTTAGCAACTCTAGATGTGAGAGTATGAACGATATGAAAATGAATGATATGAGCATGAAGGATATGTGCATACATGAGCGAGACATATGTAAGAGATATGTGAAAGGATAAGCTCGAATAACATGAATTATTAAAAGTTTTAGAACAAGTAGATACGCATGTAATGGACTACAATAACTGCTAGTCCTAATAACGGACTAATAAAGTTTCATGGATAAAGTGATAAGATGATGAACTTGCTAGCTAGTTCCCACGCAGATACAAAACCTAAGATATGAAAGAAGATGCTGTTGAGTTGTATTAAAGTCCTTACTTTCTATAAAGTTAAGGCAGAGCATTAGCACCAGTAGGAGAATTACAAAAGATCAATATTCTAAAGTGGAAATGGATCAAATCACGATGGAATTTGTAGTATGATTGCCTATGTAATGATCGAGAAAATTCTAGAATTAAATAATGTGAATTTATTTATTTAAGTCAAAGATTTTTCCTGAGAATACCAGGTCATATTTTGTGACTGAATGATTTATGAAATTAATATCAATATTCCTAAATTCTGTAGTCAATTTTATGATTAGGTCATAGTTTTTAGTAAGTAAATTCAGTCAATAAATTCTTACCGTAATTAAGGCAGAAGAATTCTTAGTGCATATACAATTGGAGAATCATAATCTCAGGAATCTTTCAGTGTAGCACAATGTTAGTAACGTATAGATGAACGCTCTGACATTTAAAGAGAAAACTCTTAATTTTCAAGAAATTACAGGGGTAATATTGTAGTAAAGAAATTGAGATGCAATATGAGTTCAGGAGTTGACACAGTCGGAAATCAAAATTTCATGTCAACTAAGTTAACTCCCAATAATCAACTTGAAGTAATGAGAATATCTATAAGATTAGAACCCCAATGGATGATTACCAAGTGTTCACTAAACCTTGCTTACGTAAGCAAGATGACATCAAGCAAGCAACTAAAAATTTAAGAGAAATATGATTAATTCTCCACCTCACCCTGGTTGTCGAACTGAGAAAATTGTGATTTCTGATCCATATGGAGTTGACCGAGTCGAATTATTATTAACTGAAGAATCGACAAATATGTCACTCTTGAGAAATTAGTTAAGGTTGAATAAATTTGATCAAGTAGACAGACTGTCCAGTAAACACAGATGAAACGTGTACTAGTTACGAATTAAACTAAACCGGAAAAGAGATAACCATTAAATATGAATGGTTGAGATTTAAAATGACTTTTTGGATGGAGGACTAAGATAATGCCACTTGCATAGTAAGGTGGCTGGCCAGCTTGGGAAAGAAGAAAAGAAAAGGTGTTTTTAGTAAATTTTTGTAAAAAGACCCTAAAAGTTAGAAAATTACATTTAGACCCCTCCTTTTCTTCCTCCAACGTTTTGTTTGGTGTAAAAACACAATAAAACACTCCTTTTTTATGCCAAAAACCAGTGAGTGTTCATCCAAGAGAGAAGAAAAAAAAACCAAAAGTGAAGAAAAACAAGTTTTAAGCAGAAATCGATAGAACTACTGAGGATTAGTGACTTCAGAGTTTGTTCTTCATTCTTTTAAGGTGAGATTTCAATTTTTCTTCTCCTTTTTCTTACCTTGTCCGACCTTGGATGTGGAAGAGAGAATGGAGAAAGTTTGATTTAAGATGATGAATAAATTTCCATTGACAAAGGAATTTAAACTTAGTGATTAAGGGATGAATTTTTTGTTGTTAGATTATGTTTCAAGCAACTTTTGAATATGGAAATACTTGTGAGAATTGGATAAAACCCTAGAGTATGGTTTCTAAGATGATAAAATCAGATGAGAAAGATTGTGGGTTATGTTTGAAAGTTGGAATAATGGATAAAATGAGTTAAGGATAGCTCAGAAAACACAGAAAATCAGGTGAAACTCAGTCCGAATTTAGTTTGAGAATTTGAAGTTAAACTTACTTTTAGTTCTAAATAGAAGCTTTAAACTATTTTCTTAGAAAACACTTCAAAACTATTGAAACAATTTTTGTGTTAAACAGAGTAATTCATAAAGAACTCGAAATGTAATCTCAAAAAAGTATGTCGATTTCAAACTTTGTTTAATGAAAAGTAAGGTTATGAAAATTTAATAAACATGGTCTTTAAATTAGAAACAAGGTTTCATACTCTTTTAAGGTAGAAAAGAGAAAGAAAGACATAAATAGAGAAATTAGACTTTCTTACAAACTTGCTAAAATAGAATAGCGAGTGATAGTTAATCTCACACTCTTAATGGATGTTTATTCTCAGAAACAAGCAAGAAAGATAACAGACTATGTGGTGACTAGAGGATTCCAACTTTATAAACCAAGTAAGTAAGAATCTCCCCCACAATATAAATAGATTTTAAAATAACAGTACACATGAATTATATATGTTTGAGTATATTCCATGTTATAGTAATAGTATGCTATGTTATGTCATTTTGCATACACCTTAATAAGTCAAGAGGAACTTATAAGAAGAAACTCAGTTGAGTGTCGTACTAGTCTTTGTGAGGAAGGTAATTAGACTCTGCAAGGGAGATAAAGAAAAAAAAAAAGTCCTCTGCAAGGGAGGCACTCAATTCAGTTTAAAATCACGGTGTCGCTAGGAACCTTGCAAACCTTCTTGTCTTTATGATTGCGCGCAATGGTACGTGCACTTGGGCCCATCAGTGTGTAAGATAAGTTCAAACAGTAACACTATGATAAAACATCATAAGTCAGCATAATCAGTTCATGTATATATAGTCATGTGAACTTACAGATGTTTTACGAGAAATAGTTCCTACTTGCTGAGCAAAAGCTCATTATAGAGTATTTATACTGTAAGTAAGCAACCTGCATCAAATAGTTGATGGACTGTTGGCAAGGCAGTGGATGAATGGTGTGGAGATAAGAGAATGGATACCACATGAAATTATTTCTGCAACAGTTTAAAGTCTAAGGGTCCGTTTGGTTGGGGGATTCGTCCCCCGATTCGAATCATGATTCGTGGTTCGCTACAGTGATTTTTCTCACAAAAAATACACGTAAATCGAAAATGGTTCAAATCACATGATTCGAATCCCTGAACCAAACGGACCCTAAGTGTTAAATAGTTTTGTTAAAATATGACTATGACTTTATATATTGGAAGTTTGTATTAAGATTATTGAGTTTATGTAAGTAAGCAGTGTTTAAGGAGTAAGTAAATACATTTGCATACATTTATGCTTTAGAAAAAGATTTTGTTTTTGAAGTATAATCTTCATGTTATGTTTAAAAAGGGAAATCAGAACTTATGTTATTATGATATAGCATTTTAAGAGAAAGCAACTAATGTTCAAAAAGAGATAGCATTTTAAGGAAAAGAAACTTATGTACAAAAATGTTACAGCATTCTTTATAGCATTTAAAAAAAAATCCGCAAATTTCTCAGAGATTTTAGAAAGTATAAATATATCAGCTACATTAAAGGCCACCTAATAGGGTCATCACAGCATAGGATATGCAACAATGAGATTCGATCGACTGATTAAGTCTACTCACATTTGCTCATCAAGCTCAGTTATTTTATCGAACGACTAGCCGAATTGAAAATAGTCTAAAATAGTAATGTTGCATGAAGTTCTCAAGTCCATTATTCAAACCGAGACAGTCATTTCACATCAAGACTCTGAGAGAAAGTGTACAAGACACAACAAGCTCTAAATTAAAGTTCAACATGACATTTCACTCGTAGACTTTTAGAGGTTTACGTAGGAGAGTTAGACTTAATGAAGGTTATACTGATGAAAGATGCAATAAGATTCGATAAGAAAGGAAATTTCGAGATCTCAAAGAGAATTGGTGAGGATGCGTACATGCTAGCATCGCCATAGAAATTAGTATCCGTGCGCAATGAGATTCACGTAATGATGTTGAAAAGGTATATGCCGGAACTACCGTTTTGTTGCAGCAGGAACTAGTTAGTTAAGGTGCACCTACAAAGAGAAATCAGTTCAGGTTTTGGCTCACGAGGAGAAATCCTTGAAAGAAATATGGTCAGATTCCTTATCCCAAAAAACTCCTAAAACAGCAACCTTCCAACGTAACTTGGACCTTCTGTTAAAGTCACCAGAAAGGCAAAAGATTACATAAAGCTTTGCAACTGATTGGCAATACCCAAGACGGCTGCAATTCCTTCAAAAGGATGCACTATATGCTGTAAGCAAACGAGCAGTGCAAGAAGAGGATGCTGTAAGCAAATGGGCAGCGCAAGAAGAGGTGATCGGCGGATTCCCCAGAATTTTTGCAAGAGAAAAAACCAACCTGGAGATAAAGAAATATGCAAATTTCTAAGCTGCATCAAATCATTAGTATTCAACTCATCAACAACTACCAAGTACATTACTTTGGTGTTTTACATCTTAAAAGCATGCAAAAACTTTAAACGCTGAACAAAACTGGTAAGGAAAATAGAGATGATGATGATGATGATGATGATGATGATGATGATAGCTTAGAAACATACCCTCAGACTGAAATTCCATCTTTTGGGTCATTTGTATGTCAGTGAGATTTCCTCTCTTTGATGCTCTGAATCCTGATAAGCTTTCCAGCAACAACAAAAGACTCAACCAGCTGCTTGGCTACTTCTATTCAATGTTAAGAACTAAACCATGGATCTTCCAGCCAGTTCTTCCTGCTTATAAAACAAGCCGGTTCAGAAGGTCATATTGAAATAGAAGCTTTCAGCAAATGGGAGTCAATATAGAAATAGAAGGTTTCAATAAACATTCTCCATTCAAGCATAGGATATGCTAAGGCAGTGCAGGATATCCAAATTTGTGGAAAAAGCACATATGGAAGAAGTCTTGGGCATAAGGGAATACCAAGATCATTTGGTCAGTAAAATTTTCCCAAATACAATATGTTATTGCATCGCTGACATACAATAAGACAAGGCATCATTTCCACCAACAGCGTATGTAGATAACTGTGAAATTTAGCTTCGTTGCAAAAGCACAGTTTTGTTCAACGTAGGCTGTAAAAGACTGCATCCTCGCTCCTTCTTTAAGCTTTTCATTTCTATTAAACTCCTTATCTTCCCAGCATTATCCCACGCACCAGCCACAGAATATAAGCTCGCTAGAGCAACATAGTTCACAGAATTATTTGGATCCATCTGAAATAAATGCTTAGCTGCTACTTCTCCAAGAGACATATTGCCATAGACGCTACAGGCCCCAAGAATGGAACCCCAAACTGATGCATTGGGCTTAATATTTAGCTTGCATATCAGATTATACGCGTCTTCCAACAAGCCTCCACGTGCAAAAATATCTACCAGACAAGATATATGTTCTGCTCGGGGTAAAATTTTGTACTTGCTGACCATATTATTGAAGCATTCCCATCCTTCACGAGTTAATCCGTTATGACTGCAAGCAAACAGAAGGGACAAGAATGTAACATCGTTTGGCTTTAAACCCTCACATTCCATCTCCTTATATAGTTCAATTGCCTTATGTCCAAAGCCATGCTTTCCATATCCAATAATCAACGATGTCCAGGAAATGATGTTTCTCTCTTCCATCTCATCAAAAGCACGAGTAGCTTCCTTGATTTCTCCTGTTTTTGCATACATGTCAATAATAGCATTTCCCGTGGCCACATCATAACGAGGTTGATGTTTGAAAGTAAGAGCATGGATTTGTCTCCCTAAGCTCAATGAAGGCATTTTGGCACATATATTAAGCATGGAGCACAGAGCAACTTTATCAATCATCACGTCCATATAAATCAATTCTTTGAAGATATTCGCAGCATCTATACAACGGTTACCTTCCTGTGCGTATCCAACAATCAGAGCAGTGCAAGAGATAATATCCTTGTCAGACATACTCTCGTACAATTGATGAGAACTTTTCATGCTTCCACATTTTGCATAAGCATTAATTAGCGATCCACACAGAGTTTTGTATGATCCAAAACCTAGTTGGATAACAAGTCCATGCACTTGACTAACCTTCACAAGACAGTTCCAGTCGGCTAAGGCCCTCAAAAGGCTTCCCAAGGTGAAGCAATCAGGACTCATTCCTATTTAAATCCGCATTGTTTTTTTAACAATGAAATATGATGCACAGTTATCTAATGAAGCAAAAGAATATTATGATCCAGCATTTTCTTAAGCAAGAAAAATGAATCCAAACTATAATTCTGCAAGCAAATTTTTTCAGCCCCCCACCAAAAAAAAAAAAAAAAAAAAAAAAAAAGGCAAAAAGGGAAAAACATGAATCCAAACTGAAAATTAAGCATTGTTTTTTAATAACCAAGTATTATGCACAGTAATCTAATGAAACAAAACGATAAAATGATCGAGTATTTTTTGAAGCAAGAAAATGAATACAAACTAAACAAATTTTCAGTCAAAAACAAACTGGCAAGTGGCCACTACTTGAACCCAAAAAAAAAAGAAAAAAGAAAAAAAAAGACAGAACACACACACAAGTTTTGGAACTTTAATCATAAGTTCTTAAAATTTACCTGACCTCATCATTGAACAGAACATTAGGAAAGAATCCTCAGAATAACCCTGAACAGCATACCCGCCGATTATCGCATTCCATGATACCAAGTCCCTCTTCAGCATTTTCTCAAACACAAAACACGCATCCCCCATTCTTCCACACTTCGAATGAAAATCAATCAATGCACTTTGCACGTGCAAATCCTCCGCAAACCTACTCTTTAGAACACACCCGTGTACTTGCATCCCAGTCTCCAAGCATCTCAGACCCGTACATGCTCTCAAAGTGCTACCATACCCAAACTGATTAGCCTTAAAACCCGCTCTCCTCATTTCCACAAACAACATCAGAGCATTCCCGTAACAACCATTTTGAGTGTACCCGGAAATCATGGCGGTCCAAGACACAACGCTTCTTTCGGACATTTTGTCGAACACTTTGCGTGCGGAAAGTGGTCGACCAACTTTTGCGTAGAATATGACAAGTTTTGTGTTCAAATGAAGATTTGAATCGGACCCATTTGTTATGACATGGGTGTGAGCGAGAAGACCCTGCGTGATGGCTCTTGAATCGATGCAGTTTTGCAAAATGTTCATGTACAGAGAATAGTAATAGGAGACGGAATGAATTGGGTTGGAGAGGATTAGTTTTGCTGGTTCTTTCAGTCGTTTAATCTTACATGGAATTTGCATTATGTAATGTTTTCTTTTTCCTTTTATTTTCTATTGTATTACTCCACAAGTACAACTCAGGAGTTGGAAGTATTTAGATATGGCGTAGAAGGAATTTGAAGGTTCATAACATTATGCTGTAGACAAGTTTCTTCAAGCTTCGGGGTCTCACATCTACTTGCTTTTGCGTCTGGCTTCCGTACGCAGAATGATAGTGTTTCACTATTTATTTACGGGAGAAAGAGGAAAATAGGCCAAAATTTAAGATGAATTAAAATTAATAGGCCAATAGTTTACATAAGTTAATAAATAGGCCAAATTATTATTTTCATCCATAACTTGTCTGGTTATGAACTATAACTTGACAAGTTATTATTCATAATTACCCATAACTTGTCCGGTTATGAACCATAACTTGACAAGTTTGTCCATAATTTATCTAGTTATGAACCATAACTTAACAAGTTATGGCCTATTAATTTCTATAACTAAAAATTAGCCTATTTATTTTCTTAAGATTTTCATATTGGCCTATTTTCTACTATTTCCCTTTATTTACGTGTAAGTTTGAGCCGCCGCCTACCCCTAAGAAAATTTCAGGCCAGACCAGCTATAAGCTATGAAAGAAAGATAGTTGGTCTAATCAGCAAAAAAAATTTAATATATAAGTGCTTCGTTCATTCTGCGTACTTAAAGAAAACTTTCGGACATAGTCCATAAAACTAAAAAAAAAAAAAAAATAAGTTTTAATTTTATTTAAATTCACGTTCTTTTAAGTTTTAACTTTATTTGATTTTACTCAACTTTATTTAAGTTCTAATTTCAACTCAAATTATAACTCAAATTTAACTCAAAAATTACACTCAAATTGCACTCTAAAAGAACAACTCTTAAAATTTTTAATTCGAATTGAGATGTGACATTTTTTGAGAATTTTTTTACTATAATAAAAAAAGTTAGATGTGACATTTTTTTAGAGTTTTTTACTGTAAAAACCTAAAACTGAAAACTCGAATCGATGAAGTGAACGAGACTAAGGTATTTAAAGGTCTTATTTATTTTACTGATTTAAGTTTTTAATTTCAGTTTTACTATAGTTAAAAACTCTTAAAAAAATCACATCTCAACTCGAATTGAAAACTCGAATCGCTAAACCGAACGTGGCCTAAAAAAATGATAAAGAGAAAAATAACATAATTGATAAAATAAATATTAAATTATAACATATTTTTCAAAAAATAATATATTATAACATAATTTGATATTTTAAATTTAAAGTATTATTAAAAACTTAAAAACACTCCTAAACCTCATTTTTTATCTCACTCTTCCACCATAAATATCTATTTTTTAAAAAAAAATAGTAAATTATCATATTTTTTAAAGCAGGTAGAATATAGTCAAGTCTACCATGACCGCGACTAGCGACCGGCGACCGGCGGCCGACTCCGGCAACCAGTGACCGTTTTCCAACAACCGGTGATTGTATTTTGATGAATGTTTAACACTCTATTTACCGGTAAATACTATATTCACCATTTAAAATCATATTTACTAGTAAATACCATATTTACCTGAAAATTCGACCACCGACTCCAACAATCGTTTAATGTTGTATTTACAAGTAAATATCATATTTATCTGAAGATCCGGCAACCGACTCCAGTGACCGTTAAAACACTGTGTTTACCGGTAAATACCGTATTTACTGGTAAATACATTGTTTACCAAATTCCAAATTATAAACTACTAAAGTATCTACTAATAAACACATTATTTACCATATTCAATCTTGCTACTAATAAAGTATTTACACATAAATACAATATTTTCAAATTCTGAATCAAAACTACCAATGTATTTACAGGTAAATACAATATTTACCATATTCAAAATTGTAATTACTAACGCATTTGTAGATTAATGTATTTACCATATTCAAACTTGTAATTGTTAGAAATTGTGTCCTAAAAGCATGAGATGTAATAGGATATTTATTAATTATTTAATAAAAGAGTTTATTCATCATTTTATGTGCATATATTTATGAATATTTTATGAGTATCAATGAAAATTTCATGATTATTTATGTGACCTTAAACATTGTATATAAGTGTTATTTGTGAGAGGATAATGTTTAAGGATAATAATAAAATGGGATGTTCGTAATGAATTTCATTAATGTTCAAAATCTTTAATTAAAACATTATTAATACAAGTCATTCCCATTTAGAATGGAACGGTGTTATTGGCGAGATATTGAATGAGTGTATTACGCATAATGAGATTATGTGGAATAGGAATACAGACATAATATGAATTTATGATTTAGTCTATCGATGGTCATATATGGAGCGATCTTAATCCTAAGTTCTTAGCAGACTCCTATTTATGGATTTGTGTCTTTTGATTTACTCGGTACGGATTCTGAGATCCTGAGTCCTATTGCTTGTATTTTGCAGACATGATAAAGTAGGTAGTCAGGAATGTTATTATACGAGATGGAATCCATTCCATCTTAAGAAAGAAGTAGATAAATAATTTCCTTGCAGTGTTGATTCAGTACTTGGATTAGTAAGAGAGCTCTAGTTCATGAAGGTGTTTTATGAATCACTGTCTATTAGATAATCAATTGTACTTATGGATAAAGATGTAACTAGAGAGGTTAACGGATTTCACCTAGCTCTAATTATGAATTATTTTTGGAGGATTAATCTATATACAGTGACTTTATCAAATGGACACTTTACAGTTTAGAAGTAATTTATATCTATAATTATGAGAGTGCAATTCTAAGTTTATAGTGGAGTAATTATTGGAATTAATAGAATTAATTAATTAATTAAAGTGTTTGATTAATTATTAATTTTATTGGAGCTCAAAATTATAGGTCTGTGAATCCTAGCATCGTCTTAGTAATTCCACAAGACAAAAAGGGCAAAATAAAAATTTTAGAACTACAGAATTTTAAAATAAAACACTCAAGGATAATTAATTGAGAATTAATTATAAATTAAATAATGTGATTATTTAAATTTAAATTTGAATTTTAGATCACTTATGTGAAGGTGTTCACATAGTGTAAATGCATAGCACGATGTGAATCCTTTTGGGATTCAAATTGCTTGAGCTTATAGTTATCCAATTAACTTATTTGATAAGTTGTTCAATTTGAAAATCAATTGATTTAAGTTTGACTTAAATTAAAATTTGAATTTGAGTCAAAATTGGACTGTTGCATAAATGCATAATCTTGCCCTAATTTCCTGTACAGTATGCGCCTGCCACAGGGAGGATTTCTCCCTGTGGTGGCCGGCCATTAAGAGATAAGGGATGGAGAATTTGTTCTCAATTCGAATGGGAGATAATTGATAAGCTTTATCTTGGAGATAAAGTGTAGACTCTTTCTAAGAGTTTGACTACTACTCTATAAATAAGAGATTGTAGAAAATTGTGAGACACAATTTTTCTCTCTCAAAAATCATAGTGGCCAATAATTCATAGAAGTGGAAGAAAACTTCTCTAAAAATTTCACACCGTGCATGTGTTGGCGTTCGTGGAAAATTCGTGATTTATAGTTAATCCTATTTTGTCTCAGGTGTGCCCACAAACAAGTCTTCATGGATTTTAGGAATTGACGTGGATGCTTGTTTAGAAATTAAACAGGATTAAGAAAAATAATTAAACATTTAATAATGCTAAAATCAATTTCAAATATAAAATATTTGAGAATTTCTAAACAAACCCCATAATTTAAAAGAAATTAGGTTTCAAGAAAAAGGACAGGGATTCCACAATCCCATGATAAAACAAGTGTAAAATTAAACCTCTAGCATCATATTAGGTTTCCCCACATGACAATCCATATTGTAGCATATATAGGCAAAGCAAGTAACTGAGTATAGACATCAACCATAGTCTAGGAGTATTTAAAGTTACAAACAAGAAACTATACATGCCTTAGGGATGTACAACAATGATAGAAGTAATTACAACACCTTCGCTTAAACAACATAAAGGATGATTTTTTCTTCCTTCCCTATCTCTATTTGGCGCCACACATGGATAAATCCCTCTATAGGTGGCCGGCCATAATGGATAAAATAGAAGAGGAGATTTTGTACCAAATTCAAATAGGAGATAATTAACAAGCTTTATCTTAGAGATAAAAATTAGATTCCTTCTAGAAGTTTGACTTTTACTCTAAATTAGTGAATGATAGAAAATTGTGTGACACAATTTTTGCTATTTTTTCCGTAGTGGTTGAATTCTCTAAAGAGTGGGAAGGAAAAAAATTTCTCTAAAAAATTCCATGCCATGCGTACATTGGTGTTCGTGAAAAATTCAAGTGTTTTCTTGCTGATCCTATTTTGTCTCAGGTGTGCCCACACACACGTCTTTGTGGATTTTAAGAATTGACAAGGAAGACATTGGTTTTCTAAACTAGCTTGGGAGCAAGGAATGTTTAAGGTCACATAACTCAAGTTATCATCCTAATTGGCTGCTAGGTATAATTCTCATTCGAATTCTTATTAAATAAATTAATTAGATTAATTTATTCGTGCATATATTAATATAATCTATAGAGTATCTCAAAGGTTTTATGAAAATTTTTGTTATACACGATCCGCTACCCTCACGCTTCAGCATTCGAATTCAAATCGAAAACCAACAATATCCGAGCGGTCTCTAGACGATATTAATTTATGCTCTGATTATTTGATAATCAAAATTAATATATTAAATATGTGATAGTTAATTATGTATGTATGTGATGACTAGGTACTTGCATTTATGGATGTTTATATTTAATTCATGTTGATGAATGTATGGATGGTAGATTTGGTTCATAATTATATGGTTCCATGGATCGCAATAAATTCGTTCAAATTAAATTATTTGTAATTTTATTCAGGATTAGAATTATTGTAATTCTAGGGTTTTGGGTAGATTAAGGTTTCAAATTTTCATGCACACAAGGCCTGAAAGACACCCCATGCAGCCCCGGACCGCTACCCACGAATCTGCCCAGCTCAGCCACAGTGCGCGCGTCGACAACACCAGCGTGCGCGACAGCCAACCTAGCGAGCGCGCACATCGCACGGCCAGTGCATGCGGCACTCAGCCAGCGAGTGCCCATATTCGACCGACGTGCCCAAGGGCTGTCAAAACCCTCGTTTTACGTGCAGAAGGACCGGACGAGTTTCAAACCCTAAAGATGGTGAAATTTGACCCCAAGACGAAGAACGAAGCCAAAGAATAAAGAATTCAAAAATCAAAGACTCATTGATGTAAGAGAAGAAAAATTATTATTATTATTTATTTATTCAATTTGGTTATAATTTATATTTTCTATGGGACCCGGTCAAATACATGTCAATAGCCGATTGCATATTTTATACTTATATTTATTGGATGATTGTGTAATATATGTCCATCCACATAACATGGCATATAGATATAGTGTGCCTACTCATATGTTTTATAATATGCCATGCATATACGCGCATTTATTATTATTTATTTAAAAGAATTTTAAAAAGATAAAATAAAATAAAAATCATGTGCTAAAATTGATTTAATATGATTAAATTGATTGAAGTTGTAAAATTGATTTACAAAATATTGTTATATGTGAATTTGAATTTAAGAGTTAAATTTTAGAATTTTACATACCCGAAAAATAAATTGTTTATTTATCGGGATTTAAAAAACATGAGATGATTTTCAAATAAAATACATATTTGCAAAATAATGAGTGGGAGAGAGTTCTATGACAATATAACCCACTGGTTTCTACCGTTAACACAACACCGTGAGATCTAGAGAGGGGCTTTACGGCGACATTGATTCGTCCTCCCAAAGGAGAGTGTTCTTGCCGGATTAATAAAAAGGTTGGCTTCCTAGAGATAGGATTTCAAGATGTATTTCTGAATTGACTACCCAAAGGTCGCAATCCGGAGTTAAGTCTATAAGATTTAAAACAGTGGGTTACACTCATAAAAAAGTAATCAAATTTGTTGGTTATATTTTCACCAAAATAACGGTAGTTAAAAAATATGACATATTTTAATTATATTTATTAACTGAGAAGAGTCTCGGGTCAATTTGCATATAATTTGACTACCCAAAAGTACACTTTATTTGTAGTAAATTAGATTATCGTTGGCACCTAAAATTAAAATATGATTTATGTATTTTTCATATGCATCATGCATCATATTTAATTATGCCAAAATTCACATGCCTTGATATTCATGCACATAAATTGATTATATGAATATTCTATTTATTTCTAGCAATATGTCAAATCTGATCATCACACTACTTGCGACTGAAAAATTAGATGGTGATAACTACACTAAATGGAAAAGTAACATGAACATACTATTAGTCTGCGATAACTATAAATTTGTCCTAGTAGAGGTATGTCCTCTAGAACCTGCGGCTAATGCATCTAAAACTGCCCGGGAGCCTTATGATCGTTGGATCAAGGCCAACAACAAAGCAAAGTGATATATGTTGGCCAACATGAGTGATGTGCTTCGCAAGAAGCATGAGGTAATGGAGACCGCTTATGAGATAATGGAGTCTCTAGAAGCTATGTTTGGCGCTCCTTTAGAGAAGGCTCGTTTAGATGCAGTCAGGGCTTTCATGAACGACAAGATCAAGAGGTCAAATTACTTTCTAAATTAAATTAAAGAAATTACTTTAATTCCCATAATTTAATTTTACTAATTCTAATTAAGTTAAACACTTAACTTGAGTGGTTCTATGTTCCCGGCCACATTTTTCTTGTCGAGACCTAACTTTTCGTTTTTCAAAACGAGTCTCTTTCCGGTACCAATAATCTCACACCTGGTACAGGTTCTATACTGCTTTTCTGGACTGTCGACTACCCTGGGTCAAACTTCTCACGTTCAACCCAATTCTCTTGGGTATCTCTTTAGTCAATTTCTTTTTCTGAAATTTTCATTTTAATTGAATTAGAATTGCTCAAAACGCTTACCCTTGCGGTACTAGTTTTTGAGCAGTTTCCCACTTTAACTGACTCAAAAAAATCTTGTTCCAGGAACTTTTGTTGTTTTCCTTACTTATAATATTTCTACTCTTTTTCTAATTGCTCATTTGGTCACTTACCAAATATTTCAGTTTTTCATAACTAAAAGTACCCGCTAAAATTTTTGACTTTAAACTGATATTTTACTATTCATAATTGATATTTACGAATTTTCTCTGTAAAAATATTTGTATTATAACTTTACACTTTTCGGAAAATTTTACCCCGTACATAAAGTTTCTACATAACATTTCCTTGATCAAGTCAAAATTCTACTACATACTGTTCCAGAAGGAATTTACGGTCAAATGTCGGATTGTCCGGATTAGACCTAAAATTTTCCCGATTGTTACAATCCATTAGAGAATCAATGATACTCAAAGATAAAAATATAATTAGAGAGGTTAAAAGATTCCGCGTGACCCTGATTATGCATTATTTATGGAAGATTAATCTATATGTAATGACCATATCAAATGGACACTTCATAGTTTAAAAGTAAATTATATCTATCATTACGAGAGTACAGTTCTAAGTTTATAGTAGTGTAACTTTAGAATTAATAGAATTAATTAATTAATTGAAGAGCTTAATTAATTATTAATTTATTAAAGCTTGAAATTACAAGTTCATGAGTCATCACATTGTCCTTATAAATCTACAAGAACAATAAGGACATAATGAAATTTTAGAATTATGGAATTATAAATAAAACACTCAAAAATAATTAATTAAGAATTAATTGGATATTTACTAATATGATTATTTAATTTGAATCTTAGAACACACTTGTGATGGAGATCACAAGTGCCACACTCCTATAGCAGATAGAATCCCTCTCGGATTCAATTACTTGCTCTCTAAGTTATCTAGTTGACTTATTTGATAAATTATCTAATTGGAATTCAAATTAAATTAAGTTTAACTTTAATTGAAATTTAAATTTGAGTCAAAATTGGACAACTTAATAAAGGAGAAATTTTATCTCCTCCTTATCTACAGTAGACGCCAACCATAGGGAGCTCATTCCCGTGGTGGCTGAATTTTATCTACAGCAGGAGAGAGAAAATTATTCTAAAATTAAATGAGAATTTTATTTAATTATAAATAAATTATCTCGAATTTTCTAAAATCTTATCTTAAAAGATAAGATAAAGTTTCTCTAAGACTCTAAAAGGTACTCTATAAATATGAGGCTGTAGAAAATTAGAGTATACAATTTTCTCCCTTCCCTTTTGAGAAGGCAACATGGCATGTAATGTGACGACCCTCCCTTAGGCCGCCACTGTAACTAACTTTTTAACTTGTACTTACTGAAATTTCTTAAAATTTTACGGAACATTTTTTTTTAAAGGACTTATAATAAACATAAGATACAAAATTGCTTTCTTAATTAAAATATTCAAACCTTAACATATCTGTTTCAAAATCATAATTAACAAAACTATTTATATCATAAAGCTGATTGCGGAAATATCTGCGAGTGGTATTCATATCCCGAGCCCCACATCGTTCGTCCACTCGCCAGCAGTCCATCAGGCATTGTATGTCGGTTGCTTACCTACAGTATAAACATTCTATAATGAGCTTTCGCTCAGCAAGTAGGAACTATCTCCCGCAAAATAACTGTAAGTTCACATGAATAAATATGCATGAGTCAATTATGCTTAATTATGATGTCTTATCAGAATCTTATTATCTTATCTTATCTTTCTTACTGATGGGCCCGAGTGCTCGTACCACTTGCGCGCAATCATCGGGACGTGAGGGTTTGCAAGGTCCCCCATGACACCGTGATTATAACTTGAATGTCTCCCTTGAGTTGGAGGACATCCTTATTATTTTTTTTCTCCCTTGTGGAGCCTGAGTTACCTCCCTTGTGGAGGCTGGTACGGCACTCAACAGAGATTACTCTTATAAGTTCCTCTTGACTTATTAAGGTGTATGCAATATGACCTAGCATAACATACTATATCATGTACTCGAACACATATAATTCGGGTGTACTGCTTAAGTGCATGTAGTATAACATAGCATAGCATTCATAACATTAAATGTACTCAAACATCTATAGTTCATGTGTACTGTTTACTTTAAAATCTATTTATACTGTAGGCGAGATTCCTACTTACCTGATTTTCAAAGCTAGAATCCTCTTTTCGCCTATCAGCCTAGTCTCTTACTTTCTTCTGGAAATAAACACCCATTAAGAGTGTGAGATCAACTATTATTTGTTATTCTATTTTAGCAACTTATCAAGAAAAATATAACCTTTTCCATAAGGCATATATTCCCTTTTGTTTACTAAAGGATAATAAAGATTAATTTATTAAATCTTCAAAATCTTATTTTCCTTAATTTCCCTTGCTACGATATTAAGGTCCAATTCGGCCTAGGACTTATACATGGTATTCTAACTTTTACGCCGCTGAAATTTATACTCCAACGGAGTCTCTTAAACTAATGTGGGCGTTGGACCCACATTAAATCTTTGAAATTCTACGGACCTATCGTAATGGGCTCGTAAGTGCCCGTCGGGATAATACGCTCGGTAACCCCCTATGTTCTTTAAAGAAAGTATTTTTTTCTTGAAAACTTCATTTATGAATACTTTCATTAAAATGAGGTTTAATGTCATTGTGTTTTACTGAAATTCTATCTCGGGTTCTTTTATAACCTTTTTGTTGAAATGGACACTGTTTTATTTTTGTCTCGTTAAAAATTGTGCAGTTTCTGAAATCTGCGTTTTACTATATTTTAGAGTCGGATTTCAAAATTTTGTTGTTCATGAAACCTCTTCGTCTTGTCGAGATCTAAAATTTTTGTTTTTGGTGAAAGTTTAAATTCGGCCTCTAAAGGCCTCATTTGGCTGAAAACCGTTGCTGTTGTTTTTCTTGAAACTGTTTTAGTCAAAAATTGTACCGTTTCGGGAATCTGCGTTTTAGTACCTCTTAGGGTCGGATTTTGATAATATTTTCTTCATAAAATTTCTTCATCTCATCGAAATCTAAAATTGGTACTTTTGTGAAAAATCAAGATTCAGCCTCTAAGAGTCCCGTTTGGCTGAACCAGTGGCTGCCAGTTTTTTTTTTTTTTTAAGCTGTGTTGGACAGCTTGTCCGTTTTTACAAAAATGACTTCAAACTTTGTTTTAGAGTAAAAATTAGGTTTTGTCAAAGTAACCAAAAATGTTTAAAACATCAAGGGCTATAAGTTCAAACTTTAAAACATTGAAAAATCTCACTCTATGGCCCTCATTTTTACGGTCAAAGTCACCGGAAATTTTTTTTTCCTCTAATCCGAAAATAAGCAACTTAGATCAAGCATAAACATACCACATCAAGCTAACCTCAAAACTCACAAAACCAACATAAACTCACACACCCTTATTACAACTTATTTCCTTAAGAACCACAAATTTACATCCATAATCCAAGCTTAAGTTGGCTAGAAGTTAATGGGGATGAGTTTGAGAACTTACCCTTGAAGAACTCTCTTTCTCTCTTGAAAACTTTTGAACTCCTCTAAGCTTTGTTAATGGCTTGAACTAGAAGAGTATAAGGAATTTTGAGAATAATATTTCTATATTTTCAAACTTTACAAAAACATAAAAAAAGGATTTAAAGTTATACCCTTTGAAAAAAAAAATGCTTGTCTAGACTCCTCCTAGACCCTTTGATCTCCTTCTTCTTCTTCTTCTATGGTTTGTAGTGGCTCAAGATTGGGAGAGTAGGAGAAAATATTTGAGAAGAGTGGGGGAGTGTGGTATGGCCGGATTTTGAGGGGGAGAGAAAAGCTAGGAAAAAAAAATGAGGCTTATCCTATGGTGGTTCCTTTTATAGGCAGTTGGAAATTATTTTTTTAACACTACATCAACTCTCTCAATCAACCAAATTTTAGTTCAATTTCACCCAATCTTGGCCAGTTGTGGAAGGAGAAAAGAAGAAGCCCATGTTGCCATTAATTCCCCTTCAACCACTACCATCCCATCACCTTAACTTGTAACCTTCTAACATACTCAACATATAACCAAAATTTTTGGATATAAATTCCTAAGGATGGCTGGCCAAGTGAAGAGAAAAAGGAGAAAAAAAACTAATCATTAGTCCTATTCACCTCTCTCATCACATCTCATCATGAAGTCCATGTAGCACACTTCACTAGTCAAATTTTTTGGCTATAACCCCTCAATTTTGGCCAGCCAAGTGAGGGAAGGAGAGAGACAAATGAACCTAACCCTTTTACCTTTGTCTACTTTCTAAATTTACTCATTAAAACTGTCAAAAATTATACTGACAGTTATTTTCTCCTGTATACTGGTACTGGATGCTAGTTTGTACAGTGCTTAGAGATTCTTAAAATTAAGATTCTCAAATTGTATCTGTATTGGAAATTCTTCCGTTTTAAGTACGGTGAGAATTTATCGATTGAATTTACTTGATCGAAAAAAAAATGTGAACTTAACGTGAAATCTGCTACAGAATTTAGGAATGCAAATGTTAATTCCATAAATCTTTCAATCACAAAATGTACATAGTATAATGATTTTCTAGGAAAATCCTTGACTTAAATACATGAATTACATTATTAAAATTCTGGGATTTTCTTGGTTACTACATGTAACATGGCAGCCACGAGTGTGTAACATTCTATTAGACAACGTATAATATACTAGTGACAGTTGTGTAACCTCTAAAAGAAAAGAGAGAAAAAGATAAGAAAAGATAAGACTTAAGTGTTTTGAGTGCTAATCCTATTTTGTTTCCGGTGCCCACACACATATTCTTCGTAAATTCAAGAAATTGACGAGGAAGATTCGGGTAGTCCAAACAACCCTGGAGCCAGGATCGTTTGTGATCAAAGAACTCAAGTGATCGACCTAATCGTTCTCTAGGTAAATTTATTCTTAAATTAATTTATTTGTGCATAAATCAATGTATTATATAGAGTATCCAAAAGGTTTATTAAATTTTTTTGTTATACACGATTCGCTAGATACACGCTTCCACATAGAAAATCGTTTTAAAAACCAACAATATCATATTTATCTGAAAATTCAGCAGCCATTTTCCTAGAGACCATTTAACATCGAATTTAACGAAAAATATCATATTTATTAGTAAATATTATATTTACTAGTAAATACCTTATTTAGTAGTAAATATCATATTTACCTGAAAATTCGTCCATCAACCTTAGCGATCGTTCAACACTGTATTTACTGGTAAATACCGTATTTACCAATAAATATTCTATTTACTAGTAAATATCATATTTACTAGAAAAGACACGGCCGGTGGCCGGCTCCAGCGACCATTTAACACTGTATTTACTGATAAATATCATATTTAGCAGTAAATATGTATTTACTAATAAATATAATATTATTTGAAAATCTAACCACCTACTCTATCGACCGTTTAAGACTGTATTTACCAGTAAATACTATATTTACTAATAAAATCATATTTAGTTGAAAATCTGACCCCTGACATTTAGCACTGTATTTACCGATAAATATGGTATTTACCAGTAAATACCATATTTACTAGTAAATATCATATTTATTTAAAAATCTAGCCACCGATTCTAATGACCGTTTAACACTGTAGTTACTAGTAAATACCATATTCACTAGTAAATATCGTATTCATTAGTAAATATCATATTTTTTTAAAAGCCTGAAGATCGGTTTTGGCAATCGGTAAATACCATATTTATCAGTAAATATCATATTTATCAAATCGAGAATTAAATTTAGTGAAGTATTTACTAATAAATACAACATTTACTAAATTTGAAATTATATTCAATGAAGTATTTACTTGTCAGCATCGGAAATATTGTATTCTCAAATCTCAATTTTTTTTAAATCTCTAGACATAAACAAATCAAAAGAAAAATTTTAAGACTAAAAAAATCGCAAACTAACAAATGATTTGCAATCGGAAAAATTAGCGGTTATGTGTTGCATTTTCTCAACATGAAACAAATCATTTCATTGCACAAATGATCATATTAAAAAAAAAAAAAAAAATAAAAAAAAGCAATAATGGTTCTTGTTTGTGAAGGCCAGATCGAAACCTCAAAGCTCCAAGGCAGACAATACATCTGGTTCGTGAAGGCCAGATCGGCGAGTTCCCCGACCGGATTTGTCATGAAGCTTAGCGATGGGGAACATCATCGATCTGCGACAAAGATTGCGATCTCAACGCGATCTGCTACGAAGATTAGTGAAGGCATCTGCGTCGTCATCCATCTGCGACCTCTGATCGTCGACAACAAAGGCAGTCCCCTGGCAGTTCCCTGATGACGCAATACACAAAGAATGAGGAGAATTAACGTTGCTTTGCTCCTTTACGTTGCCAAAGATAATGGAGGTGTTCACCTGATCTAGGAGATCGCATCGTCTGCGACTAGAAATCTGTTCGCGAATAGCAGAGAGAGAGGGTAAAAGAGATCGGCGGGGGGAGAGAGAAGGAGTTCAGAGTTGCTATCAGAGATTGGGACTATAGATCGTGACTGAAATCCACCACGACACGACAATCCTGACGTCCAGTGGTGCTAGGATGGAGATAGTATGACGAGAGAGAGAGAGAGAGACTGAATGAACAATGGTGGGGAAAGAGAGTGAGCCGGCTAGTGGGGTTGTGTAAGGATAAATTCAAAACAAAACTCTAAAAAAAGGGTAAAATTGGAAATGAACATTTTCTCTCATTAAGAAGATTTAACATATGCTATAATTTTACTATAATTCTTAAAAATATGCAATATGCTTCAAATGTTTATAAAAAATATGACATTGCTGCATTTTTCTTTTTTTTTTAAATCTTTAAAAATATAATGTTTGAGCCAAGCCGGGCCAGTCTTTAAAGGAGAGAGGATCGCTAAACCCGATTCTAAGCCCAAAACATTTCAAACCCGATCCGAGTCAACACGGATGAGGGCGTCGGGAGTTGGGATGCATGATCATTCAGAATAACATATATGCAATGTTGTTTTGGTGTCTTTTCTTTGTTGTTACGTGATTGTGTCGTTTAATTGATTTGTTCTGTAACGTCTTAAAAGGCTAGCCAGGCAGCCATAGAGAGTTACGATATGTGACTCAATACGAATATATTACAAACATAAAAATACGATGGACACAAAATAGACTCAATTAATTAAATTTTTTATTTAAATACATACAAATATGACATTTTTCAACAATTTTTTAATATATTTAATTCAAAATGACATGAAAAATATAAGACTTCTGACTCATATTAACAATGTAAGATATAGATAAATGGCCTAAATAAATAAATTAATACTCAAATTGCTTATATTGACTGTAACAATACAAATCTGAAAGACATTTTCACTAAAAGGGTAACACATTGATCAACTCGAGCTCGATATAAAAATTCAGGTCAACGTGACTTAAATTGCCACTCCTAAATGGCTAAGTCTGTGTGTATAAAGTTTAGTATCTTTTGTCATCGAAAAGATGAGAAGTTATTCAATGGACATGTTGTACCACATCATTTTATTTATATGTTACATCCGCTACATAAAAATCTAACATTTGGTATGCTTTTTACATCAGCTTTTTATATTTTTGTTTCTCTTTCTTAATGTGCATTACATTAATTATTGAGTCAAAATCAACATAATTATTTTACCCAATTCCCTTATTTTAATTAATGAATTTCAAATTTTTATTTTTATTTTTAAAATATTATATCACTTTTTTTGTGGAAATTTTCCGGTAGTTGGTAAATGGTAAAAGATTTTTTTTTTCAATTTTGACATTGTTCGGCAAGAAAAAAAAAATATAAAAAAATTGAGCAAGTAACAAATAAATAAGGTCTCGGGTCTTTTCACAATGAAGTCACAACTTATATTTTATTATTACAATATTTATTCTTATAAAAATTTAAATTTAATATTTTTATTATAATATTTTTTCTCATATATATAATTTAAATTTTTAATTTAAATCGTGAAATAAACGTACCCTAAATGCATTTCAGTGAGTGCGGTTTTTTTTTTTTTTTTTTTTAATATCAACATCAGCCGCACTACTATTCACCAAACTTTTTCCACGATCAATTACTTTTTTATTTTCCTCCTTAGGGTCCGTTCGCGTTGTTTTTGGCAAGTGGCTGGACGTCAGGGAAGAGAAAAACGATGTGTCGTTTAGTATGACAAAGAAAACGATGTGTCGTTTTAAGCTTTATATTTGTTCTTGTTTCAGTAAACGACTTGTCGTTTTTATTTCTGCCCCCAAAACTACATGTCGTTTTCTTGGCCCAAAAAAAAAACAAGTTTACCAAACTTTGACTGTCCGTATGAACACATCCAAAGTCCGTTTTGACCGCCATTTTCGCCATTGCGCTCCATTTTTCATTTCCTACCTATTAAAATGGTATATTTTGGATTTGAGCCACCATAAAATCATGTTCATAATTTTATATGTTGATTACATTTTTTATTGGTGGCTAATTCTCACAATTTTTCAAAAAAAAAATTTCTTGGGCATTTGTATACAATTTGTTTGATAATTGATGCCATAAAATTTATATTATGTTGTCATTATTATATGGCATATTTAATTGTGAGAATTCGACAATAGTGAATATTTATATACTCGCATGTCGTACGTCTAAATATGTCAAATTGTCTGTGTGTTATGGAGCTCTCCCACAAAATTTAAAATTTCCTTTTGAGAAAAGGGCTTTTTGATGCACATCCATACATGGATGCACGTGAGCTACCAAAAAATACTTTTATTTAAATATTTGTTTATTGTATTAATTTTCATAATTTTTTAGGTAGTTTTAATTCTTACTATTTTGAGACCTAAAATTTTGGGGCATGTTTGTTCCTCCATATTATGTGGTCATATTTTATTTGTTCTCCCACATCATTTGATATTTTAGTAAATAATATTTAAACATATAATATGGATGTTTGTTCATATTTTGAAATGCCCATTTTGTGTTTAATGTTTTAATGTCTAATAGTCTCTTTTGTGTTAAAGTGAGAATGGAAATTTTCTTAGAAGTTCACATGTTATTAGAAAACTTAAGCTAAAAGTTTGTTCGAACTTTATTTATTATTCGTTATTATTTGATACTTATTTTATGTGATTGTTATGTTTTTTTTTTTTTTATTATGCTATTCAAGTGGGAGAAAATTAGAAACATTTTTTTGTGGATTAGCATAATCACTAACTCACATACTATTATCAAATAATAAATTGTGAAATTATATGGATAAATTTAATTTGTTAATTATGTTTCCAAAGTCTATACGAGTAATAGAATTATCCTATCCATAGTTTTATTGCTTGGTAGGATGGTTGAATCTTGTTGAAGTTTAAGCTTATTATCTTTATCCATGTTTTGGTTATTCATATTATTATTTGACATTTTTTGGTTATATGAGTTTCATGTTTTTGATTATACAATCCAAGTGGGAGAATATTGTGAATGATTATATGTGGACGTGCATAATCATTAAACTCATGTCATAATCAAATAATAAGTTGGAGTGTTATGGATAAAGGTATGTATTTACCATATTACTAAGATCCATACGGGTAATTAACTTATCCTGTCAATAATTAATTGTTTGGTAGGATGCTTCGACCGGTGAAGGAAGTTTGTTAGATGTCATGAACCGCATAATCTTTACGACTCTATCGGTGGTGGATTAATGCATTTGGTTGTGTTGTTTGATGAATTGTCCGTACCTGTGAAAGAGTTCTATTCTTGCTCAACGGACTCTAGCACATAATGATCATATTGGCTTGGATCATTGGGAAGGCTAAGTAAAGGGCAAATTGCATGATCTTGTTTTACATGTCTATTGTTGGTTGCCCCTGTTGTTTTCTTTAGCCTTGAGCAATCCTTGCATCTCCGCTATCTTGACGTTAAATGGGGCAAGTCATTATATATGGTATGAATCTCTTTATGAATCTTTTAGAGGACGTTTGGTTTGTATATTTAGAATCATGATTCAGAACCATTCTCGTTTTATGTGTATTTTTTGTGAGAGAAAACATTGTAGAAAACCATGAATCATAATTCAGAATCAAGGGCGAATATAGAAAACAAACGCCCCCTTAATGATGAAATGGACAACCTTGAGAGTGGATGTTTTTCCTAGCTCCACTAATGTGTTGAGAAACTCTGATGAGTGGGAGTGTATGGATAACACTGAGGCAGTAGTGTCTTAATTTTAGGTTAAGACAGTCACTAAAATTAGCTTTATGGAGAACGTTGTTGATAAATGCATATGTTTAAGGTCAGTGGGAGCAGTTGCATGTTTCTGTTTTTTTATGTCGGTGATAACTTGCTCGAGCCTAATTATTCTGACCTACTGGTTAAGACGAATAACATGTCGCCTAGTCACTTTGGTTTGAGAATTTTAAGAAAGCCTCTTATGTTCTAGGCACGTAGATTCTCCATGATAAGAATAAGTGCATTTTCTAGTCATCTCAGAGAACCTATATTGTTCTTGTTTCGAATAGGTTTAGTATGCATTCCTGTTCTCCTAGTAAGCATTGTTTGTTAAAGTGACAAACTCTCAAAGGTGTAATGTCCTTATGGTGAAGTAAGAGAGATCAGATAAAATTGTCCCTTATGCTTACATGTTTAGCAGCCTGATGTATGCTCAAGTATGCACACGTCTTATTATTGTGTTTGTTGTTGACGTGTAGATTTGGTACTTGAGTGATTGTTGTTATTATTATTGAATTAACTGAGAATGAAGTACTAAATAGTTGTGTATCGGCGAACCAACACTTTTGTTGTAGTTGGATCTCATGATGCTGATTATGTAGGCTGCATAAATGATAAAAAGATGAGCTACTTTGTTGAAAAGTGTCAAATAGAGACTTGTAGCGTCCTTGACTGTGGTGCGGAGTATGTGGTGTATTGTGAGACTATTTGTGTGATGTGATTGTGTAACCTTGTTTCAGCATTAAGATTAGTCACTCCATTTCTAGACCGACTGAAACTGTGTTGTGAAAGTTCCATAATGTTATATTTCTCTTAGAACACCTGAAGTATTGTATGCTTAAGCATAATGATAGTGTGTTCTATTTTATAAAGAGAAATTGTGAAAAGCCTCGTTGTTATTGAAAACACGCCTATAAACAACATGTTGGCAGTTCCACTAAGGGCTTACCTATTAGGTGTTTTAAGAACACGCATCCCACTCGGGACTGTAAGGAGCCTATAGTTGTATTGTGTTAGTGATAGTTTACTGCCATTTGTGTGTGACATGTTATTAATAAGGATTGCTTATGCCTCAAATAATACATGCGTATTTATGAATCTTGTCACTTTGTATGTGATATTGTGTTGACACACGTTTTTGGTTGATAATGTGACAGGGAAAAATGAGTCATTCGGTAGTTTTCGATCCATATGTTAAGTTATCGCCATACTTTGATAAATCTCTAGCACTTGATTATGTAAAATGATTGTATTCTGTCGATACATTCTTACACATGATTGTTTTGGGCTTGTGGTTATTAGGTGAGATTCTTAGTTGATGCTTATGCTGTGATGAGTGAATGTTTGTTGTATGATTATGTCATCCAAGTGGGAGATTGTTGGAACATTTTTATGTGAACTTCCATAATCATAATAATTTACTTTGTAATTAATTAAAGCATCTTATAAACAACCGTATTAATGTGAATTAATGAATACATATATGTTAAAAATTGGTCCATAATGAGATGAAAATTTATTTTATTGACTAGCTTGAGGCATATGAATTCTCTCAATCTCATAATATTTGGTCAGCCCATTAAACGAAAACCCTCTCTGAATGAATATTGGTTAAAGCCCTTAGGCCTATTTAGTTTTTATAGATAGCACCCTTATTTGTTTTATAAAAAGTTTGCTTGTGCTTGTGTGGGGGGACCTTTGTATAAATAGTCTAAGTAAAATGTGTTTTTAAGTAAATAAACCACGAAAAAAATAAATTGAGTAAATAACCTAACTTACACATCAGCATTCCACGTCATTAAGTATGCTTCCACATCAGCACTCCACGTCATCATTATGCTTTTAGGTTTTCTTTCTCTTCCTCCCCTGCCATTTCGCGCCATTTTGTTCTCCCAGCCGCCTTCAATTTCTCCTCTCTTCTTCTCAAGTCATCGTCATCGCATAACCTCATTAACATTATTATCTTGCCCATTCAACGTTTTTTCTCGTCCAAAACGAAGTTTGAAGAAGAGCTAGTAAGTAAGTCTTTCATTTTCTATATCTTTTGTGGTGTTTTTCGTTGTTGTTCATATGTTTTTAAGATGAGAATTAGTTAAAATGTTAAAAATCCATTAAAATAGTAATTTTACATGTTAAAAGACTAGTTTACATCGTCTCGATATGATGAAGATCTGCTGAGTTTTTGAAAAAAAACAGGATGGTCGGTTCGTGGTTCGTGGTCCATTCTTATAACATGGTCGGTTCGTGGTCTGTTCTTGGTCTGTTCTTATAATATGGTCGGTTCGTGGTCGGTTCGTGGTCTGTTCTTGGTCTGTTCTTATAACATGGTCGGTTCGTGGTCTGTTCGTGGTCTGTTCTTAGTCTGTTCATATAACATGGTCGGTTCGTGGTCTGTTCTTGGTCTGTTCTTATAACATGGTCGGTTCGTGGTCTGTTCTTAGTCTGTTCTTGGTCTGTTCTTATTGCACGGTCAGCTTTTAGTCTGTTCTTATTGCACAATCGGTTCTTAGTCTGTTCTTGATCTGTTCTTGGGTTGTTCTTATTATATGGTATGTTCTTGGTTTGTTCTCATTTTATTGTATGGTTTAATGACGTATTATTTTCTTGCTTAAATTTCTGCAGTTTTAAAAATCTAAATAATGGCTCGAAGGAGGATTTTTTTTTGACATTGGAGGAAAATGGAATGAGACCGAAAGTTGTTGGGTGTGGCATCTGATTGTAATTTAATTGGCATATATATGGATGAGAAGGATACTCTCGAAACCTTTGTTGATAAGATTTGTAGAAAATGCGTAATTGATGGACAAAAACATTCTTTGCGACTATCATGGGTACCGAATTTGAAATGAAAATGTAATCGTTGCCCGTTGTAATAAAAGACAATGATGATTTGTTATTCTTCGGGATATAGCCCACGAGGTACCGCTACACGTGATAGTGGATGAGAAGTTTATCAATCCCAAGAACATATTGATGGAGTAAAAATTAAGAGAAATCCTCTGCGCATGATGATTTTTTTTTGATCGTGATTTTATGGGTAATGTAGCTACGATGAGTTGTCGAGTCGTAATGATATTCCACCACAACACAACCACAACCAGAGTCACACCACAAATAGAGCCACAACCGCTTGCCATTTTAAATGAAGTAGAAGTTCTTTGGTCCTTTAGTTTGTATGGACAAGACCGAGTTTGGATCATCTCATGGATCTACCTTCAAAGGACGGATCTAGTTTAGAAGTTGGTCAAGATTTTACAAGTAAGAATGATTTGAAGGAAAAGCTGCATTTAATAGCTTTGAAAGGGAAGTTTGAGTTTCGGACAACAAAATCAAATAAAGACGTGCTTGTAGTAGAGTGTGTGGATCCGAAATGTGTGTGGCGTCCCGAGCCTGCAAATTGAGACCGTCGAACATGTTTGTAATCCGCAAGTATAATGGTGTTCACTCTTGCTCGTTAGAAAAGCGTTCAAATGAAGCACGGCAAGCAACGTACTCCGTTATTGGAAGTTGCATGAAAAAATCAATTTGTAGGCGTCAAACAGGGGCCGGTTCCGAAATCAATTCGTAAATATGCCCGTGACGAATTGGGACGGCCTTGATTATTACAAAGGATGGAAGGCTCGTGAGCATGCACTTCAACTCGTAAGAGGTACGGTAGAAGAAAGCTTCACTCGGCTCCCATCATACTTTCATATGGTGTCTCTTACTAATCACGGCAAAAGATCACCAATATTCATTTTGATGAACGTAACTGCTTTTATGTATCTTTTCCTAGCATATGGACCTTGTATACGAGGTTTCGGTTGCATGAGGAAAGTTATCGTGTTGATGGAACGTGGTTGAAGGGAAAATTTAGAGGTACGTTGTTAGTTGCCACCGCACAGATAGTGAACGCCATTGTTATCCCATCGCATGGGCCATTGTAGACTCGTAGAATGATGCATCCCGGACATGGTTCTTCTCGAACTTGAAGGTGATTGTCACCGATTCGAGGAATTAGTTTTTATTTCGATAGGAATCAAAGTATAAGTAATGCATTGTCTACAGTTTATTCATTAGCACATCACGGTTGTTGCACATGGCATGTGTCTCAAAACATCAAGAGTAATTTCACCAGAGCGGTGTTCTTACGCCACTATTCTTTAGAACCTCCGAGGCCTACCGCATTGACGAAGTTTTCTGTCTTGTTTGATGAGTTGTCCGCAAGATATCCCAAAGTTGCTAGATACCTACAGGAGCAAGTTCGTTTTGAAATGTGGTCTCGTGCTCATTTTAAAGGAAATCGATATAATATTATGACCACAAACATGTCTCGAATCAATGAACGCAATGCTCAAGGATGTTCGGGATTACCCCGTCATTGCCCTCTTTAATTTTATACAAGCGAAGATGTCGAGTGGTTTAATAACAAAGTGGTCGAAGCTTCTAAAATTAAAACATTGTTAACGCCAAGTGTGGAAAAAACTCTTCGTGAGAGGCACAACAAAGCGGGATTTCTAACGGCCACAAGACTTAATAATTGTTGAGTTCCAAGTGACAGTGGAGAGGCAACTGAATTGTCAACATTGGCGCGAGAAGTTGCACTTGTCGTGTGTTCGACCTTGAATGTATACCATGCGAGCATGCAATATCATGTTGTAGAGAAGCGTGAATGTCACTCTATGATTTATGCTCAAAATACTACAGACGTGTTTGGGCTCTTAGTATCTTTGAGACAATCTATCCTGCAGCTTGGATACTTCGCAATGGGATATTCCGAATCACGTAAAGGAAATTCTACTTCTTCCACCGCGAGTTCAACCAAAGAGGGGTAGGCCAAGCAAAAACGCATTCCCAGCATAGGTGAGTTCACACGAAGAAAGAATCGATGTGCTAGGTGTGGGCAATATGGACACTATCAGAAGAAATGTAAGAACGCACCGATGTAATAATCATGACTTATAAATTTCTTGTTTACAATGTAATATGGACACTATCATTAGAAATTTCTTGTTCACCCTCATTATATTCAGCAGCTTATTATGGCTTTGAGGAAGCTTACATTTATGGGGAAATGCTGCCCAAATTTGTGTGTAATAACTTATGTTTTTTTTTTTTAACAATTTGAATCAAAACAGACCGGAGGTCTTTTTTTACAAAAATGCACCTTTCTGGTCTATTCTTTTTAGGTCCGCCAGGGCCAGGGCCACGCCCGCGCGCAAGGGACACGGCCCGGGCGCGCCTTGCGCCGGGTCCCCGGGCTAGGTCCGCGCGCAAGGGCCACGGCCCGGCGCGCGCAGGGCCGTCCCGTCGCCAGGGCCGGCCCCCGCCGCAAGGGGCATGGCCCGGGCGCGCGCAGGGCCACGGCCCGGGCGCGCGCCCGGCCCGCGCGGTACAAGTGCCCGGGCGCTTGCCTTGTAGGGCTACCCTGGCGCCGCATGGAAAACCCCCACCAGAACCGACTAAAATAAAGGAACAGACTAAAACCGACAAAAATAGAAAGAATGACTGTAACCGACCAAGAATGTACCAAGAACTGGACCCAATTGGCAAGAATGGGACCTGAACCGAACAAGAATGACCAAGAATGACTAAGAATAAAATTTGTGAAAAAAAATAAAAGATATATTTTTTCATATTCCTCGGACTTTTAGGTAATTCTAAACTTTTTAGTTTGTACATGAAAAAAAAATTTGCTTAGAAATGGAAAAAACCTAGAAACAGACCAAGAACAGACTAAGAAACGGACCAAGAACAAAATTTGTGAAAAAATATAAAAGATATATTTTTTCATATTCCTCGGACTTCTTGGGTAATTCTAAACTTTTTAGTTTGTACATGAAAAAAATTTGCTTAGAAATGGAAAAAACCTAGAAACAGGACCAAGAATGACTAAGAATGACCAAGAACAAAATTTGTGAAAAAAAATATAAAAGATATATTTTTTCATATTCCTCGACTTCTTGGGTAATTCTAAACTTTTTAGTTTGTACATGAAAAAAAAAAATTGCTTAGAAATGGAAAAAACCTAGAAACGTACCAAGAACAGACTAAGAATGGACCAAGAACAAAATTTGTGAAAAAATATAAAAGATATATTTTTTCATATTCCTATGACTTCTTGGGTAATTCTAAACTTTTTAGTTTGTACATGAAAAAAAAAATTTTCTTAGAAATGGAAAAAACCTAGAAACAGGATCAAGAACAAACCAAGAAACGGACCAAAGAACAAAATTTGTGAAAAAATATAAAAGATATATTTTTTCATATTCCTCGGACTTCTTGGGTAATTCTAAACTTTTTAGTTTGTACATGAAAAAAAATTTGCTTAGAAATGGAAAAAACCTAGAAACGGACCAAGAATGTACCAAGAATGGACCAAGAACAAACTAAAAATTATTAGAGTAATTATAAAAATAATAATAATAACTATAATAAACAATAAAACATAATAATAATAATAATAATAATAATAATAATAATAATAATAATAATAATAATAATAATAATTATTATTATTATTAAGTCATATAAGTAAAGAGACCTATTCATTGACAATTATTCATTATTATTATTATCATTATTGTTATTACTATTATTATTACTGTTACTATTATCATTATTATTATTATTATTATTATTATTATTATTATTATATTATTAGTTTTAATATTTTTATTATTACTATTATTATAATTATGATAATAATTATCATTATGCTTATTATTTTTTTATTATAATTTTTATTGTCATTATAATTATTTTTATTTTTCATATTATTACACTTATTATTATTATTATTTATTATTATTATTAATATATTTATTGTTATTGTTATTATTTTAATGATTATTATTATTATTATTATTATTATTATTTTGAAAATTTTGGATTTTTATTATATTATTATTGTAATTATTGTAATTATTATTATTAATAGAATTATTTTTATTATTATAATATTTATTATTATTATTATCATTATTATTATTATTTCAAAAGCCAACGTTGGTTTTGACTTGAAACACTACATCAATCGAACAAAGAGATTCGGCGTCGTTTTTAAAAGCCAACGTTGGTTTTGACTTCAGAAAAGACTACATCAATCCGAACGATGAACGCGTCGTTTTCAAAAGCCAACGTTGGTTTTTGAATTCGTAAACACTTCATTAATGTGAACGATGAAATCGGGCGCGTCGTTTAATATTGCAAAACGACGTCTTTTTACATAAACCAATGTCCTTTAAATTTTTTCACACATTTTGTTCTTGGTCTGTTCTTAGTCTGTTTGGTCGGTTCGGGTCTGTTTGCAAACATGGTCGGTTCTTGGTCCGTTCTTAGTCGGTTCTGGTTGTTCTTTTCTAGTTTTTTCTGTTTTTGGTCCGTTCATTTTTTGTTAGTCGGTTCTTGGTCCGTTCATAGTCGGTTCTGGTCCGTTCTTTCTAGTTTTTTCCTGTTTTGGTCCGTTCCCTTATGTTAGTCGGTTCTGGTCGGGTGGCCCATGCGAGCGCCCGGGACACGGCCCTGAGCCCCGCCGTCCGCGCCCGGGACACGGCCCTTGCCCGCGCCGGACACGGCCCCAGCGCGGCCGTCGCCGCCCGGGCCACGGCTCTTGCCCAGCCCGCCCGCCGCCGCCCCGGGACACGGCCCTTGCGCACGCCCGGCCGCCGCGGCCGGCCGTGGTCCCTTTGCGCGGGTCCTAAAAGAATGCACCCGGAGAGGTCTGTTTTTGCAGCAATGCACCTCTCCGGTATGTTTTGAGTGAAAGTGCTAAAAAAAAAATAACTTATTACACAATAATTTGGGCAAGATTTCCCCATAAAGTATAAGGTTCTCCATAGCCAAAATAACCTGTAGAATTTGATAAATTATAAATGCAACTCAATGCCAATAATGAACATATTGTAACACCAACAACCAAAACAACCAAAACAATGTTAAACAATGTAATTGTTCTTATGTTACAACAACCAAAACAAAGAAACATTTCATATAGTTGGGCTCGGGGCTTCTTCATCCTAAACTCGCTCCAAATTCGGATTGCGACTTCAAGCCGGTAATCTGCAACTTTTTCTTCTTTCGGGTCTTCTAAAGGGAGTCCGCGGAGAAGGTATTCAATAAATTTGTAAGTGAAAAGGCCGCATCGCTTGATCTTCGTTGTGCACCAACCCTTCACCCGAATCATTGGCCATGTACACTCAAGTTTATCGCCTAGATATTTGAATAAACCCATGTGCTTCAAGAACATGGGCATCATCACGATTGGCTCCACTTCTCTTCGCATCTGTGAATCTCTGACATTGGAATAGCTGAGTCATACACCTTTATGTTGCATTCGAAAAGATCAACATAAAGCGCGACCCAATGCTTCATCCGAATGTTTAGAGGCAAAGTGAAGCCCTTCGCGTCATCCCATTTCGCCAATTACGCGCTTCTCTCCACGGACATATTCATCAAGGTCGCCATCAAATGTATAAGTTGCCAATTCCTTTTTGTTGATGAAGTATCGCGCTTTCATCTTTTGGCAAAATATATCGCCTAGGATGACAATATCCTTAATGAACGCCCCTCGTGTGCCCTTGACCGCCTTTTTGCTAGAAGACCCGATGCCTCGTCAATTTGCTATAAGTCATAACAAATTAATTCAAAGATAATGATAATGGTATAAAAAATAAGACTAAATTTAGAAAATATTTTGTGATTACTTACATCATTAAACAGCCATTCGCCTGGCTTCAAGAGGACGTGGAAGAAGTCCTTCCTCCAATCTCCAAGGCCGCGACAATCAGCTCCGGAGTCTGGCCGAGGATCGCCAACCCATTTGTTGAAGGCCCTCAACAAGATCGCTGAAGGTCCACACCTTCTTCCCACGTTACGCAGGGATCCGCAAGGTGAGTCCATATACCTGGGGCCTCTTAAGTCGCTTTTCAACCTTCGGTGCAGACTCCGACCCCGATCAACCTGTTGCCCCGCGCCGAGCCTCCTGATCCGGGTCAACCGATGGAGGTCGAGTTCTGCTCGGCTCGCTGAACTTGAGGGAGGTCAAGTTCTGCCTCTGGCCCGGCCGAACCGGAGGGAGGTCAAGATCCGCCTCAGGCTCTGGCGAACCTGGTGGTCAAGATCCGCCTCGTGCCTGGCTGATCGTGAGGGAGGTCGCCCGCCCAGTTCGGGCTGAACCCGAGGGAGGTCAAGCTCCGCCTCAGGGCTCCGCCTCGGGGCTCGGCTGAAGCTGTTGTTTTGCTAGACCCGCTAGATTGACCCTAATTTCCCTAACGGATTGGTCTAGCGAGTCTAGCCTCCTATTGATGGCATCAAAATGTCTACCATTGTACTCTATCATCTTGTGATAGAGTACGTCCACTATGTGGTCAATAGACATACCATCGTGCTGTTGCTTTGTTGTTGTTGTTCTTTGTTGTTGTTGTTGTTGTTGTTGTTGTTGTTGTTGTTGTTGTTGTTGATGTTGTTGTTGTTGTTGTTGTTGTTGTTGTTGGGGAAGTTGCTGTTGTTGTTGGGGAATTTGCTGTTGTTGTTGGGGAAGTAGTTGGAGACGACCAAACTGTTTCGGGGGCTTCGGCTTTTGGACATGGACCATTTGTGCACCAGAGTCCAAAATTGATGCAAGCTGGTCAATCTCAGCATCTTCTTGGTCGGCATAAGGCATATACGACCTCATGCACATACTGTTCATTTCCTCCTCAGTGGGATAAAGAACTGGTACGGTCATTCCCTGTACATTAAAAAAACATACATTCAATGATTATTTAGGTAGAAACATATTGTAGAAAAAAACCTATTTTGTAAAATTTACACAAACAAAAACTTTGTATTCAAACCCTTACCTCCAATTTTGGCATGAGGTCGCTATTTGTCTAACCTCGACCAAGGAAACCCGGCGTTGCTCCCATTTGAGCATTTCGGGAAGACGCCCCTCAACCATCTTTGCAAACGTGGCGCCGATGCTTGGAAACGTTTCAATGCCCAAACTCGCGCGTTAAACCAATTTTTTAAAGTCTAGTAAACCAATTTACTATAATGCATGAAAAGTTATTAACATAATCAGATAACATACTGGAAGGCCCAAGGAAACCCGCATATTGAGTAGGTTTCCTTGACGCTCTTATTGCGTCCTTTCCGAACCCATTTTTGGTATTTGTCTCTCAAGTTCTTCTTGAGCCCGCAGAGTGCATTCAAAAGACACCCTGCCCCATGGATAGTCATTGAAGAATTCTAAGTCGTCAACGAAGACAGCCAATCCAAAGGAGACGGTCTTCTTCTCGTCCCCGATAATAGTACTTGTGCTAAAAATAAATGATAGCGATCTTTGCTTTATCGCTACCTTTTATCTTATCCCCCACAAGAAATCTTCTTAAATCGCAACAAGTACTACGGGGAGTTGAAATGCTCCAATAATCTTCTCGCTTTTTGAAGCTTTCAAGATCACGTCTGCCTCGGGAGATTCCCCACGCCTTCAAGCCGGTTATTAAAGCAAATTCCCTCATTCCAAACCGAGTTGCGGTTCCATTAACCTTGAACCACAACTCATGTCTTTTCCTTGTTTCTATCTCGCCTTAAAAGCGAGATAGTGTGTCAACACCCACAATATGTCATATTTTTTGGACATTGAAATAAAATGTCCGAAGGCGGACTCCTTGAAGATTGGCATTTCTATCTCGGGGTCTAGACTACGCCTAATTACCTCAACGCCTCAATCTTGGACTTCATCGTCACTTTGATCGGGAAATACTCCCGTCTGTGATCCATTAACGTCTTTAGATGTCCGATCCCGTGAATTTCACCAAAGTTGTACTTTGGGAGGTCATCTTTGTAAAATAAGATGTAAACATAGGTCGAACAGACCAAAATGACAGAACCGACCATGACACGACCGAACCGACCTAAAATCCCGGCAGAAGAATGACCAAGCGAAAAGAACCGACCAAAAACCGAACAGAACCGACCAAAACGACCAAAACCGACCAAGAACCGACTAAGAACCGACCAAGAACCGATCGCATACTGAACCGACCAAAATCAATTAGAACCGACCATGATCGACCAGAACCGACTAAGAACCGACCACCGAAATGACTTTAAAACAGACCTAGAACCGATTGCAAAACAGACCAAAACCTAAACCGACTTTGAACAGGACCAATGTTGCTTATATTAAGTTTTTGTTCTTGCAAAAAAAAAATATATAAGAATGTCAAATAAGAATATTACCTCGATCGATTCCGTTGCCTCATGTGTTCGGAAATGGCCGTTTTTAGTTGAGGAAGAGTCGCTTTGTGATGCCATTACTTCTAAAAGTCGCCGGATTTTTAGTCGGTTTTCGTGGTCGGGGTCGGTTTTAGTATCGGTTTTTGGTTTTTAGTGGGAATGGAGGTCGGTTTTTGGTCGGTTTTAGGTAACGTCGGTGTTTGGTGAGGTGGTCGGTCGGCCGAGACGAGAGGTGGGTCGGTCGGTGACAGGTGATCGGAGAGAACCCACGGAGGATTTGGTCGGGTGGGAGGAAGAGAGAGAGTCGGTCGAGAGAGGGGTCGGTCGAGAGAGATTGAGGGTTTTTTGAGAGTTTTTGAAAAAATGACCCATTTTGAGACTAATAGGACCCATTTTTTGCCACGTGTGATACACGTCATCATTTTTTTGTTATAAAAAAAAACCGGCCTATTTCCCCAAATTTTGATTTTCTCCGGTCTCTTTTATCAAATATTCTCTTGTGTGGGTGTGTGCTGCAAACGTGAAAGGGGCAGTGAGGGAGAGATAGGGTGGAGCTCAAGAGCTCCTCTTGCCCTTTACTTCCTTTTGTTTTGCAGGTTCTCAATGATTCTGGCCGGCCATGGACGTTTTCTGGCGACGTTCCGACAAACGTCCACGAGGTAACCCACTTGTACACACTTCAATTCGCCATTGGTTCATTGTTTTTGTTTCAACAAATCTATCTTTGTTATACTCTTATGCTGATGGCTTAGCACTAAACATTAGAGCGCCGAATCTCTAGTCCTTGGATCTTGATGGCGAGAGCAGGGACATAAATCTTGAGAATACTTCGCTTTTTTGGCTGCAATATCTGTTGCTATATATGCACCTGAAGGCATTGTTGAGTTCTTTGAACAAAGTTCAAGTTGGATACTTGATAAGTTTCTTGGTGAGGTACCTCGTCTTGAGAGCCTTATCGGGTGGGCGGACTTTACAAAGGTAAGATTCTTTGATAGACATGTTTGTGAAGTTGATAACCTTTGCCAGCTTTTTTTTTTTTTTAGCTCGATTTGTGGGTACTCATTAGCAAGATTAATGCTTAATAACCCCTATTTTTTTTTTAAAGTGTTTTGAGTATATGTTATGATACGGGGAAAAATTGCAATTTCATTTTACCATTTAAAGGCTATTCAACTAAATCAAGTGAGTTTTAAAGATATAAAAGAGATATATGCCATTCTTCGCTTGATTACGACCTCTCCTAATCTAGAGCAACTTCAGATCTCGGTAAGTTATTGTCAACATTCCAATTTTGATCTTTTAACTTCCATTGGTTATTGGTGCTCAAACTTTGTTTTTGATGAGTAGGGATGCTCGGACTATTTGATTGTGATGGAAGCACCCGATTAGGATGTGTGGAGGAAAGAAGGCTGTTCAAAATGCGCATTCAAAAAGCTCAAACATGTGAACATAAGAGGAATGTCCAGTGTGCCATGAAATGGAATTCATCAAGTTCTTGCTATATAGATCACCAGGATGAGTATCACTCCTCCTCGTGTCTATAGTAAGGATGGGCGACTGAATATGCTGATTAAATTGGTATGGTTTCGAAGAGCATCTGCTCGCGCAAAAATTTTGTTCATACAAGATTAAGTTATGACATATACGGCATGTGAATTTTTTCTTGACACGATTACTCCCAGTGGCATTTGATTTATATAGAGTTTTAATGGAATGAAAGCACATATTCTTGTCTTTTTTCAGAAACAAGGGAAATTTAAATAAAATTGTTAATGCATGGCTGCAGTTTTGGTTGTAGTTGCTGGATTAGTAGATTGGTCTCAGAGCTGAAAGTAACAGCACAATGACAACAAAAACTGTAAATTAATAGGTCTTTTGCACATTTTCCTTTATGTATGATGATAATGGCTGTTTGTTTGTTTTTTTTTTTTTTTTTTTTTTTTTAAATGACAAGCTAGCAGTTTAAAATATAACAATATGTTAATGACTATTTTGTCTGCGCACAAATTGTTAGGCCAACTTTGGCGTAAAATATCCAAAGTTTTGTGTTTAATTAACATTTGAATCGAACCCATTTGCTATGACATGGATCTGAGCCAGAAGACCCAGCGCGATGGCTCTCACATCGATGCAGGGTGGCAAAATGTTCATGTACAGAGAGTAGTTATGAGAGACAGATTGAGTTGGGGTTGAAGATGACAAGTCTTGGAGATTCTTTTAGACGTTTATAATCTTGCATGAAATTTGCATCACGTTAGGTTTCTTCTATTGTATTGCTCCACAAGTACAACTGAGAAGTTGGAAATCTTTTGTTATGGCATAGCTGGAATTTGAAATGAGTTTTTTGTTTTGTTTTTGTTTTTGTTTTTGTTTCTCTTTAACGGGCAGACTAGGCTGTTTGACAAATTAGCACCAAGTTTTTAATTTTGGCACGGATTCTGAATTTAAAGTCCATAGCAGTTATTATCTAATAACTAACTAAAATCAATTAGTCGACAAAATACCCAAAAATTTTGCACAAAATGCACCAGGAAACATTTTATTGATCGACAAGTTGGATCATGAACATTTAAGTTGTAGCATTTAAGACCCTAATTGCAGATAAAATTGATATTTGTTATTGTTTGGACTATATTGTCAGATTATTATATGTAAGGTCTTAAATGCTGAATGAAAAGTTTAAATTGCAAATGACAAGATTCAGGCTCAGGGCACATCAATACGATTTCTCTCCTTTTAATGCAATTTTGGATCTAGATGACGATCCTACTTCATGGAGTGATTTCCACCCATAAATTGATTGATTTAAAAGTCTTCATAATCCCTTATTTCCTAATAAAATAAAATAAAATAAACTAAACTAAAATAAAGAAAAATTTTTACGGTAAGAATTGTCTTTTTTTCCCTATTGGCAAGAACAATTATTAACGGTTGGATTAATTTTTTAATATTATGATCCATGATTGAGAATAGTTTTATGTTGTGTGCTCTAAATTTTTAACATTAGACAATTAAAAGAGTAATACAATTGCTAAAACAATAGTTCATACTATAAGGAAAAAGGACAGAACAGTTTACCAAATAAGAAAGGAGCAAGAAATAAGCATTTTATGTAGTACGTGTTTCTAAATGACAGATGAAAAAATATATATTAAAATGAAAAAAGCGTGCAAAAAATAACAATATGACGCACACCTCAGTTAAAAATAGAGCCTCATTGATGGTATACACATTTGTCATAGAATTTTCAAAAAGAAAAGAGAAACAACATTCTTAAAAAGATCTAATAGAAATTGTGAATCTAGCTCAAATAAGGGCATTGTTTTTTCTCCTTTTGACTTCAACTAATAATGCCTCGTCAGCTTTTATTCGAGTAGAGAAAGTATTTACTCTGTATTTTGCATGAACCATGTAGCTCTGTGGAGCATAATTTTAACTAAATCAATAGATAACGGATTGGAATGACGCTGAATCCAACAACAAATAGATAACGTTCATGATATTTTTTTCTAATAATAATTACAAAATGGTACATTTTTGCAGGCCCAGAGCCGAAAATAGTCTCCTCCCAGAAGGCCAGAGTGTGGAGAACCAACTCTCTTGACGTGGATTATTTGCAGCTTCATGAGTTTCCTCGGAATTATTGCTATCTGAATCAACCCGTTCATCCTGCTGTTCTTTAGCTTTAGTCGGACCTCCTTCATCTTCTGTTCCAACATCTGAAATTTCCCCTGGCTTTTTGTCAAATAGTCCCTTGAACTGTTTTCGAGCTTTCCTCTCAACTTCCTGCTTAACAAAAGGTGAGAAACCGACGTAGAATTTATGTATTTGTGATGCATGGAATCTCCACTACATGTGGAATTACCAAAGGAATGATAAAATCACCTGCTCCTTTTGTGTCAGCTTTAGTAGAGCGGCTTTTGCATTAGGTTCTGATGACTTGTCTACTTTTATCATCTAAGAGATATTCAAAAGCAATTAAGAAACATCAAGAATAAAGTCTCGAAAGCATGACAAATTAACAATAGTATGAAGAACTACCATTTGGAAATCAATCTTTGCTTCCTTGAAATCTCCGGCTGCCATATAGGCCATACCACGGCGGTATAGAGCCTTGACATGTGCAGGGTTTGCATCTAAGACCTATTTCAACAAACGTAAGCAAAAGTCAAAAGTAACCAAAGCAACCCACGCACTGTTAAATCAATCTTGATCTATTAATCGTTCAGAAACAAGGTCCATGCAACTTACAAAAGCGAAAGAGCTTTAATTCTTTTCAAACAGATTTTAGCCAAGATTATGCTCTTTAATTATTTTTAAACGGATTTTAGCCAAGATTATTTGACTTCTTTATCAATTGTTAACCACAAATATTGGAGGTCAACTATAAGTGACATTCTTATTAAACCTTTTAATCATACCATCCTTCCTTGCTCAGCACCAACGAAAGAAGAAAGAAAATGGAGCATTCCTTTTCAATGTCAACAATTCAAATTAAAGCAGTTTATAAGTGGCCCTATAATCAACATATGGGGAAAAAAATGCTTTCAGAGAACCGAGCTGGTTCCTTTTGCTTCTAATATAATCTTGTATGATCATTTAGTTTACCAGTATAGCTTGAAGCTACAAGTAAATTAACCGAACGTAAAAGTACTTCTCAGACTTAATGGCTTGGTAAGAGAGGAAGCATGCATGAGATTAGGAGACACAAGAAATACCTTGTTGCATGTCTCAATTGATTTTCTGCATTCACCCATCTTCAGATAGCAGGCAGCCACATTCAAATTTAACAAATTCTTCAAACATTCAAAATCAAGAGAAAATAAATATCAAATAGGTCGATGTAGTTAGTGAAGATGAACCAAAGAAGTTTCGGAATGAGGACCATAGTAAAACAAACACCTACACGTGTGTCTACAAATACTTTCCCTTCCTCATCATCTTGTGGATTAACATGATTGAATTCCCGAAGCACCTGTACAGCAACAACCTCACAGCTCAAAATAAACGCCAAAGAAGTTAAGTGGTACAAAAACAATAGGTTTCTGATGAGTGAGTTTTACTCGCGAATTAAGGATCATTTAGACTTGATATTTAGTTGGTTCTCGGGAATTTTGTGAATTTTATGTGTGTTTTCGTGTTTTGTTTTTAGGTTAGATGAAACTTTGGAAAGTCGGTAAATTGGAGCGTTTGATAATATTTTGGAGGGGAAGATTTGGATTTGAAAAATTAAGAGCATTGCAACTTTGATTCCTAGCTTGGAGGTGTTAAGAGGAGTTTCTGAAGACAAAGAGAAAGTGCATCAGCGCTTAGGCCTCACAAATGGGAGCTGCAGCGCCCAAAAAGAACAAAATCGGCATTTTTGGCAGTAGATGCAGGCTTAGGCGCTGAGTGTATAGTGTTATAGCAGATTTTGGAATAACCTGAAAATCTCATTCATTGAAAAAATGGTACAAACTCACGTACATATATAGCACAACCTCTAGCACTAAATAAGGAAATAACTACAGCCCATATGTACAGCGATATGTCCCATGATAAAAGGGATTCAGATGACTTTCCTAAACATACTGATTTACAACTAATCAGGCAATCTTATTAGTTGTTCATTTCCACACTCCCCCTCAAACTGGAGAATAGATGTCTTCCATTCCCAGCTTAGAAATAATCCCATGAAAAATTGTACTATTGAGTCTTTTTGTTAAAACATCTGCCAATTGATTTCCTGTGGATACATATGGTGTGCAGATTAATCCACATTACAGCTTCTCCTTGATGAAATGTCTGTCTATCTCAATGTGCTTTGTTCTAACGTGTTGAATTGGATTGTGGGGATTGTTAGTTACTGACTTATTGTCACAATACAACTTCATAGGTCCTTCCCGCTTGATTCTTAGGTCATCCAGGATAATCTTCATCCACAATAATTCACAAACTCCTTGTGCCATTGCTCTAAATTCTGATTCTACACTGGACCTGGCTACCACATTTTGCTTTTAACTCCTCCATGTTACCAGATTGCCTCCAAGGAATGTGCAGTAGCCAAAAGTGGATCTTTTGTCTACCAAAATTTAGGCTTATAGTGTGTTAGGATTCTAAGTAGTTCTCTGGAATTTACACCAACTGGAATGAACAAATGCGAAAATATAGAAGAAATGAACCAGAAAAATGGTTCAGGTTACTATACTGATGAAAACAACGGAATACAGGATAAGAGGAGAATTCGATGACCCTCAACCTCCAAGAATAGCTAGACCCAACCATTCCTTTACCCCCAGCTAGGCTATTTATTCTCTTTGCTCACAACTAACTCCTCACCCTCCCTAACTGACCGCTACCCCCTCGACCTCCCCACATACCAAAACCGAATATCCCAACTGAATTCCTCATCCCCATGCTCAATGTTACCCCAAATTACCAGCCTACCCCTATTTGTCTTTCTTCCCTCTTCTAGCGTATGCAAACTTAAGAGGCGGGGACCTATCATAGTGTATTCGGCGTGCAGCTTGCAAATGTGCTTCCCTCAGATTATGCATGAATTGGCTTATCACACTTATTGAATAGGCTATGTCTGGACGAGTATGGACAAGATAAATGAGCCTCCCTACCAAACTCTGGTACATCCCTCTATCTACAACCGGATCTTCTTTTGCTTCTCCGAGTTTATGATTGGCATCAATGGGAGTGATTGCTAGTTTGCAACCCAGTTTTCTTGCTTCCTTCAGAAAATCAGTCACATACTTTTGCTACGATATAAAGATGCCATGTCTTGAGTATGTAACTTCAATCCCAAGGAAATATTTCAGTCTTCCAAGTTCTTTTATCTCGAATTCCCTGATTAGGCGCTTCTTCGAGGCTTGTTTCTCCTTCTCATCATTTCCAGTAACAATTATGTCATCAATATATACTAAAAGAGCTGCCACTCCCCCTAAGTCAGAGTGCTTGATGAAGATTGTGTGATCTCCTTGACTGTATCTATAACCATTGTCATTCATCACTCTAGCAAAACTGCCAAACTAGGCTCTAGGGGATTGTTTGAGTCCGTATAGAGCCTTTCTAAGTCTACACACTTTGTTGGCAGTCTCTTTTCCTTCAAAGCCCAGTGGAATACTCAAGTATATTTCTTCCTCTAGGTCTCCATGTAAGAAGGCGTTCTTTACATCATAATGTTGTAATTCCTAGTTGTAATGAGCAGCTAATGACAATAAAATCTTGTGGTGTTCATTTTAGCCACGGGAGCGAACATCTCCTAATCATCAACCCCATAAGTTTGAGTAAGCCCTTAGCAACTAGCTTCACCTTACATCTCTCAAGAGATCCATTAGCTTTGTATTTTAAAGTGAAGACCCATTTGCAACCCACCAGGTAATGCCTAACAAAGATAGTGCTTAGATTCACAATATAGTTCCTATGGGATGGTGAAAAACGATTGACACAGTGGTACAATGGATATAAAGGCCTTTCTGTTCATTTTCTAGTACATTTTCTTATAGCAATAGGCAGATCAAACTCTTTTGTGTGTGGTTCAGCAAATAATGAATTCAAAGGAGAAGCAGGACTTACTGTGTTTTCATTAGCACAGCTCAGGTTGGAATTTTTGACTCATACCGGATTAGGAACATCTCTTCTTCTTGAGCACACCTTTTCAAATCGATATGACTCATAAATAGGCAGTGGATTAGACATGAGAGCAGGAACAGTCATAGGTTCAGAACATGTTTCAACAATGACACTTTCAGAGGGAATTTGAGAGGGGCTTTCGAAAATAGAAGCAGATGGTGGAGATGGACTGATGGTGATGAGGGTAGATCAAGAGGAACCGGAGAAACTAATGGCGATGGTGGCAAATCAAGAGGAACCGGAGGAACCGATTATGATGAGGGTAGATCAAAAGAAACTGATGATGATGAGGGCATTTCAAGAGGAATCGATGATATGAAGATATGTCAAGAGGGACAAAGTCTTTATCTTCCATTAATAATGTCTCCCCCTAAAGATAAGACTGTAAAGTATGGCTTGGTTTCAACAAAGGTGACATCAGTGGATATGTAAAACTTTCTCGAGGAAGGACCATAACACTTGTATCCCTTTTGTGTGGATGAGTGGCCAATAAACACACACTTAATTGCTCTAGGGTCCAATTTCCCCATGTTTTGACTATAGACGTGAACAAAGGCAGTACACCCAAAAATTCTAGGGATTGGGCCATTTGAGATTCTCACATGTGAGTAGAATTTTGCAAGAACTTCCATAAGAGTTTTAAAATTTAGCACTCTTGAGGGTAATCTATTAATCATATAGGTGTCAGTAAGGACAACTTCCCACCAATAGGACTTAGAAACATTCCCTTGAAATAATAAAGCCCGAGTAGTGTTTAGAAAATGCCCATTTCTCCTCTCAGCGACCCCATTCTGTTCGGGTGTGCTTATGCAACAAGATTCATGAATAATTCCTTTTGAAAGTATGGAGACAAGATTTGATTAAAATAGTCTCTCGCGTTGTCAAACCTAAAGCTTCTAATTTTTTCCCCAAATTGATTTTAAACCATTGAATGGAAATTAGCCCATATGTACAGCTATCTATCCCATGAAGGGAATCAGTTGACTTTCCTAAACATGTTGATGCACAATTAATCAGGCAATCTTATTAGCTATTCATTTCCACAGTGTTGCAGCGCTTCATCTCATCAAAACTAACAAACAGGTCAAGCACACAAACAATCAAATTGTTCATCATCTTCCAAAAGCCACAATTAAGTTCAATCATTGTCTCATCATCGGCTAGGGGCAAACAAACCAAAACAAAACTCAACAATTTTTTTTAACTTTTTTTTTGAAACAAACTAAAGAAAACTAATTAAAACAAAACAAAACAAAATGAAGGAAATAAAATAGCAAATCAAAACCATTAAAAAAGCAAAGACAATGCCCCCAAACTTTATACTGACATTGTCCTCAATGGAAAAATAAAAACAAGATAAAGCAAAGAGGACTTCCTTGAAAAGATGTAAGCCAACATCGTCATCGTTCTCGATGGGGTGTCTCATCTGGAGCCAGGCGGGCTAATAGAATCTAGATGGTGTGCGGTGGTAGAGTTAGCAGCTAAGGAAATACAACTCCGTCGGATCCAAAGTTAAGGCCAGAGTTCAAATACATTGTCGCTAGAGTAGTGGTAAACTGTGCCAAATATTCAAACTCCAGATCCTTTCTGGCGACAATCTAGTCTTGGCAAGTGAGCATCTGATCCAAGCACCGATCAACAGACCCTTGTCACTGTTGATTTTCTTGAACAAATAGTTGCATTTGAGACATCTCATCGCTTAGCTCACTAACTTGTCCAAAAAGATCCGTTGAGGTACTAGCAAGCGCAGGAGGACAAGATGGTTGTTGAGATGAACTAGTACCTAGCGTTGGCGGAGCGGTAGCGGCGGTGGGGTGGTTATCCTTTGAACTGATATTTTTCTATTTTCTTTTTGGTGATTGCAGACTTTGGATGTTGTATTTCCTCGTCGGCTCCCATTGAAGCACCTGCTTGGCGACATGGAGCATAAATCAATGAGGGATAACCAAGAGCCCCTGTTGTAGATCCCCGGAGAGTATGGAGGATAGATTCCTTAATTATCTTCCCCACATCTATTGTAAAGCCCATTTGAAGAGCATAATTAAGGATGGCATGCTCCTTGGTGACTTCAAAAACATTGTTGCTTGGAAGCAATTTGGCGGATATGAAATAGTGCCATGCCTTTTCTTCATGTACTAAACCAGATGAGGGAAAGTTGATAACATCCGTGCCAAACTTGCCATTGCACGCAAGAGCGGGTCAAAGAATGAATGACCTCATCGGTATTAGGGCCTCCCTTGTAGTATTGAGTATGACAATAAAGGTTTTCTCACAATTTTTATTCATCCACTTGATGCTTTATTTTGAAAATGGGGTTTAATGGGTTTTGGTTGAACTTGAAAATTCACTCACTGAAATTGAATAAGTAAACAATTAAATTGAATTTAGTTGGATGTTTGTTACCAACGAAATCGAGTGCTAACGCCCATTTCTGAATTGAATTAACTGATCAACTTAACTTACTTTGCTATCCAACATTTATTTTTTATTTCAATAATTTTTCGCAAAAAATTTCAACATATTTTGGGCAAATTGTAATATTTGTTGATGGTCGTATGATCAAAGGATAGCCACTTTCCTCAAAAAAAGGCCTTGTCTTTATGTTCTTTGGCCTTGGCATAAAACTCTCACCACAGTAACAACGCGGGTAGCGGTTGCTTGGTAAACTCTTGCCAATTTCTTCTTGTGATTTGCCCTTCGATTATCTCTCCAGGGTTATCAAGCCCTGTTTCAGGAACACGTCTTAGCCACAACCAAGTGTTTATACCACTCTGAAGCTTGAAAACTCACAAATTTGGTCTTATTAAACACTTGTGATTCAAAAGAAGAAGCAACCGGAGTAGACATTCCTTGTGGCTTCAGACACATTACAACGCAATCAACACTCTGCAACAACCACCAATTAAACGTTCAAGCCACAAAGCCAAATTCTCTGTCAAAACCACACTCCCCAAAACTTGCTTAAAGTTCTAAATCTCACCAAATATTCTTCAAAGCACCATTCCTCAAAAATCAAAGCCCAACAATCACCGGAAATCCAATTCACACCCAAAATTCTCTCACAGGACTTTCCTCAAATATTTTTATGTGCATAATGATAAGCCTTTACTTAGGCAAGCTTTCATTAGGAGGAATAAGAGGATTGGGTGAGGTGGCAATAGTTTGTTATCGTGAAGAGGAGGCTCTGGTTGTTAGGAGGGGAAGTTGTTAGTTACTGCGGACTTTAGGTTGTTAGGAGGTTAGTTAGAGGAATTGAGGGAAATAAAAAATAAAAAAAAAAAAGAAGGTAGCTGAGAGGAGGGAAGTAACTAGAATTTGTGTGGGACAAGTCTTGGAGAGTCTCCAAGCAAGGGAGAGTGTCCAGTCTCTCGAACTACTGGACTTTACTTGTAATCTTTCTTGAGTTCTCAAATCAATAAAGTTTTTCAGTTCAATCTTTTGTTTCCGTTCTTGTAAGAAAGGGGCAGAGTCTATCACATTAAAATAAGTCTCAAAGTTCTAGCATCAACAATTCACCAAAACTCCCCAAAATTGCTCAAATCACTCAATTTCAACTCAATCAGCACAAGGAGAGATTGACGCTTACCTGTGGTTAGTTGTGAACAAACCAAGCACTTTTGAGAACTTGAAGAATTTGCACCAAATTCCTTGAAGAACCGGATGAGAAGGTTGATGATTGTTGAGAAGTCAAGTGTGGAAGAGTGATTTTGGTAGAATGGTGATTGGATTTTTTGAGGGAATGGCCGGAGTAAGGAGAGGAGGCGTGAGAGACTGAGAACTAAGGGTTTTGCTTAAATTCGAACTAAGGATTTTTAAGGGAAAACCCTCTATTTTTTTCTTAAATTCGAACCATAGCGCCGCGGAGTTAATGGCTGTACTTTTTTATTTATTTTTTTATTTTTTTTTATTTTATCTTTTTTTCCTGGGGTTCAGTTGCTGGAGAACTAAAAGATTCCATACTATTATTACATCATTTTAAACCAACGGTGTATTAGCCAAAAATTTATGTTAATTATGTAACAAAACAGTAACGGAATAGTCAGTAGCCTCATATGCTTAAAATCAGTTGGTGGAAATACACATTACCTTGTCATACTTTGCCTTTGCAAGTTCATATTTACCTTCTTTGAAGAGCCTGTTACCCTGGAAACAAAAAGAGTATCAACATATAACATCCTAAGATCCATGATTATAACCCCACATAAAAAGAGGAACAACTAGGAAGAGATAATTTGGAAAAACATCATGGGTTCAGCACACATGCACAGAGGTAAATATACAAATTATTAATTGAAGGTTATCAACGCATACCGTACTTCTGATCTTCTCTGCGTCATCCATTATTCTTTGAAAGTTCATACCAGTCCAATCCTGCAACGACGATTTGAATTTTCATTACATTCGCAACATTTGATTGAAGAAAGAGGAAATTTGAATCCACATTTCCAAGAACAAAAAAATCAAATCAAAATTTCACGATCATGTCAAAATTTTTTGTCTCTGAATTCAAACATCCAAGGAAATTAACAAATTTAAGAAAGCAGACTTGGAAAAGAATTCTCTGCTATATTATTCATTGAAACGGAAATACACTTAAATAGGCAGCCAAGGGATTAGCTTACCCGAATAAAAAGATAAAATCATAATAGGAATCTAATTTGATTTTTAATAATCAAATCAGATTTTATTGACTAAATCTACAATCCTAACTAACCGGGATAATCAATAGGAGTAGATAAGGAAAGATTTGAATATTCCGAATCTTCCATATTTGATTTACCCGATCAAATCAATTTGATCTGCCAACACTCCCCCTCAAGCTTGGACGTAAATGTCTATGAGTCCAAGCTTGCTTACTAACTCTTCAAATGCTGGTCTGTGTAGTCCTTTAGTTAGAATATCTGCCACTTGTTGCTTTGTAGGGATGTATCCGATGCTTATTGTTCCACTCTCGATCTTTTTTGTAATAAAATGCCTATCCACCTCCACATGTTTAGTTCTGTCATGATGAATTGGGTTATGGGCTATGCTAATCGTAGCCTTATTATCGCAATAAAGCTGCATAGGGAACCCACCATCAATTCTTAATTCTTCTAGTAGTCGTTTTATCCATATTGCCTCACAAATGCCTTGAGCCATAGCCCTATATTCAGTCTCAGCACTGATCCTTGCAACTACTGCATGTTTCTTGCTACGCCAAGTCACTAGGTTTCCCCAAAGCTGAGTACAATACCCTGATGTTGACCTCCTATCTTCTTCAGAGCCTGCCCAATCTGCATCCGTATAGATTTTTACTTTCCTATCCTCATTCTTCTGAAAAAATAGTCCTCTCCCGGGATTCTTCTTGAGATACCTTAATATTCGATAGACTATATCAAGATGCTTTTGGTGTGATGAATGCATGTATTGGCTTACCACACTAACTGCAAATGCTATGTCCGATCTAGTGTGTGAAAGATAGATCAATCTTCCCACAAGTCTCTGATATCTATTCGTGTCCACCTGATCTCCATCACCTACATTCCTCCTCCCTCTCGGTTCAATAGGGATATCTACAGGCTTGCAACCGAGCATTCCTGTTTCTTCTAATAAATCCATTGTGTACTTTCTTTGTGATATGGAGATCCCATCTTTGCTTCTTACAACCTCCATTCCTAGGAAATATTTCATGAATCCTAGGTCCTTGATCTCGAATTCCCTTGCCATAGTCTTCTTAATTTCCTGTATCTCTTGAACGTCATCTCCAGTCAAAATTATGTCGTCCACATACACAATCAAAATTGTAACCTTGCTGTTTGTGGAATGTTTGACAAAGAGAGTGTGATCGGATTGTCCTTGTACGTACCCATGACCTTTGATTACTTTAGAGAATCTTTCAAACCACGCCCTTGGTGACTGTTTTAGACCATATAGTGACTTATTCAGCTTACAAACTGTATTGTCCTGTTTGCTCTTATAGAAACCGGGTGGAAGACTCATATATACTTCTTCGTCTAGTTCTCCATTCAGAAACGCATTCTTTACATCAAGTTGATAAAGAGGCCAATCCATATTTGCTGCTAGAGATAAGAGAACCCGGACAGTGTTGAGCTTTGCCACCGGAGCAAACGTCTCTGTGTAGTCTATCCTGTAGGTTTGTGTGAAGCCTTTTGCTACCAATCGGGCTTTGTACCGTTCTACTGAACCATCAGGCTTTACTTTCACCGTGAACACCCACTTACATCCCACTACTTTCTTGTCTTGCGGTAGTTCTACCAAGCTCCAAGTATTATTCTTCTCAAGGGCACGCATCTCTTCTAGAACTACATTCTTCCATTCCGGGACAGCTAGAGCTTCATCAATCATCCTAGGAATAACAATTCTAGAAAGATTTGTTGTGAACGCACGAAACGAAGGTGATAGATTATCATATGACACAAATTTGAAAATCGGATGTTTTGTACATGTCCTAACACCTTTCCTTAGAGCAATAGGATCATCTAGTCTATCAAGGAGAGTTTCGGGATTACCTGGAGATGAAGGATTAGGACCCACCATAGGTTCGGATTTAGGGCAGTCCACCATGCCTATGAGTTGTTTATTTTCTTGAAGGTTCTTCCTCCGAGAGTAGACTTGCAATTTCGGCTATGGGTGGTAGTGACTTGAAAGTGGGACCAAAGGTAATGGTGGTCAGAAACCCGGGATTGGGATGATCCCATTCCCACAGTGGTGTGGGAGTAATAAGGGACCTCTTCAGGAGCTTCAACTTACCCTTTGTGTTGGAGAATATCCAAGAAAGATGGGTTTGGGTTGAAAATGGAGTCTCTCGCATCAAGGGTTGAAAGTGGGACCAAAGGTAATGGTGGAGTTTCTTCAAATCTATTAATAAGAAATTCATAATGAACTGGGATTGTGGTCAGAACATCCCATTCCCACACATAAGCTTCTTTATCATGACTCTCCCCAAAAAGTGTGGGAGTAATAAGGACCTCTTCAAAGAAGGTAACATCTCGGGTAACAAAAGATTTTTTTTGTTTGTGGGCAAAAACATCGATACCCCTTTTGTGTTGGAGAATATCCAAGAAAGATGGTTTTTATGGCTCAAAAACTTCAAGTTTGGAATGATGTTGGGAATGGACATGAACAAAAATGATGATCCGACACGTGCTTGTCGGCAACCAAAGGTTTTTAGAGGGAGGTTATTTGTGAGGGTATTGAAGTGTGGAACTTGGGTTGCAAGAACTGATAATGGGGTTTGAAACTTGAGAGGACCCATCGACAATCTTAATCTATTAATAAGAAATGTCAGGAACAACTAAAAATGGCATTACCCCACAGATATTTAGGTACATTCATAATGAACATGAGGGCACGAGCCACTTCCAATAAATGTCGATTTTTCCTTTCTGAGACCCCATTCTGCTGTGGTGTTTCGGTACAAGAACTTTGGTGAATGATTCCATGCTGGCCAAGGTAATTACCCAAGGTGGACTGGAAATATTCACCACCATTATCAGTCCTCAACACCAAAATCTCTTTCTGAAATTGAGTTTGAACCATTTTGTGAAAGGTTTGGAAGATTTGGTTGGTGTCCGACTTTTGCTTAAGCAAATAAACCCATGTTACCCGTGTATGGTCATCAATAAACGTGATGAACCATCGTTTTCCATTCAAGGTTGTTACTCTAGAAGGGCCCCATATGTCACTGTGAATTAGGGAGAAGGGCATAGAGGGTGCATATGGTTTTGGTGAAAAAGGTATATGTGTATGTTTCGCAAATTAACAGATATCACAAGCAAATGGAATAGTATTTTTATTCTTGAATAGGTCTGGAAACAAAAACTTTAAATAGGAAAAACTAGGGTGGCCAAGTCTATGATGCCACAACGTTATTTCTTTATCATTGGAAACCGAAATAAATGATGATCCTGACACGTGCTTGTCGACTCTCAGAGTTATCAAGAAAATAAAGTCCCTCATAGGCTCTAGCATTGCCAATCGTCTTCCCCGATGATAGGTCCTGAAATTGGCACATAGAAGAGTGAAAATTAGCCACACAGTTATTGTCATGGGTGAGTTTACTAATGGACAGCAAATTACACTTTAAAGCTGGAACATGGAGGACAGAATGAAGAGTAAAGAGTTTTTGAGATTTGGACTGAACCTATTCCAGCAATAGTAGCTAGAGACCCATCGACAATCTTAATTTTAGCATTACTAGAGCATTGAGTGTAAGAAGAAAAGTGTTTGGAACAACTTTGTCATGTGGTCGAGGCCCTTTAATCAATGATCCACGGTTCCTGGGCATAGAATGATGAGATTAAACAATGCTGAATGGTTACCATTATGTGTTGCGGTGCATAATCCTACATTGGAAATTGGCTTAGATGATGTAGGTGTTGGAGTAAGGAGACGATAAAGTTGCTCTAGTTGCTCCTTGCTCACTTGGGGAGATGCCACTATATTTCACGAGTATAAAACCTTGAAAACCATACAACAGCATAGATGGTTCGTCATCAAGGGTTAAGGGAACGAGGGTGGTGAAACTCACTAAGAGATTGATGATTCTGCACTGTTGTGGTGTAGGAGCTTCCTCCTCATACAAACCCTCCATGCTTGTCTTGAGTGGCTTGAAACCCTCTTCCTTCATTCCACTTAAGTTCTTGCTTCCCCTCAAAGAAATGGGGTCCAGTTCTTTAGGTTTCTCCCTATGAATTTTCCAAAATACTTCTGGGGAAGTATCTTTGGTATGGATGCCCTCCAAGATTTCTTGCAATGATCACACCAAGGCCGGTTTCTTCTTTGTTGATTCTCATTGTTGAATTGTGGTCCTCGGATATAAATGCTACTAGGGCTTTGAACACCAATCTTTCTTTTCAAACGTCCATGGTTGAGTTTCCAACATCATTAAATGTTGGAGTCACAACATTATTGGGGGCCCCTAGCATTAGTTTCTTCCGGCTCTCTTCTTGCTTCACTTCTGAAAATACTACACACACATCTGGGAGGGGTTTTGTGCTCAGGATCCTTCCACGAACATCATCTAGGGTTTTATTCAAGCCAAGTAAGAACTTGTAAACCCTATCTCTCTCCAGAATTTCCTTGAACCGCTTTTGATCCTAGGCACAATGCCATGTAATTTCGTCAAGAATATCAAGTTGCTGCCAATGACGTGATAAGAATGAAAGTATTCGGTTACACTGAGTTCTCCTTGACGAAGATCGTTCAGAATTCCTTATGAGCCTAAAAATCTCTGAAGTGTTCTCCCTGTTGGAATAACTCCTCTTCACTGCATCCCACATCTCTTTCCAACACACGTTTTGTAATACATAAAAATAACACATGTTTTCTCCCATCTCTAAGATTCATGGAGTTAATCAAACCATGATCGAACCATGTTGTTTTCACTCGATTTTCCATGTTTTAAGCTTGGGATCTTTCTCATCCGGTTGAATGGTGATCTTGAAGCATCACCGGTAAGATAGTCTTCTTTTCCTTTTCCTTCTATGAACATCATTCTTGAATATGACCATTGGATGAAATTCTGTCCATTAAATTTGTGACTTTCTCGGAATGTGATTTCTTTGTCTCTCAAAGAAAGTAAGATCGGGGCTTCAAATCCGTGATCTAAGTCGGATTAGCAGCCCCCTGATGAGGCAGAGGTAACCTCTGAAGGATTTTAGATCGACAAGCGATGATGAGGTTTCTCTCCCGCCCATTTCAAGTATTTTGTCATTACGGTTGGCAAAGGATATTAGGGTTAACAACTCAAGTGAAGCTCTCAAGTGGATACCATGAAAAGCAGACTTGGAAAAGAATTCTCTTTTGCTATATTATTCATTGAAACGGAAATACACTTAAATAGGCAGCCAAGGGATTAGCTTTACCCTAGGAATAAAAATGATAAAATCCTAATAGGAATCATTCTTCCTAAAAATTCTACAGATTTTTAATAATCAAATCAGATTTTATTGACTAAATCTACAATCCTAACTAACCGGGATAATCAATAGGAGTAGATAAGGAAAGATTTGACTATTCCGAATCTTCCATATTTGATTTACCCGATCAAATCAATTTGATCTGCCAACAATTTACACAATCACGTAAAATTTTTTGCAGTATCTCAATCCAAACATCTAGGAAATTAAAGATCTATACACAACAGCTTTGAGAGAATTTGATCCAGACAGGTGAAGGTTGTAAAAGAGTTGAATTGGAGGGGCAACAGTTCACGTAGATGGTCAAACGCCAGCATAAAATTAGCAAAAACAACAGAAACCAGAAATGCATGACAACATGAGAACACGAGAACTCAATAGAGTCTGACCATCGTTAAGTATGTGACTGGTGACAATTTCTCTCGGATCCAGGTATTTTATTTTTGAAAGTCTACAATTACTAAGTTTGTTTCTTTTTCTTTTTCCTTTTCTAGAAAGTAATTAATGAAAAAAAAAATTAATACACCTAAAATTTGCAAGAATAAACAAACATGAAAAACAATTGACAAAGTTAAGAAATTTCCAGCTGGCATGATTGGATAACAAACTTTTAAGATGACGACACAAAATTTTCAACTTAATTTCATAATGGTCAAGAAAACTACCTTTGGCGTCTCAAAACCCAGAAGTTCAATCTCCCATTGGATGTGAGTTCCTTCAGGAACATTAGTTGGCCTGGAGTGTTGGGAATAAACCGGAAGAAGAGTAAATATGAAGATGACAAGACAATTCTATCCATGATACATCGCTAAATACAATGTATGCACAATCAAGGATTATTGTTGTCTGTAAAACTAGAATTTGAAAAGTAACCTAGGAAACTTGTCATATGCGTAATCCGGAGGACATGTTACAAGAGCAACCTCTCCAGGCAGCATCAAACGAACACACATTTCAAATCCCTCAGGTACCTACCACATAAGATAATAGTCTTAGAGAAGGAATAAATGTAAGCTATTTAACACAAAAATAGGAGAAATAGTTCAGCAAAAATTTACCGCCTGCAGTCTGCAAATGTCGTCAATGGGCAGTGTTAATTTAATCCAATAATCTTAATTTAAAAAAGTTCCCCAATAAAAATTAAAAGGGAAAAACAAACTGTAATCCTAAGTACTTTCATCTTGAGATGCTAAACAACTCACAAGGCCTTCTCCCGAACTGAACTCCAAAGGTTGTCCATTGTTATCAATTCTTGTATCATAAAAGACTCTATTTTCTTCACTTAAAAGCATGCCTTTGTAGTGAACACGTAGGAGACTGTCATGGAGAGGGCAATCCATTGGAAACTCACCTAGTTGTTCAACATAAATTTCAAAATTCAAATTTAACATAAAACATGTAACATTTAATGAAAAAAAAAAAAAAAAGAGCCATCTAATTCGATTTATAGATAAGAACCACTAGGAAAAGACAGGGATTGAAGAAGAAGCTGAATTGAACATTCAAGTGCATACGGTTCCCTACTCAAGGCTGTATAGTTAACACCTGTATAACTATAACAAAATTCCAAATCCTTACCCTTTCCATCACGAATACGACGTTTTATTAGACGGCCATCTCCAAGCATGTCCCGCACCTGTCAATTAGTAGCTCAATTTTTTGATAATAATGTTCTTGCATTTCCAGATAGTTATCCATAATGAAAGTAGATAACCATATGAAGAAACGTAAACATCAAAACATCACTACTAGAAATGCGTTTTCAGAAAATTTGTAGAGGCACCTAGAGTGTTGCCCCTACCATGTATAAAGTTACAATGTTGCTAACATCTTCAGAGATTTCCAATTTCCTTTCATTTGTTTTGTTCCATGAGAATGAGAATGGGAAAAAAAACTAGCTGTGATTACTAAAACTTACGAAACTTAGAAATATATAATATAAGATCAAAGTAATGAAAGTGAAGGAATGAAATGTTCATTAGAACCTAGGTTTCTTTGCAAGTTCCAGGCGTTAACAAGCAATTACCTACTAGCACAAACATCAAGGTTATACATAGGCTTAACTTCTGTTTCAATTTGCTTATAGTTTTAAGGTAAATCTGGTTCATGTAGCATCTGAGATGTCAATTTGTAGACTAGTCTAACTTTGAAGTCAATAGGATGCCAAATACTCCACACAATTCTTTTTTATATCAAGAGATCCCCCGGGCCCACGATATGAGCTGAATTTGAAACTGGAGCCATCCACCAAACCCTACAAGGCTACAATCTTCGGAAGGCAAGAAACCATATACTCCACACAATTTGAAACAAGTTAAATTGTGTCAACAAGACAATGATTAAGGGATTCTAGCAATAAATTGTGTCAACAAGACAATGATTAAGGGATTCTAGCAAACAAGAAATACAATTCGCAAAGTGAGTAGATTTTGAGGCTAAAAAGTATCAAGTTTTGGCAGCAGAAATCTTACAAACTTGGATTAAATTGGAGGAACAACAAAGAAAGAATTTGAAGCAGAACTTCACACACCTGAACAAAGTGAACAAGCTCCACCTCAAAGTGCACTTCTTCCAAGCCTTCTACTTCAGGCATGAAAGGAGACTGAGTTAAGTACTGACCCTTCACATATATGACTCCCTTCTCTCCCCGTGCCATTGTACCAATTCCCATTTCAAGACCTTTAGGTACCTAGAAAGTAGCATACGAACGCTGAGTACACATAATTTAATATGTGCCCAGTTTCACTAATTCCAATATATACATTTAACGACGAATTGAACCAACATGGATACAAACTGAAAGCAGCCTTTCATCTATCGTGAAAGTGAAAAGATAACAAGCACATTAAACAACCATAAGGTTTTTTTTCCCTTCAACTTGGTTTTTTTTTCCCCCCTTTTTCAAGAAACGTTTAACTACTAACCTCTGACTTTCCAAAAGTAAAGAAGAACGGTTCTCCTTGAGTATGTGAGACGATCACCTTCCCATTGGCAGTCTTTGCAGAAATCCTGAGAACAGCCAAATACTTTTCTTAGAAGCTTTTAGCCGAAAGCTTCCAGTTTAACACAAACCAGAACAAGAGAAAATCAAGGTGCAAGAACAGGTTCCTACCAGGCTTTTACTTCATAAGGTTCCCTTGGCGATTCCCAGCCCTGCCCCTCAGCTATTACCTATGCATTTTCAATTGAAAATATATAAGAGTTAGAATTGAGTATCTAGTATCTACCACAAAATTCATTACCAGTAGCAAAATCTTCATATTATAAGCTGCTTCCTAGTTTTGGCATAAGGTTCGATTTAGGTATGTGCACAAAAAAAATTTCATTTTTTTTCCTATATCCTATTAGGTAATATCTGATTTATTACATATTCTTCTTAAAATGAAATTTGAATATCAGGCAACAGCAATGAAGTGCTTGTATCAACTTGTATTTGAGACTTGATCGAACTCAATGACAGATGAAGAAAAAGATGGCCTTATTCAACATAAGAATTAAGAAGACCAGACAGAATCCAGTTAAGCCAGTCTATGAAATGCTGTGAGAGAATATATAAAGACCTAATTACGACATGTTATCTCTTAAGAACATTTCTTATTCAGAATTTAACCTCTCAGAAAAATATAAGATTCTCTCAGTAGTAAACAACGGAATCATAGTCATTTTAGTACCTTCTTTATGACTCCCATGTCATCACTAACGACCTGAATTCAACACAAAAAGAAAGATTATAAGACTACAAAAGAAGTAAGAACCAGCTATTTTAAAAATGTATAGCGCTGAATAAGATTGGATTAAATAAATAAAAGCAATTAAAAAACACTGAATTTCTCACGATAACCACAGAAATTCACATAGAATTTGGCATAAAACTTGCAAGTACAAAATTATGGTTCAAAAAGTAAAGTTCTCAGTTTGACACTCTCGCCTTTGCTTTAAAAAAATCTATCATCTCAATCTCAAAATGAAGTTCATCATCCTTCGGAAATTCACTGGAAACTGAAACTGGACAATCATCCTCGCCATAGTGCAACTGAGGCTTCATCTTGAACTGAAACAAGAAAATAACAGACCCAGTTAAATTATTAATAAAAATAAACCACATATCAAACTCTACTTCCTGGTTACTGACAGCCTTTTCTTCTTTTCATTTTCTTATTATTTCTTCAATTGAGCTTATACATCAATATATAAAATTGCCAACAATAATGAAATGTCAATTGAAAAGAAAAAATATGCTTTAGTTCATCGCCGGATAATTTATCTAACTTTTCGCTATGCTATTGTACATGCATGTGGTTTATCTAATTGTTACCTATGCTATTGTCACACACATGTATCTCGGTAGACCAGCAGAAAAGAATAATAAATTAAATAAATAAATAAATAAGAAGAAGAAAGATAATCAGGAAACTAGGAAGGCATTACCATTGCTATTTCGCCCTTCAACATTGTTGGAATCCCTTCAAGCAATCCCAATATCATTTTGCTTTTTCCCAACACACGCCTTATTGGAATATCTTTGCCTGATAACATGTTACCTCAATCAAAAGAATACTCCGGGTCTACTTTGCCCAAAGTTTAATTTACTCATTAAGCATAAAAACGAGGTAATAACTCATGAGCAAGCAAAACGAATTGCTTCACAGGAAGATACTAAACAGAAAACAAACAAACAGCTCCATAGGATCACTTTGTTATAAAGACAGAATTCTACGCCTTAAAAGTACGGAGAAAAGGAACACTGCTTAGAGGGACAGAGTGACTTATTTACTATAGATACATTCAGCTTCCACTTTAATAAACCTTTAAAATCGTTGAAATTTCACTTTGCTTGCTCTAGTATGTACAGATATGTCATATTTTTCTTTGTTGACAATCCATCACTGACTTCTCCATGTTTGACTTCCATAGATTCAATGAACTGAAGAATATGATCTTCCCTATCTGGCTTCTACTCCAAATCAATGCAATAACGGGAAAAGTCTACCGATATCTAAGAGATGGTTAAAATGTGCAAAAGTAAAAGAAAAATCAACTGACCTCCATGTTCTGATCTCGTCGATTCAACAACAACTCCATCCAATGTTCGAACAGTGCAATGGTAAATAACCTGCAAAACACAAACTATGCGCTAATTGGGAGGCGAACAAACGGTTCTCGATCTTGCATTTCCGGGACAAAATGTTTGTTAGCTGAACACACAAGATAATAAGTCCTTGAGCAAAAAGAATAACCTGATCGCCATCCGATGGTCTTGAATCGCCTCCACCAGGCCGCATTAGAGCTTTCATCAAACTTCCCGGAACAATTTTCTTTTTCCTTTTCATCATACACAAAATAATAATAATAAAAAGAAAAAGAAAAAGAAAACACTTATTATTCAGTTGAGAAAAACCTAGAAAAACAAATAACAAAATTAAGAAAGAAAAAACCTCTTTTCGTCATCGGAGGATGCTTTCTTCTTGTGCGGCACAAATTCCTTTTCTGCGTCCTCCCCCGTAGCCATTTCCAATTAACGTAGAATTATCAGACCTGGATTATAGTAATAGAATCGTTTACAAAAAATAACGTTAAATATAAAATCTTTGTTGATTAAAAACAAACAAACAAAGCTAATCAATGAATGCCAAAATCTTCATTTTTTAAAAGTTCTAAAAACAGCCGCATTTAATTTTTTTACTATAATAAAAAAATTCTACATAAAATTATATTTTAAATCAAATTATAAATTCGAATAAAAAAAAGTAAACGAGCCTGAACTAATCGAAGAATTCTTAGTTTCCAGTTAAAAATAAAAATAAAAATCGAATGTACCACAGTCAACGTAGTTCAAATAAGGACCTCGTGCAAGCAAATAATACTCAGTCTGAGTTTACATTTCCCGCAAATTCTCAGCAACCAAACAAGCCAATTATACATTCTTCAGTTTTTTTTTTCAGAGAAAAAAAAAAGATTGATGATAGTTACTGAGAATTTTATCCTTAAGATTAAAAAGCTTCGATTTTTAGCTGAATGAAACTGAAAATTACCTGATATTTTGCCAGTTGAAGACGAATCGAAACAAATGACTGAAGAGTCGTAAATTTTCAGACCGGAAATCAAACTCTAGTACAACGCTCGTCTTTTTTTTCTTTTTTCTTCTCTTTTTTTCCGTCATTTAGGGGAATTGAGAAGGAGATCTTGACCGTTGATCTTGTTGATTTTTGTAAGGTCTTTAAAATGATACAGTGTAACTTGCGCAGGAGATAACTTCTTTTTTTGGCGCCACACTACTCATTCAGTATAGTAGTTGACCAACCCAGAGCCGACTTCGTTGATAATCAGTGATTGCTTGACACGTGGTACTTCCTCTTGGCGTGGGCTCCCTACATGATTTAACAAAATAGCACGGAAGATTCCCCAAAACGACTTCTATAAATATAGCTTAAATTTTTTTAACGGTTAAATTTATATATTTTTTAATTTTTATATAGATTTAATTAATAAAAAACTTAAAGGTTATTTTTTTGTTTAAAAAATTAAAAAAAAGACAATTTGAATTCTAATTTTATTTAAGTTTTTATTTTTTAAGTTCTAATTTTATTTAATATTGTTTTACTTTTATTCAAGTTATAACTTTAACTCAAGTTATAACTTAAATTTAATTTAGAAATTACACTCAAGTTACACTCTAAAAGAACAAGCCCTTAAACTATTGGTATGTTGGTATTCATATAACAAATGTTAACATCACTTTTTCTGTCACTCTTTTTGTCATTTTTTGCCTTCATTATTTAACAAGTAGACTTTATTATCTTATTTTTTATTTAAATAATAATATATCATGTTAGTGCAATCTAAGTATCAAACATTGAATACAAAAAGTGACAAAAAAAATGACAAAAAGAATGATGTTAGAATTTCTCTTAATCTCAATGGGTTTAAAATGAGTCTAAATTTGTTGTCCACATTTTTGCCTTGTGGTTGTGCTTGCACTAATTATTTATCATATAATCTAAATTTAGGAATCTGACTGCATAAATAGGACAAAATACTAAGGCATTGTTCATTTTATGACTCAAGCATATTGCTACGGTATTTTCTCTCCTAAAAATTAAATTTAACTTTTTTGTTACAATGTTTGCTACGGTGTTTTCTCTCTTAAAAATTAAAATTTAACTTTTTTGTTACAGTGTTTTTCTCTCACATACATAACTCAAGTCATGACTTGAGTTGTGCAATAAACATACCCTAAAAATACTTAAACAGTTTATAAGATGTAAAAATTTAATTGAAGAGACAGTCACCGAAACAGTAAGAGTCTGTTTGGTTCATAGATTCAAACTATATGATTAGAATCATTTTCGATTTACGTGTATTTTTTGTGAGAGAAAATACTGTAGTGAACCACGAACCATGATTCGAATCAGAGAACGAATCTAGGTACCAAACAGACTCTAAAACAGAACATCATAACTGGATTATAAAACCCCACACTCAAAGTGGTGGGTTCCCACATATCTACCTAACAGGGCACACTTCGTGTGAGTAGTGGGTTTTAATTCTATTGATATGAATAGGGGTGCTCACCTGATTAATTGCTTGTTGTTAGTTGTGTGATGGTCGTCTTATAAGCTATGTTTTAGTAAGGTTATGTTTGATTCATAAATTTAAATTTATAATTTTTATTTTATTATAGTATTTTTTTTACAAAAAACTTTTAAAAGTTTCAACTAATAGTTTGAATCTATGAACTAAACGAACCACAAATGACTATATTTTATAAAAGCAAGAAAATAACTTGTTCAACAATGAAAAAATAAATGATACATCTATTTATCACTAATTTATTTAGTGGTCAATTAATAATAAATCAAGTTTAATAAATAATTTATGGATATATCAATGATAAAATGATTTATCAATAAATCATTGTTTATTAATGATTGACCAAACAAGGTCATTTCCAAAAGAAAGAAAAAGGAAAAAACCGTTCATTTATCTAAAAAAAGGTTTAGTTATTATTCTAAAAAAAATCGACCATTAATTTACAACGGTGGGCCGAAATTGATCATCCACCTATTTTTCTTTTCTAAAAGTATTTTTAAGAGGGTTTTGTTTTGAATAAAAAGATATGAATAAAATTTTTTTGACTTCTTCAAAAAAAATATTTGAAAGTCCTGTTGGCATCATTTTAAGAGAAAATCATGTTCTACAAAATAGAACATATGTACGGCTTCGTTATTGTGGAAAATAAACTTAAAAAATGATCCTAGAATGTTTAGTCACTTTTTAAGTTATTAGTTGAACTCTATTTATTATTATTATGAATGATGTCTTAAAAATATGAGATGTAATAAGATATTTATTATTTATTTAATAAAAAAATTTATTTATTCTTTTATATGCATATATTATTGAATATTTTATGAATATCACTAAAAATTCTATAATTATTTATGTGACCTTAAATATTGTATATAAGTATTATATGTGAGAGAATAATATTGAAAAATAATAATAAAAAATAATGCTCGTAATGATGTTAATTAAAGTTCATAATTATTGTGTGGGAAAATTCACACATGACATGCCGGACAACGACCATGCCTCACGTGGCCTAACGCCTGTCACGTCACGTAGTCCTCGACGCCTGAGAAGATTTTTCCCCTCTGTGTGATGCGAGAGCCAAGCTCCGTGCACCCGGATTGAGAGATGCCAAGTGCCACGATAGGATCAGCGTCTTATAGTGTAAGCGCAGAGGCTAGGGCACGAACAACTGGACCCATACCCCGAGAAAGGGCCCTAAGGTGGCCCGTTGGAATCCCAAGGTGGCGTTTGGAGTTGGAGAAGGCTAGTTGTACAGGGAATGATTACAAATACCCTAAACCGCCTGGAACAGATCAATTGGCATTGCAGAGGATCTACAGAGCCGTAATGGGGGGACAAGTTGGATGAGTGAAAAGTCCAAAGGACACTGACAGGCTACAAATTGGACAGGTGAGATGGTAGCCTACTCGAGTGAGTGAGCCATTTGGGAACCGCCAAAAGAAAAGCCCAGAAGGCAGCCCACCATGGGAGGTGTTGGTTGCCGAATCGAATTCGGCGACGGAAGCGTGATAGGTAGTCGATCGTGTATAACAAAAATTTTCATAAAACTTTTGAGATACTCTATAGATTATATTAACTTATGCATGACTAAATTAATCGCATTAATTTATATAATTCAAGAATCAACCAAAAAAATACTTGGAAGCCGACTCGGATGATAACTTGAATTTCTTTGACCACGAATAGTCCTTACTCCAAGCTTTGTGTTTAGAATACCAGAGTCTTCCACGTCGATTTCTTGATTCCACGTAGACGTGTGTGTGGGCACACGTGAGACAATAACGGGTTTCTTAAACACTCAACTTTCCACAAACACCAACACATGCACGATGTGGAATTTTTAGAGAAAAATTTTGCTCTCTTTTCCTCTATGAGAAATTCGGCTACCAACTCTTAGGGCTGAAAAAATGTTTCAAAAATTGTGTTTACAATTTTCTATCATTCTCATATTTAAAGAGTAGAAGTCAAACTTCAAAACAGAAACAAATCCTTATCTCCAATTTTGAATTTGGAACAAAAAATCCCTTCCTTTTATCCACAAGGTGACTGGCCACATCCCTAGGGTTTATCCCTGCGTGTAGCGCCTATATCAGATAGGACATGAAGAGATTTTATCCTTTATCCAGTAGTCCAATTTTAATTCAGATTCAAATTCGAATTTAAGTCAAACTTAAATTAATTTGAATTCTAAATTGAACAACTTATCAAATAAGTTTAAATAGATAAATCTAGATGTGTTCAAATTCAAATTTAAATAATCACATTATTCAAATAATAATTAATTCTTAATTAATTATTTTTTGAGTATTTAATTTTAGAATTCTGTAATTCTAAAATTCCCATTTTGCCCTTTGTGTCTGGTAGAATTACAATGACGACGTGGGGACTAATGGACCTATAATTCTGAGCTCCAATAAAATTAATAATTAATTAAACACTTTAATTAATTAATTCTATTAATTCCAATAGTTACTCCACTATAAGCTTGGAATTGAACTCTCAAAATTATAGACATTAATTACTTCTAAACTGCGAAGTGTCCATTTGATATAGTCATTACATATAGATCAATCCTCCATAAATAATTCATAATTAGAGTCAGGTAGAATCCATTAACCTCTCTAATTACATCTTTATCCTTGAGTACCCTTGATTCTCTAATAAATAATGATTCATAAAACACATTCATGAACCAAAGTGCTCTTACTAATCCAAGTACCGAATCAACACTCAAGAGAATTATTTATCTGCTTCTTTCTCAAGAAGGAATGGATTTCATCTCGTATAATAACATTCTTAGCTACTTATTTGTAACACCCTAAAGAATTAATTGAGATTAATTAAGGTAATTAAGATTATTAGTGTGCCTAATCTGATTTAATTAATTGAGTTTAAATAATTCCAAGGAATTTAAATTATTTACAGTAATTTATTTTAATCCAGAAGTGTGTATGGGCGCATTTACGGGATCATTATATTTTTACACGTCATTTTCTTTTATTTTCCTTTTCTTTTCTTTTCCTTTTTCTTTTTCTTTTCTTTTCCTTCCTTTTCTTTTCTCCCATGCGCCTCTCTCTCTCTCTCTTCCTTTCACTCTCACTCCCGCACCCTCTCTCTCTCTCTCTTCCTTTCACTCTCACTCCCGCACCTTCTCTCTCTCTCTCTCTCTCTCTCTCTCTCTCTCTCTCTCTCTCTCATTTCTGTCCCAAATCGAACGGGTTTTGAGCCAAAGAGTGATTTCAAAGAGTTTTCAACATCAAGAGAAGGATTCAAAGTAAGATTACTGAAAGAACCTCTCTTGAATTTTAAGTTTTTCGGATTTAAAACTCACTTTTTGTTCAAAACGGATTTTGATGATTTTCGAGTAAAACTAGAGTAGAAATTGGAGATCTTGGGTTCTTTGGACTTGTTTTAGGACCTAGAACCCGGATCTAGTGGTTGTCCCTTGAGATTTTGTGAATTGGGACTGGATTTGCAGGTTTTTGAACTGATTTCTGCGAGTTTTCGCGAACTGGAGATCTCCACTGGTCGACCGCATCGATCGACCGGATCTTGTTATGGCCACCGGCCGATCGGATGCACACCACCGGCCAACCGGTGGTGATGCACTCCTCTGTCTCCGGTCGACCGGTGTACACGGGGTTTGACCCTGTTTGGCCTGAAATTGTTGTTTTGACCCATGTTTTCGGGGAGAACCCAAATTAGCTTCATTTGGGGACTTGGGGTGAAAGGATTAGTATCTTTAATCCCTGATTTGATATTTAAAACCCTTGGAATGTAATTTGAAACATGAAAATGGATTAGGGCACACTAATTGGAAAATCTTGGTATATGATTGAGATTGGATTACTTTAGGAATGAGAATTGATCCTAAAGTGTTATCTTGTATCAGTGATCGCTGAGGATTCAGACTGAAGGGGCTTGAGGAAGCGGAAGCCGGAAAAGGCAACGCTAGTCCCAGGTTTGATTGTGCGAGGTAGGATTTCCATCCCTCTTCTTTGTGAGCCTGTTTTCAAAAAATGGTTTTGGCATTGAAAATGTTTTAAAGAAAGGGATTGGTTTGCGAAAGAAAAATGTTTTAAAAACCATGGCTTGTTAGTTTATGGAAATCCTTGGCTTGTCCTGTCCATGGAATCCATAGCTTGTCTAGTCATGGAACCTCATGGCTTGTCCAGTCATGGGGCCCGCGGCTTGAGTAGTTCGTGGGGTCATATGAACGATTTCATAATGTTAAATGGATGATTTCTTAAGATAAGAGATCTTGTGAACTGGTAATAGAGTCTATTGCTGTAAGCCTAGATAGGATGCAGAGAGTGCATCCTCGGGGGCAGAACCCGAAACCGGTCCGGTAGGCGAGGCACTTGGTGAGGTGAGTAATTTGTACTAGTTACTCGCTGAAGCCTGTAATACGGTTAGTTTCTGTTATATCTCCTTTGAGAAAAAGGATGTGAGGCTCCGGCTGTTCTGTCGGGGCTGAATGTCTTATTTTATTCATTTACGTGCTTATTTATTTATTCGTTTATTTAAATTATTTCAAATTATATCCTATTGGGCCTTTCGCTCATGTTTCAAATGTTTAAACCTCTCCCAGGAGATTCGAGGAACGGTGCATCGTAGCTGAGTTGTGCTACGGATCGAGCAAGTGAGGATCGCGTTCATCCTCTGTCATAAAATGTAAGGAATTGAGAAAAGTTATGTAAACTTATTTAATATTTGGATTTACTAGACTGTGGATGATGTCTGTTGTAATTGATTATTTACATGAGCATATATGCACGATACTGTATGTCCTGTGGGGTGGAGCCATGTGTGTCAGAGGCTCCTGGATTATGTAATTTGTTTATACTTTAATGCAGCTAAGTGTGGGACCTGGTTGGGGATCTGCTTTATTAATCCCTAATCGAGCTCCACGTCACCCACCCGTTTGGGGGGCGTGACACTATTTCATTATGTCTCCAAAATACAAGGAATATGATTCTGGGTCTCGAAATCCGTACCGAATAAATCAAAAGACATAAATCCATAAATAGGAGTTTGTTAAGAGCTCAGGATTAAGATCATCCTATATGTTGGGAATGGTGTCCTAGAAGCATGAGATGTAATAATATATTTATTATTTATTTAATAAAAGAGTTTATTCATTATTTTATGTGCATATATTTATGAATATTTTATGAATATCACTGAAAATTCTGATTATTTATGTAACCTTAAACATTGTATATAAGTGTTATATACGAGATGATAATGTTTAAGGATAATAATCAAAAAGCAAAGTTCACAATGAATTTAATTAAAGTTCAGAATCTTTAATTAAAACATTATTAATACATGTCATTCTCATTTAGAATGGAACGGTGTTATCCACACTGTTAATATGGTGAGATATTGAATGAGTGTATTTCGCATAATGAGATTATGTGGAACAAAGACACAGACACAATATAAATTTCTAATAATTTTCGTTACGTATAGAAATTCTAATTGAGTCTATCGATGGTCATATATAGAATGATCTTAATCCTGAGTTCTTAACAGACTCCTATTTATGGATTTGTGTCTTTTGATTTACTCGGTACGGATTCCGAGACCCTGAATCCTATTCCTTGTATTTTGGAGACATGATGAAATAGGTAGCTGGGAATGTTCTTATACGAGATGGAATCCATTCCTTCTTGAGAAAGAAGTAGATAAATAATTCTCTTGAGAGTTTATTCGGTACTTGGACTAGTAGGAGCTCCGATTCATGAATGTGTTTTATCAATCACTGTCCATTAGAGAATCAATGGTACTCAAGGATAAAGATATAATTAGAGAGGTTAACGGATTCTACCTGGCTCTAATTATGAATTATTTATGGAGGATTGATCTATATGCAATGACTATATCAAATGGACACTTCCTGGTTTAGAAGTAATTTATATTTATAATTTCGAGAGTGCAATTCCAAGTTTATAGTGGAGTAACTATTGGAATTAGTAGAATTAATTAATTAATTAAAGTGTTTAATTGATTATTAATTTTATTGGAGCTCGGGATTATAGGTCCATTAGTCCCCGCGTCGTCCTAGTAATTCTGCCAGACACAGAGGGCAAAATGAGAATTTTAGAATTACGGAATTCTAAAATTAAACACTTGAAAATAATTAATTGAGAATTAATTATTATTTAAATAATGTGATTATTTAAATTTGAATTTGAACACATCTAGATTTATCCATTTAAACTTATTTGATAAGTTGTTCAATTTAGAATTCAAATTAATTTAAGTTTGACTTAAATTCGAATTTCAATTTGAAATAAAATTGGACTACAGGATAAAGGATGATTTTCTCTTCCTTCCCTATCCAGTATTGGCGCCACACAGGGATGAGAGTCCCCATCTTGACCGGCCACACTAAGGGATAAGGGAACAGGAGATTTTGTTTAAAATTCAAATAGGAGATAATTGACAAGCTTTATCTTAGAGGTAGAGATTGGATTCCTTCTAGAAGTTTGACTTCTACTCAATAAATACTATTTTCTGAGACAATTTTCGGAATGGTTTTTTGCCCTAATTTTAGAGGTGGCCGAAATTTCTCTATAGAAAATTTGAAACAATTTTTTCAGCCCTAAATGTTAAGGCTGGCCGAAATTCTCAAGTAGAGAGGAAGGAATTTTTTTTTCTCTGAAAATTCCACATCGTGCATGCATTGGTGTTTGTGGAAATTCGAGTGTTTATTGTAACTCGTTTTGTCTCATGTGTGCCCACACACACGTCTTCGTGAATTCTAGGAATTGACGTGAAAGCCAATGGTTTTCTAAACACAAAGCTTTGGAGCAAGGATTGTTCGAGGTCAAAGAACTCAAGTTATCAACCGAGTCGGCCTCCAGGTATTTTTACGAATTGAGTTCTTAATAAATGAATTAATGAGATTAATTTATTCGTGCATAAATTAATATAATCTATAGAGTATCCCAAAGGTTTTATGAAAATTTTTGTTATACATGATATGCCTTTCCGCTGCGCTTCCGTATCCGAATTCGATTCGGGAACCAACAATTGGTATCAGAGCGGTCTATAGACTATATTAATTTATGCTCTGATTATTTGATAATCAATATTAAATATGTTATACTTAATTATGTATGTATGTGATGAGTAGGCACTTGCATTTATGGATGTTTATATTTGATTCATGATGATGAATGTATGGATGATGGATTTGGTCGTTAATTATATGGTTCCATGGATCGCATTAAATTCGTTCAAATTAAATTATTTGTAATTTAATTCGGGATTAGAATTATTGTAATTCTAGGTTTTGGGTAGAATTAGGGTTTTGATTTTGAATCAAAAGGAGGCCTTGAAGATCAAGTTTGAAGCTTTTGAAGATGCCCAGAAACTGCCCAGAAAAATCGCACAGAAAGAGGGCCAGGGCGCGCCCCAGCACGCGCCCTAGCACGCAGCCAGCGCACCCCAGTGCACAGCTAGGGCGCGTCCCAGAGCGCGGCTAGGGCGCGCCCTAGCGCGCGGCCAGTGTGTGACCAAGCGCGTGGCTTGCACGCAGCCAGTGCGCGGATAGTCTGCACGCCCCAGCGTGGCCGGCGCGTGGCCAGGGTGTGGATAGTCCGCATGTCCCCAGTGCAGCCCGCGCATGGCCAGCACGCAGATAGTCTGCATGCGCGAGCTCGCCCAGCGCGACCAGCGCGCGGACAGTCTGTGCGCCCCAGCAGGGCCGGTGCGTGGCCAGCGCGAGGAGAGTCCGCGCGCACGCGTCCATGCAAAATCATGTTATATGTGAAATTGAATTTAAGAGTTAAATTTTAGGATTTCACATATCCGAAAAATAAATTGTTTATTTATCGGGATAGGGAAAACATGAGATGATTTTCAAATAAAATACATATTTGCAAAATAATGAGTGGGAGAAGATTGTATGACAATATGACCCACTGGTCTCCACCATTAGTGCAACACCGTGAGATCCGGAGAGGGGCTTTGCGGCGACATTGAATCGCCCTCCTAAAGGAGAGTGTTCTTGCCGGATCAATAATAAGGTTGGCTTCCTAGAAATAGGATTTCAGGATGTATTTTCGAATTGACTACCCAAAGGTAGCAATCCGGAGTTAAGTCTACGGGATCTGAAACGGAGGTTTACACTCATAAAGATATAATCAAAGTTTGTTGGTTATATTTTGACTAAAATAACGGTAGTTAATAAATATGAAAATATGAGATATTTTGACTATATTTATTAACTGAGAGGAGTCTCGGTTCAATTTGCAAATAATTTGACTATCCAAAGGTACACTTTATTTGTGGTAAATTGGATTATCGTTGGCACCTAAAATTAAAACATGATTTATGTATTTTTCATGTGCATCATGCATCATATTTAATTGTGCCTAAATTCACATGTTTTGATATTCATGCACATAAATTGATTAGATGAATATTCTGCTTATTTCTAACAATATGTCAAATCCTATAATCTCACTATACAAAACTCAAACACTGACTAGAGATAAACTATGCAAAGTAGTAAAGTAACATAAATAACTTACATTCATGTGATGAATATAAGTTTGTCCCAAATGGAGGATTGTCCTCCTGTCCTTAACGAAAACACAGTAGCTAACTATTAGCTAGGATTGTACGTGGTAATTCACAAGAAGTATGAAGGCATGGAGACAGCTTATGAGATGATACAGTCATCAGATATCGTATCTTAAATCTATGAAACAAAAGGCTTAGCTAAATACTGTAAGGGCCTGAGTAAAAGACAAAAGGAAAGTCGTTTCCAATAAAATAAAGGAAAAAGAATCAAGCAAATACGATTTGCTAGTTCTAAAAACATGTTTAGTAAAAAGGGTAATTCCTTATTCCTGGATAGTAGATTCGGGAGTTTCTACTCAAGTTTGTTTTCTTTATTAAGTCTTAGTTCTTACAAAGAAATTGTTTCACCGAAATAAAGAAAGGAACTCAAGCAAATATGATTTGCTAGTTCTTAAAACATGTTTAGTAAAAAGGATGATTCCTTATCCTAAATAGTTGATTCAGGATTAACTAATCATGTTTGTTTTCTTTATTAAGTTTTAGCGCTTAAATGGAAATTGTTTCCACTTAAACAAAGAAAACGAATCAAAGTAAATAAGATTTACTAATTCAAGAAACATTTTTAGTAGAGGGTGATTCCTCGTCCTGGATAGTTGATTCGGGAGAAACTAATCATGTTTTGGTTTTCTTTGCAAAATATTAGTTCTTACAAAGAACTTGCCATCAGGGACTACACGATGAAAGTGGGAATACTGCGAGGATATTGGCAAAAAGCAGTAGGAGAAGTTAGACTTCAATTTTGGAAATACCTTGTTGTGAACAATGTTTATTTCCCTCCAAGCATAAATAGAAATTTGATTTCTAATTCAAAATTATTTGAACAACTGTTTTTTAAATAAAAATCTAGTCCACATATTTCGGAATGGTTCCGATATATGTTCTGGATATTTGGAAAATGGTTTATACCGTTTAAACCGATGCCTGGCTCACTGCAAAATATTGAAAAGTTCAAAAGTTGTCAAACTTAAGAATAATGAGCAAAGGATCTCTCACGATAAATAACGCATATATGTGGCATCTTAGACTTGGTCATATTAGCCTAAACACGATTTAAAGACTGATAAATGATGGTCCTTTACGCGAACTAAAAGTTAGTGAGCGTCCAACCAATGAATCTTGTCTGGGAGGCAAAATGACCACGGGCCTTCCATGACGAAAGGAGAAAGAGCCACATAACCTCTTCAACTAATACATTCGGATGTATGTGGACCGTTAAACGTCCAAGACAAAGGAGGTTACGAATATTTCATCAATTTTATTGATGATTATTCGAGTTATGGTTATGTTTACCTAATGCAACGGAAATCTGAAACTTTTAGAAAGTTTAGAGAATTCCGAGCAGAAGTTGAAAAACAGTTAGGTAAAACAATCAAGACACTTCAATTAGATTGAGGGGATGAATACCTGGACTAAGAGTTTCAGGATTTCTTGATTGAAGAAGGTGTGGTATCCCAATTGACTACACCCGGTACACCACAGTAGAATAGTGTAGCCGAAATGAGAAATCGAACTTTGCTCGACATGATAAGATCAATGTTGAGTTATTCTTCACTTCCTGCTTCGTTCCGGGATTATGCCCTAAGAACCACCATGTATATTTTGAATCTAGTACCATCTAAGTCTATACCAAAGACACCCCTAGAGTTGTGGAATGGTCGAAAGCTAGTTTCGAAGCATATTAGCATAGGGGGTGTTCGGCTCATGTGATGAAACAATAGACTGGAAAGTTGGAACCAAGATCGTAAATATGCATGTTTGTGGGATATGCAATGGGGACAAAAGAATGATTATTTTATATAGTCATAAGAATCAAAGGTAATTGTATGACAAATGCCACGTTTCTAGAGCATGACTATATGATAGTTATTCAAGCCTAGAAGCTAAGAAGTTCTGGAAAAGTTACTTTCCAATAAGATTGGACCACAACCGACAAGAGTTGTTGGAACGCTAAGAATGACCACGATTCCTAATCAAACTCTAGTGGCACCTCGTTGTAGTGGGAGGGTAAGCAAGTTACCTGACCGGTATACTGAGGAAACACATATCGTCACTGCTGATGATGGTAAGGACGATCCGTTGACTTTTAAAGCTATGATGGATGATTTGATAAGGAAAAGTGGCAAGCATCTATGAAACTCGAGCTAAAGTCCATGTACTCTAACTCAGTCTGGCAACTTGTAGATCTACCCAAAGGGGTAAAACGCATTGGATACAAGTGGATCTTCAAGAGAATAAGATAAGCGGATGGAAAAGTAGAGACTTATAAAGCAAGGCTAGTGGTTAAGGGTTATACCCACAAAGAGCGAGTTAACTATGAGGAAATCTCTCACCGGAGACCATGCTTAAGTCCATCCGAATACTCTTAGCCATAACAACATATTTTGAATATGAGATATGGCAGATGGATGTCAAGACAGCTTTTCTGAATGGCTATCTTGAGGGAACCATCTATATCGATCAACCAGATAATTACATAGAGAAAGGCTTAGAGCAGAAAGTCTGCAAGCTGTAGAGATCCATTTATGGATTGAAGCAAACTTCTAGATCATGGAATATCAGGTTTGATGAGGCTATTAAAGTCTTATGGATTTGATCAAAACCAAGATGTTTCAAATGAAAGAAAAGAAGATGTTCTTATTCTTTACAAACCCGAATATATGATATTCAGTGGGAGTAGTTAGTCGTTGTCAATTGAACTCAAGATTTGATCATTGAGTGGTCGTGTAGTGTATCCTTAAGTATATAAGGAAAATAAAGAAACTATAAGATAGTTTAGTCAGTGAAAGAGTTGTCTTTCACTGGATACATAGACTTTGACTATGAGTCATACATGGATTTTGAGACTCAACATCCAAGTCTGTGTTCACACTAGGTGAAGGAGTCATGACAAGAACGGTTGTTGGCAAAGTGTGATTGCTAATTTTATCATTAAGAGTTAATGTGTAGTAGCTTGTGAAGCAGCAAAAGAAAGCAACCTGGCTCTAGAAAATTATTAACTGATCTGGAAATTGTTCCGAGCATAGATCAGTCATAGACACCTAAAAGGTTTCAGGATTTGAGACATATCCTACCTGCTTTAGGACAAGTGGGAGATTGTTGGGAATGGTGTCCTAGAAGCATGAGATGTAATAGGATATTTATTATTTATTTAATAAAAGAGTTTAGTCATTATTTTATGTGCATATATTTATGAATATTTTATGAATATCAATGAAAATTCCATGATTATTTATGTAACCTTAAACATTATATATAAGTGTTATATACGAGGGGATAATGTTTAAGGATAATAATCAAAAAGCAATGTTCATAATGAATTTAATTAAAGTTCAGAATCTTTAATTAAAACATTATTAATACATGTCATTCCCATTTAGAATGGAACGATGTTATCTGCACTGTTAATATGGTGAGATATTGAATGAGTGTATTTCGCATAATGAGATTATGTGGAACAAGCACACAGACACAATATAAATTTCTAATAATTTTCGTTAAGTATAGAAATTCTAATTGAGTTTATCGATGGTCATATATAGAATGATCTTAATCCTGAGTTCTTAACAGACTCCTATTTATGGATTTGTGTCTTTTGATTTACTCGGTACGGATTCCGAGACCCTGAACCCTATTCCTTGTATTTTGGAGACATGATGAAGTAGGTAGCTGGGAATGTTATTATACGAGATGGAATCCATTCCTTCTTGAGAGAGAAGTAGATAAATAATTCTCTTGAGGGTTGATTCGGTACTTGGACCAGTAGGAGCTCCGATTCATGAATGTGTTTTATCAATCACTGTCCATTAGATAATCAATGGTACTTAAGGATAAAGATATAATTAGAGAGGTAAACAGATTCTACCTGGCTCTAATTATGAATTATTTATGGAGGATTGATCTATATGCAATGACTATATCAAATGGACACTTCATGGTTTAGAAGTAATTTATATCTATAATTTCGAGAGTGCAATTCCATGTTTGTAGTGGAGTAACTATTGGAATTAGTAGAATTAATTAATTAATTAAAGTGTTTAATTGATTATTAATTTTATTGGAGCTAGGGATTATAGGTTTATTAGTCCCTGCGTCGTCTTAGTAATTTTGCCAGACACAGAGGGCAAAATAGGAATTTTAGAATTACGGAATTCTAAAATTAAACACTCGAAAATAATTAATTGAAAATTAATTATTATTTAAATAATGTGATTATTTAAATTTGATTTTGAACACATCTAGATTTATCCATTTAAACTTATTTGATAAGTTGTTCAATTTAGAATTCAAATTAATTTAAGTTTGACTTAAATTCGAATTTCAATTTGAAATAAAATTAGACTACACGATAAAGGATGATTTTCTCTTTCTTCCCTATCCAGTATTGGCGCCACACAGGGATGAGAGTCCCCATCTTGACCGGCCACACTAAGGGATAAGGGAACAAGAGATTTTGTTTAAAATTCAAATAGGAGATAATTGACAAGCTTTATCTTAGAGATTGAGATTGGATTCCTTCTAGAAGTTTGACTTCTACTCAATAAATACTATTTTTTGAGACAATTTTCGGAATGGTTTTTTGCCCTAATTTTCGAGGTGGCCGAAATTTCTCTATAGAAAATTTGAAACAATTTTTTCAGCCCTAAATGTTAAGGCTGGCCGAAGTTCTCAAGTAGAGAGGAAGGAAATTTTTTTTTCTCCAAAAATTCCACATTGTTCATGCGTTGGTGTTTGTGGAAATTCAAGTGTTTATTGTAACCCGTTTTGTCTCATGTGTGCCCACACACGCGTCTTCGTGGATTCTAGGAATTGACGTGGAAGACAATGGTTTTCTAAACACAAAGCTTTGGAGCAAGGATTGTTCGAGGTCAAAGAACTCAAGTTATCAACCGAGTCGGCCTCCAGGTATTTTTCCGAATTGAGTTCTTAATAAATGAATTAATGAGATTAATTTATTCGTGCATAAATTAATATAATCTATAGAGTATCTCAAAGGTTTTATGAAAAGTTTTGTTATACATGATCCGCCTTTCCACTGCGCTTCCGCCGCCGAATTTGATTCAGCAACCAACACTATATATGACCATCGGTAGACTCAATTAGAATTTCTATGTTTAACGAAAATTATTAGAAATTCATATTGTGTGTGCGTCCATGTTCCACATAATCTCATTATGCGAAATACGATCATTCAATATATCGCCATATTAACAGTGCGGATAACACCGTTTCATTTTAAATGGGAATGACATGTATTAATAATGTTTTAATTAAAGATTCCGAACTTTAATTAAATTCATTATGAACAATTACTTTTGATTATTATCCTTAAACATTATCCTCTCGTATATAACACTTATATACCATGTTTAAGGTTACATAAATAATCAAGGAATTTTATTTGATATTCATAAAATATTCATAAATATATGCACATAAAATGGTGACTAAACTCTTTTATTAAATAAATAATAAATATCATTTTACATCTCATGCTTCTAGGACACTATTCCCAATAGGAGGAGTGTGAGCAAACAAGCCTCTGGGCTATAAATAGGAAAAAACCTCCGAGAGAAGGGGTTAGATCTTCATTTTCTTGTGTAATATGTAAAGAGCAAAGCAAGGGAAATAAAATATAGTGGATGTAGCTCTTTTTCTATAAGGGTGAACCACTATAAAACCTCAGTGTGTTTTTATTTTCGCATGAGTTGCAATATTTTCATTCGGTAGTCTACCTAAATATACACCCACACACTAGCATATTCAGTTGAAACACAAGTTCCAAACCGGTAACCAAGCGGGCTACCGCGGGGTAACTCGGTACGATTTTTTTGACGAAAGTTGATCGTCAACAATAATCTTTAATTAAAACATTACTAATAAATGTCATTCACATTTAGAATGAAACAATATTATCTGCACTCCTAATGTAGCGAGATCTTAAATAAGTGTATTATGCATAATGAGATTGTGTAGAACCAGGACACATACACAATATGAATTTCTGATAATTTTCGTTAAGTATTGAAATTCTAATTGAGTCTATCGATGGTCATATATAGAATGATCTTAATCCTAAGTTACTAGCAGACTCCTATTTATCGATTTGTGTCTTTTAATTTACTCGGTACGGATTCTGACATGTTGAATCCTATTTGTATTTTGGAGACATGATGAAATGAGTAGCCGATAATATTATTATACAAGATGAAATCCGTTCCTTCTTGAGAATGAAGTAGATAAATAATTATCTTGAGGGTTGATTCAGTACTTAGACTAGTAGGAGTTTCTATTCATAAATTTGTTTTATGAATCACTGTTCATTAGATAATCAATGGTACTTAAGGATAAAGGTGTAATTAGAGAGGTTAACGGTTTCACCTAGCTATAATTATGAATTATTTTATGGAGGATTGATCTATATGTAATGACTATATCAAATAGACACTTTACAGTTTAGAAGTAATTTACATCTACAATTATGATAGTGTAATTTCAAGTTTATAGTCGAGTAACATTTAGCATTAATAGAATTAATTAATTAATTAAAGAGTTTAATTAATTATTAATTTGATTGGAGCTCAGAATTATAGATCCATGAATCCCTGTGTTATCTTTGTAATCCTACAAGACACTAAGGGCAAAATGAAAATTTTAGATTTATGGAATTTTAAATGGAACGCTCAAGAATAATTAATTGAGAATTGATTATAAATTAAATAATGTGATTATTTAAATTTAAATTTTGAAACACACATATAGAGGTGTCCACATGATGTACACGCCCAGCACAATGTGAATCCCTCTAGGTTTCAGTGGCGTACTTTCTAAGTTATTCAATTGACTTATTTGATAAGTTGTCCAATTAAAATTCAAATTAAATTAAGTATGGCTTAGATTGAAAGTTGAATTTGAGTCAAAATTAGACTATAGGATAAAAGAAAATTTTTCCTCTTTCCCTATTTGCTATTTGCGCCTACCACAGGGGGGATTATTCTTGTGGTGGCCGCCCTATGGGGTAAGAGAAAGAGGGAATTTTGTTTCTAAAATCAATTAGAAGTGGGAGATAATTATTAAGCTTTATTTTAGAGCTAAAGTTTAGATTTCTTCTAGGAGTCTAACTACTACTGTATATATAAGAGATTGCTGAATATTAGAGAACACAATTTTTGTTCTCCCAAGCATAGTGTGGCCGAATTTTATAGAGTGAGGAAAGGAAAATTTTCTCCCAAATTTCATGTCGTACATGTGTTGATGTTCGTGGAAAACTTGAGTGTTTATTTGCTAATACTGTTTTATTTTAGGTGTGCCCACACACACGGCTTTATAGATTCAAGGAATTGACGAGAAAGAATTGGGTATTTTAAACAAGCTTGGAGCGAGGAACGTTCGTGGTCAAAGAACTCAAGTTATCGATCTAATCGTTCATTAAGTAAATAAATTAATTTGATTAATTTATTCATGTATAAATTAATATAATCTGTAAAATATCTCAAAGATTTGTAAAATTTGTGTTATGCACAATCCGCTAGATACACGCTTTCACATAAAAAATCATTTTGAAAAGCAACAACTATAAAAATAAAGAATGATATGTGTGCTAAGTTTAATTATCGTGTTATTATTTTTTTTATTTTTTTAATAATAATGATCTTAGCTAGTTAGTTAATACACAATTAACACATGTGAAAAAAATTTTGTTAATGAGTAAATTAAAAAAAAAAAACGTATTTTAAAATCACCCAATATAAATAAATAAGAAATAATGCATATGTTAAAAAGTACTAATTCTAATTAAATAAAGCGTGGAGAAATGGAAATGCACGTCACAATAAAATTTTTCAAAATAAAGTTGTGAAAATTAGACACATTTAAAAATATATAAAATTTAAATATACAATTCTGAAAAGGAACCAAAATGAAGAAACAAATTAAAGCAAGAAATAAAATAAAATAAAATAAAAGTTTAAAAAGGACCAAAATGAAAAAAAAAATTAACGCAAAATGAACCAAAATGAAAAAAAAAAAAAAATTTAAGAGTAAAAAGCAACAAAAAAAGGTAAAAAAAGACCAAAATTAAAATATAAATAAATTTTAGGACAAAAAAAGAAGAGGGGTGGATTTCGATCTAAACCTCAACATTTTGGTTGAAACTAAGAAGTGCAATTCGTACTGAGTGGTTCGGTCAAAGTCATCTTCTCTTGTATGTAAGCCTTGTTCATTTTACCGATTTAAATTTTTAATTCTAATTTTATTACAGTTAAAAATTCTCATAAAAAGTCACATTTAACTTTTTACTACAGTTAAAAATTATCACATAAAGTCATATATCAACTCAAATTAAAAACTCGAATTGACGAACTGAACGAGGCCGTTGATTATCTAAAACGAAAAAAAAAAAAAATTTTAAGGAATGAAAGACAATTTAAAATATGAATAAATTTTAGAACAAAAAAAAAAGAGAGGGTTGGATTTCGACCAAAACATTAGCATTTTGGTCGAGACCAGGAAGTGCGAATGTTTTGGTTGAGACCAGGAAGTGCGATTCGAACTTCTCATATATGGAGATTTTCTAACATTTTAAGGCGTGAGCATCAATCGGACACCATTATAGTATTTAACTAGGTGGATTACCCGTACATTCGCACGGGTATGTAATAATTTAATTAACAGTAATTTAAATAAATAAAACGTATAAAAACACATATATTGTTTAGTAAAAAGGAAAAATTACAAAATTAATCATTATTACATTATATCTATTTTAATAATTACATGAGATATATATTTTTCATCAATAAATACTAAGAAGATTGTATTTACAATTTTGAATTGAACAGAGAGGATAAAAATATAAGGAAAATATATAAATAGAATAATAATAATAAATAAATAAATAAATAAACATAATTTAATAAATTCTGAAAAAATCGATAGAAGAGTGCAATGTCCTTATTATATGTTAAATCACAATATCTTCATCTGAACATGTATCCAGATTTCTCATCAATTCTTTGAACTCTGGCGGAGCCTATTTATGGGTTTGAGATTATTCTTTTGAGGGAGAACGTTACTGCGCCGGATTTGATTGAACTCTGATTCATTAGTGAGCGGCGGAAGCATCTTGATTGGTGGTTATTGGAGAATCGGTTACTTGATTTTGTTCATCGCATTTGTTCTGTAAATGGGTAATTGTTGATTAGACATTTTCTTCATTCTGCTGTATGTTGATTTTTCGTTTCTGTTGGTCGTTTGGTTAAAAAAAAAATTGAAGAAAACATGGACTAATAAAAGCACAGACAAATACTATATGAAAAAAATTAAATGAAATAAATTTCTCTTTAAAAAGAAAAAAGAACAAATAAAAATATAAAAAGAGAAAATATTGTCTGAACAAAAATAATGAAAAAAAAAATGGGAAAAAAAGAAAAAAAGTAAAAAATTCTATAAAGAAAAAAAAAAAACAACGAAAGGGAAAAAATAAAGAAAAATAAGCATTACAAAAGTCCTTTACAAATCAACACATTAGAAGCAGCGGACTAATAAAAAAAATAAGAATATGCATTAACGCATACGATTGTTAAGCATCACAAAATGAAATCTCTAAAGTAGAAGTTTTGAAGATAAGAATGCAGTTACTTTTTAAAAACAACATTTATTTTTTTAATTCTTCAGAAAAGAGAAATTTGCAGATCTGATGCTAATGAATTCTTGAATCAAGCTGATGTTGTTGCAGCCAAACAACAAAAGAAAGCATGTGAATAGCATCCATGGTTGTAGGCAGTCAAAAATTTGTTCGGAGTTGTCGTAATAGTGGTCAAGAATAAGGCACTAAAATCCTGTTAAAAAATGAAGAAACTTTTCAAAAGCAAATACAAAAAAATAAAATCAAAGAAATTAGAAATAAAAAAATCACAAAAAAATAAAAATGAATGAACAAAAGTAAACTTAAAACCGAAAAAAAAAAAAAAAAACTAATTTGAAAAAGAAAACCATAAATCCACAAATCATTGGAAGAAAGAACAAAAGTAAAACAAAAAAAAAAGAAAAAAAATATTCGAAGAGGAAATCCCTAAAAATCAAAGAATACCCAAACAACAGGGAAATATTAAAAAAATTTATAGATAGAAAAAAACCAAGATACATGCCAAATCGAAAGAAAGCCCCAAAAAATATCAAAGGAAATTTTTTGCAAAAAAAAAAAAAAAAAAAAAAAAAAAAACCCCTAAAAAGTTAAAAATACCCAGATCACAAAAAATGAAGAAACAAAAAAAAATTTCAAATAGAAGAAAATGTAAGAACTTTACCAAAAAAAGATGAGGAAGAAAACTTCACCGAAAGGATGAAAGAGAGAAGAAAAGAAACCCAAAAAATTGTGCAAAAGAAATGAAGTTGGAAGCTTCGAAGAATCGTAAAATGTTATTTTGAAATGAAATTAAGAAATTATCCAAACAAAAAACAAAACTCACATATAACATAACAAATCAAGATACAACCCCAAAAAATGTCAAAGAAAATTTTTTGGGAAAAAAAAATCCTAAAAAACTAAAAATACCCAGGTAGAAGAAAATCGGAAAACAAAAAAAATTTTCAAAGAGAAGAACATGTAAAAACTTAACCAAAAACAAAGCCCTAAAAAATCTAAACCAAAACCAGAAGGAATTGTTAAAAAGACGAAGAGCAGATATAGAGAATAGACGGAGGAGAGAAACTTCAATAAAGAAGAAAATGGAAAACGTGAGATGCGAGATGTGAGATGTGAGAGTGAAAGAAGCAGGAAGGTTCTCGAGAAGACTAAACAACTACCACCGAATGAAATAACGAAAATGCCCAGCAGATAAACGCAAGAACGAAATAAAATTGAGGGCAAAATAATAAAAGCAACTTTTATGGGACACAAACGACATTTTCTGAATTGATTAACACGTACAACATCGAATTCCACCACTGATTTAACACGTATAACACGGGGTCCCACCACTGAAATCTGTCTTTTCAAAGACAGCAGTGCAGGAAAAAAACGGAAATAAAAATAAAAATATATTGCTAAAGACAAAAGTACCCAAACAAAAATCAAATCAAGGTAAGCAATTGAGGATAAAATGGTAAAAACACATATTTAGGATATAACCGGAAATTTTAGATATGTTGATAAAGACAAAAGTACTCAGTAAATGACCAAAATGGTCACACCAAATAAAAGCACAAAAATCTAAAATGAAGGGTAAAATAGTAATTTTACAAATAAGACACAACGGTAATTAAAATTTCTGCAGAAGAAAAAAGAAGGGCTAAAACGGAAAAGACACTGTTCATTTCACTGTAGCATGAATAGTGAATCTCGTCCTCTCTTTTAGTATATGTATAATGATTATTAATTTTGATTGTTATATAATAAATATTGATTAAATATTTTAATATATTTAATGTTAATATAAAATTACTTATTTAAGTATTTTTTTAGAGTGGTTATATTCACACATCTTTTTTTATTCTTCACACCTTATTCAAATTAAAAATTTCTTATTACAAAAAAACCATTAATTAAAATGACAAAAAAAAAAAACAATAAACTTAATTATATAATTAATTTTATTACTAAAAAGAAACTAATCGAGAGTATTTTTTTTTTCTCTACCCCCCCATATCATATTTTCTAAATTATAAATTATTTATATTTCAACATTCCATAGCATATAACTTTCACTTTTTCAAGGACTATTTCAAAAATTACATGGAGGTAGTTCAATTTTCTTTATATAAATAAAAGATAATATTAAAGTGATAAATTAACTTATGTGGGGTGTGTAATTAGGAGTGTGAAGAGTAAATAAGTGAGTGTATAGAGAAAAAGAGGGGTGTAAATAAAATTATTCTTAATAGTTTTATGAAAATAGTTAGGGATAATTTTAGAATAATAAGAGTGGGTAGAAGGAAAAATTAATCATTTGAAAATTATAAAAAGTGTTTAGTGAGAAGAGATGTGGAGAATAAAAAAGTTGGTGTGAATAAAACCATTTTTTTTTTTTTATAAGACGCAATCATTTGGTTAAATACAAATTGTTCTTGCCACTAGCATACTTTTTACTTTATCCCTTATCCTGATAACTTCTAACTATTTCCTCTAATTTTGCGGAATTTCGTCTTTCTCAATGATTAAATGATCTTTCAGAGAAAAAGCATCGTCCCAGATTTACTAAATCCTTATCTTTCATGTACTTGAAAATGCTAAATAAGACAACATGAAATGTCCAAGAACTCCAACACATCAGCATATATCAAACCGCCGCTATCGATAGGACCTCACTTTTTCTTTTCTTTGTCTAATCCTATCCACCTTTCCAATTTTTCTCTATAAGCATCAATTTTATTTAGACATGATAACCCTTTAGTCATCAGCTTAAATTCCTTCGCTTTTTTAATCTCGATATGTATGAGTTCTGATACTATATTTAACAAACTACGAATCTCAACAGCTTAAGACGTCAAGAATAATTTTTCAAAAAAGGCAAGTGACCTTACGGATGGCTTGTATTGAATTTAAAATGTGGCATCATCTTCTTTTGTTTTTTCTTTTTTCTTTTTTTTTTTTTTTTTTTGAAACCAAGGCACCATCGATGGTTGCTAGCTAGTTGAAAACACAAACGTTTTATTGATTTGATGTAAAGTTCCAAAGATCTCTCAATAAGCTAGTATCCCCTAAGCTCCTCTAAATTGGACAGGCAATTCTTCCGCTGAAATCTTTTGGTGTGCGGCTATCACCAGCTTGTGCCATACTTCGTTAGGTTTAAGTCGTGTAGCCATCAAACTTTTGTCACATTTTGGTTTCAACAACTTTGAATATTTACAGCACTAGGCAAAATTCTCTCTCTCTCTCTCTCTCTCTCTCTCTCTCTCTCTCTCTCTCTTTTCTTGATGAATACGCAATTCACTTAATATAACCAGTTCAAAGAGTATATAAATAACAAGGCAATAATCAATGACAAGACTACAAGTGTAGAGTGTAAACCAACGGTTCATTCTTGTTCCAAATATTTTTTTTTTTTTTTTTTTTTCTGGATTTCTAATATTGTATAGATCAAAGATTAATTATCTCATTGATACAAGAATTTAGTAGACCAGTGACATTGCTACCTAATTTGTACCTTTTAGGTTCACTTGTGGGTGCCTTTTTCTTTTTGCTGAAACCAAACTTCTATTGATAAGAATAGCTAAGAGTAGACATAAAAAGAAACTGAAAAAAAAAAAAAAAAAGAAGTCAGGTTTAGATGCTTTAAAAAGTTGGAAAGGGCACGTGATAGAAGGGACATGAAACTAAAATTACCTTGTTCAGTGAAAGTACTCTCTGTATAATACTTTCGGTAAAACTACAGTAAGGCCAACCATGTTTTGCTCTTATCGTGCAATCATTTTTTAAGAATTTGATGATGGTTAAAGTGACCTCAACCGTTAAAATTTATTTTATTTTTAATTAGATAGAACACACACACCAAAAAAAAAAAAAAAATGTTAAATGTCTAAATCAGTTTGACTATCATTCAGTGCCTGAAAACTGATCTGTATAGTGAGACCTAAAATGACAGGCCGTACCATAGTTTGATTCACATAATTGCGAACAGAATTAAGGCCTGCATTTGATCAACAAAACTGGGGACATATACACCTAAACCCCATCAACTTTCACTACACACTTCACAATTTCACGTTTGATGGGAGCCAGTTTGGTTCTTCCCCATAGGGTTCCTATCGTTTCAAGTTGCTTTAGTGAACAATAATCTTGTGAACATGTCAATAAGAGTGGCTATGGCTCAAATTCTAAGAGCGTCTTTTGGCCTAAAGAGCTTTTTTTGAACTAAAAACAATTAGAACAGTGGTTATTGGACAATAATGCAAAGGCCTAGGACTTGTTTCCCTGAACCAAACCATGAGTAGTCTTTGGCTTTTGTCAACTTGTACAACATTCAGTAGAGATCAGAAACTCTGGCAAAAATATCAGTCTTGACTTTTTAATAATACTTCTTTCTTTTTGGGGGGGTAAAAATTCTTTTGAAGTTTTAGGCAGACATAAAATGCTAGCCAGCTTAGCTTACCCCATGTGTAGGAGAATAGTGAAGAATACTTCTACTAATAAGGCCCATCCATTCTTGTCCCCACTTAGCACAGATCTTCTAAAATTCACTAAAAACATTTGATTCTTCAATTCCAACCCATCAATCAAATCCAAGAACCAAGAAACTAGAGCCATTCAGGTACTCATAATTGGCTCTAGTTTTGGTTCAATCAAGCTTGGTATCATGATGCTAAACTAGTTGTCTTTTAAAAGTGTAAGAATTTGCACAACAATTGTTAGCCATTAGATTTTTTTTTTTTTTTTTTTTTCTAGCCTAGCTAGCCCCATTACGGCTGGAGGTCTCTAGAATGCAAGCTTGATTATGCTTCTCTTGTCAAACATCAATTCCTAAATTTGGAAAATGCCCTTATAAATGATGCCGTTGAGTTTCAACTAAGTATGTCATATTGAGATGAACCAAAAAATAATGGGTAGCGTTAAGAGTCCTGCAGATCAACCTGAGCCAAGGGACACTTACAAGATTGCTTACATTATACATTTCTTGCTTGGTGCTGGAAATTTACTCCCTTGGAATGCTTTCATCACAGCCGTTGATTATTTCGGCTTTCTCTATCCAACCAAGCATGTTGAGAAGGCTTTCTCTGTGGTTTACATGAGTTCTTCAGTGCTAGTTCTGTTTCTGATGCTGATTTGGGGTAGCTGCTTTGGGAAGTTGAGTTCAAGGCTCACACTTAACTTGGGATTTTCTATGTTTGTTGTCTCTTTAATGGTGCCTCCAGTAATTGACTGGGCATGGTGCACTGGTTCTAGTGAGAGGAGCAATGGAACTTATGTTGTGACAGTTGCATCAGTCGCGATATGTGGTTTAGCAGATGGGTTGGTAGCCGGAAGCTTGATGGGATCAGCTGGCAGGCTTCCAAAACAGTACATGCAAGCTGTTTTTGCTGGAACTGCATCTTCGGGTACTTCCTATATCTTCACTCTTTGTGCTTAATTTACTTTTCTTATTCAACAAATATAGTGTTTAAAATAAACTAACAGGACACAATTTTTACTTGTCAGATTACATTAGAATCAAATCAGATTAAAAAACAAAAAAGTTTGTCAGTTTAACAAAACTTGATGAAGATCTAACAATTAAAAGCTATGTCCTATTAGTAGGGGTATCACAACTAAAAAGATCTAACAATTAAAAGCTTGTCATACTTGAAAGAATCTTGCTGGTAGTACAAATACATGTACCACAACTTCGAATTCATGTACCGCAAGTATTTTTTCTGCTACTTGCATGCGATAAAATTCGGTTTTTTCTACAGGCGTTCTAGTGTCAATCTTGAGGATTTCAACAAAAGCATTGCTTCCACAGAACCAGAAGGGTCTTAGGACAAGTGCCCACTTATATTTTCTTGTCAGCACTATAATCCTCTTGTGTTGTGTCATCTGTTGTAACTTGTTATACAAGTTACCTGTCATGCAGCAACACTTCAGGCTTCTACAAGATGACGACCCATTTTGTTTAAGGCCGCAAATACGGGGTGTGGCACGAAAGATCAGGTGGGCGGCCTTCGGAATCTTCACAACCTATATAGTGACTTTGTCGATTTTCCCGGGATTCATAGCCGAAAATTTTGAGTCCAAGTTTCTGAAAGATTGGTATCCCATTTTGCTGATCACAGCGTACAACATTGCAGACTTAGTGGGCAAGTCTTTGACTGCAGTTTATGTCCTGCAGAGTTTAAAGAAAGCAACTTGGGCTTGCATTGCCAGACTAGTATTCTATCCTCTCTTCACTGCTTGTCTCCATGGACCAACATGGCTGAAAACCGAGATTCCGATGGTGTTTCTGACATTCATGCTTGGACTGACCAATGGGTACTTGACAAGTGTCATGATGATTCAGGTTCCAAAGTCGGTACCGGTTTCAGAAGCAGAGCTATCTGCAATTGTGATGGTAGTGTTCCTGGGACTTGGGTTGGTTGGCGGCTCGATTCTCGGTTGGTTCTGGATCATTTGAGCCTTGTTCTTAGATTAGATGAGCTTAATGAAATGAAACATTAGAGTTGAAGTAGGTTCCAATTAGAAAGAGTTAGTTGTATGTGATGCAAAAAGAGAAATCAATCTGAAGTATGTGTTATCTTTCCTTTTGTAAGTTTGATTCGCTTCTTTTGAATGACATTCCAAAATTATCATTTACCAAATTTACCTTTGAGGACCATTTCTAACCTGATAATATCATAAGATCATGTAATTATTTTTTTATTAAAAAAAAAAACATAGGATCTTGATTTTCATTCCAACTCTTGTAGTCATGCTTATAAACACTTTCACTTATATAATCAACTTTTTTCTAGGTGATAAAAAAAAAAAAAAAAAAAAAAAAAAAAAACTTTTATCTAGAATTCTTTAACATCCTGAACTTTTTGCCCCCCACCCCCCTTCCTTCCTTTTCTTTTGCCATTATTACCACCCTATAGGTGACTATTTTAAAAAGATCTTGAATCTAAAAAAGGCTAGTTGAACATAATATGATAAAAGTATCTAAATCTAAATTTTAAAATAAGCACCAACGTCAAAGGCAGAGAAACAAAAGTTTAACAGAAGTCTTCAAAATTTTAAAATGGGCCCGTAGAAAAACCAGTTCAACAGTTTCATGGCAGAGAAACAAAAGCAACCACCTGTGAGGAAATGAACATACTTGTCAAAGCAAAACAAAGCTAAAGCCTTCTAACTTATTAAAAAAAAAAACAATAAAAAAAGAAGTCTTCAATTCTTCACAGTGGAGATGTTGGGAATATGGACAAAATTTCAATTCTCTAATTTATATAAAAAATAAAATAGACACTAAAAATTTTATCCCGTGAAAAACCTTTCGATTTGAAAAGGAAAAACTCATAACAATAATGGGTATACAATAATCTCATGTTTTAGCAATAATTTGAGAAATCTCAACAAAATTCTCAACAAAATTTCTCTCACACTCAACTATTTCTATCACACTCACCCTCGCGTGGAAATCTACCTAAGCTCCCTACAATGACAACACTTTTAGGAGGCGTTTGGTATGGGATAATCATAAAGGTGGGAATGAGAATCTTTCATATTCTCATGTTTGGTACAATTATTAGATTTTTTTTAAACCTAAGAAAGTGAAGCCCATGGGTTTCACATTATCCCATTTTGAGGTAATCATAATCCCACCCAATATAATGTTATTCAAATTCTCAAGAATCTCAAAATCATAAGAATCTCGTATTAATAATAATAATAATAATAGTAATAATAATTATAATAATAATAATAGTAGTAGTAGTAATAATAATAATAATAATAATAATAATAATTAATATTAATAATAATAATAATAATTATAATTATAATTATAATTATTATTATAATAATTATAATATAATAATAGTAGTAATAATTATTATTATTATTATTAATATTATAATAATAATAATAATATTAATAATTATAATAATTATTATTATTATAATTATAATTATATTTTTTAATTCACAACATTTCTATGCACAACCAAACACAGTAATGTAATATTCTTAAGAATTTGAGAAAGATTTCTGTATAGAACCAAACACAATAATGTATTATTTCTAAGAATCATATTACCCTCTATCACTTTCTTGGAAATATGATTCTTTATAATTACCTCATACCAAACGCCCCCTTATAAGTAACAAAAACTTTCTCTCAACAGCTCCCTCTATTCCTTGCCGCTGGAAATGCTTGAAATAAACTTAGGGTGCTCAATTTATAAATCCTCCATACGCGTTTTATTAGGCATCATTTTCAGTGCCTAATTTTTCCTTCTTTAAAAAGTATGGGTTGTGCCCATTCTTTCTTCATTTGTTTTATTACGGTGCCTAATTTTTCATCTTTAAATGAGTATTCTACAATCTCTCAAGTTTTAGCAATAATTTGAGGAGTATTCTTAACAAGATTCTCTCACACTCACTGGTGTTGAATCTTCACTATTTCTCTCACACTCACCCGGTGTGGTATATACCCAATCTCTCTACAAAGAAAACACTTTTATAGGTACACAAAAACTCTCTCTCAGCAGCTCTCTCTATTCGTTGCCGCTAGAAAGGCTTGAAATGAACTTAAAGGGCCCAATTTATAGAGCCGCCATACGTGTTTTATTAGCCATCGTTTTTGGTACCTAATTTTTTCTTCTTCAAAAAGTGTAGGATGTGCCCATTCTTTCTTCATTTGTTTTAAAACAATGCCTAATTTTTCTTCTTCAAAGAATGTGGGCAATGCACACTGGGTTAAAAAAAAAAAACCTATCAATTCTCCTCCTTTTCAACCCATGAAAGGAAGAACTGGCTGCAAGTTGTCAACTCAAACTCATCCCAACAAGTTTGGAACACAACTCAAGCTTGTGTCAAGGTGATTAATGTCTAAAAGTGTTGTTCACAAGCGATCAAAGAAGAAACATTAGCAGAATAAAAACGTTAGAGAAAAATAAATAACAAGTAAATTAAAAACAAGAAGTTTTTTTTTTTTTTTTTTTTTTTTTTTTTTGAATTTGTTGCAAATAAAATAAAAAGGAGAGAAGATTTGTGTAAAGAAAATTCAGTAGTAAAAACAATAAGGTGTTGAGAATCCTCAATATGTCGTTCACCAATGTAAGTTTTGATACACAAAATAAAAGTAGAGAATAAATTAAATCTCTATATTGACTCTAAAAATATTATTATTACAAGTTATCCAAAATCGACAATATATCAATTTGACAATATTGCAGTAAAAGACAATTTGTAAAATAATTTGAATAACAAAATAGTACATGAAAAAATTACATAAAAAAGCGTGACTGAACTCATATAAAAATTGGCACACAATATTTTGAAAAATAAATGAAAGATAGATAAAATTTAATTCATTCAAATATTGAACAGTACAGCACTAGGAATCAAAACCCGAATTGGTCACTAACAAAAGTTTATCTCTAAACTTACCAATAGAGCTCTAGCCTAGCTTGCAAAGCATTCTCACAAGTTCTAGAGAGAAAATATGAGAGTGACAGCAAGACGGCATAAAACTGAATATGAAAAACTCCCAAAAACCTTAGGCTAACCTCCTATTTATAGTGTTCAGAGGTTGCATGCCAGCACCTCAAGTGGACACGTGTCAAAGGTCAGTTAGAGGAAGGGGATTAATTTGCCAAGTGTTGTGCGTATATGGGAAAAGTGTGCTGGCGGTTGGAGACAACTGGGACCCACATTGGATAGGTGATGCGCGCGGAGAGAGCTGCCAGGTCTGCAACTGCCGTGTGAGACTCACATAGAATTGCGATGGAACACGCTGGCAATTGCGTGTCAAGGAAATACGTCCTGATGGTTGATAGGTGCTGGCGACGTGCACATGGAGAGCTAGGGGGACAGGGGAGACAACTGGGCACCACACAGAGGCTCAGTTAGGTGGCTTAATCGGCTGACGCGACTCTCTTTCTCTCCAATTGGCTTGTATGGCTCAGTTGGAAGATTTCTTTTATGGCTTTAATTGCATGGCTTCACATAATTTTTGTTCCGCTTTTAATCTTGAAAAAAAAAAAAATAAGCAAAAAATAGACATTTCCAATTGAAATATTTCATACGAAAATCATGAAAATGTTTAATTTAAGCATAAATAATTTATCAATTTATCCAAAAATTAGCAGTAACAAATATGAATTTTTGTGCATTTATCACGAGGGGTCACCTTCCTTAGCATATCTGTTGCATTTTTCTCAGTATGAATCTTCTACACCTGGAACAACTTTCTCTTAAGTGCTTCATGAGTCCAATGTTTGAAATGTATCCATAAAGTGGGATGTAATTTGTTATTTGTGAAATGACAAATGTCAGACATTATTGTTTTTTGTTGATTTTATAAAATGAAATAAAGTTATGTTTTGACACATACTCAAGAGTGTTAGTGATATTGCTTAGTCCATAGACTGTTACCAACGAAAGAAGATTCAGGGGAACCCTGCCGGACAAACTCTTCTGATACAGTTTAAAATAGATATTCGCAATCTTAGGATTGATTGGGCAATCGAATCCGATTATGACTGTTAGATCGAACCATGTGATGCTGGTCTCGGGGCATGGGAGTTAGACTCTGTGGTTGATCTAGACATGGTCGCAACATGTTGAATAGACCATGTGACTGATTAGGTTAGAGTAAAAAACCGTTTACACAACTCTAAACCTAATTATCACAACTTAAGTATATTTGTATAATTATCTTAATCCTGAAGTGAATGCATAGCTCAACTTAATATCTCATGATCTTTGATTCACCAATGAGATTAGTTCACAGTTATTGAACGACATCTCGGTCATTGGGATCATGACATAATTGAGTTGGAGTTATGTGATTCACAAATATGGAATTCGTAAGAAATAATATCACCTCATGATTTATTGACGGGTGTGTGAATAAATAAACCAGACCTGGTATTCAATGATGATATTCATTGATTAAGACATCGTGACATGTGCGAGACATCTTACGAACATATGTATTTCTTATTCACAATCATATAAAGGAGTTGAGAAAATAATGATTGGAATGGTAAAACGGTAATATTTTATACCATTCTAATCACTGATATTTACGAAGGATAATAATGCATTTACACTGTGGACCGTGTGATAAATTGTATCAACACCATTAGAAAAAATAGCGCACATGAATCAAGAGATTATTCGACATCGAACTTTTAGAGGAGTCGTGTGATGTCGGAATTAAATATGTCGATAACTTATCGGGATAAGTTAGTCGAATATTGTAATTCTATAGCTTTGTTCATGTGGGTCCATTCGGTCTCAAGGCTAGCTCTGATAAATGGGAAAATAGAAACTGATGTTTTGTTACATAATTATGTTTAAAATTCATTATGTTATTTTTCATTTATTTGATAATTGAAAAAAAAAGAAATGAATTTTGAATTTCGAAATTAATAGTGATTAATTTAAAATTCAAAATAAAAGTTAAACATGATTTTATTTGGCAACTAAAGGAGAGAGAAAGTTGATATATTATTTTGGGAAAATTCGGAAATCCCTTGCCATAAGGGGATTTCGAATTTTGCTCCAAAATGAGAAGAAAAATTCGGAAATCCCTAGCCATGTGGGGATTTTCGGATTTTAATCCAAGGGTGAAGGGGAAATTCAAAAATCTCATCTAGGGTTTGAGTTTTTGAATTTCCTTCTATATAAGGATATTTATTGAAAACCCTAACGATGAGTTTTTGAGAAGAAAAATATATCACACACTTTTCTCCTAGGGTGGCCGGATTTTAGAGACAAAATAGAAGGAAATTGTTTCCTTAGGTTCTTGAAAAAGAGCCCACTCTCTCATCCCAAATACCATAGAGTCATAGCCTTGAATCAACGAGTGGTTTTTGGTGTGATCGTGTCGATAGATCAACGATCTTGTTTCACGGCAATTCTCCATCTTGGAACGTGAGATAGTGAGAAAAGATCCTTACGGTCATTTAATTCAATTGTCACAAAGGTATGTGTATTATTCTAATCCTTTGTCTATAAACATATATCATGCATGTATCTATCATTGTGGTTTACGTTTAATTTGGAATTAAATGGATATGATAAAATTTTTTGAAATTCCGCCTACAATGTTGTTGTTGTTCAAATAAATTTTCATCTATAAATCACAACAAGATCCTACATCCAATGATACCTGACATCAATATGCTTTGTTATGTAGTGGTAGGTGGCATTCTTGCATTTTTTTGCCACAACATGTCATTTCCCGCTTCTGTAAGCGTTATACACTCAGCTTCTATTGTGGATAGAGCAACACATTTTTGCAGCTTAGACTGCCATGATACAGCTCCCTTTGCAAAAGTAAAGAAGTACCCAGATGTAGACTTTCTACCATCAAGATCATCAACCATATATGCATCCGCATATCCTTCCAAGACTGGTTTTCCTTTCTCGAAGCTCAGGCACATTTTAGATGTGCCCCTCAGATATATGAAGATCCACTTAACAGCTTCTCAATGCTCCTTGCTTGGATTTGCTAGAAAATGGCTCATAACTTCTACTGCATGAGCAATATCCAACTTTGTACAAACCATCGCGTACATCAAATTTTCAATTGCTGAAGTGTAAGAAATAGTCAACATCTTCTTCTGAAGGACACATTTTCTTGATGAGTTTGAGTTGCCCACCAAGGGGTGAAGAAACTGGCTTTGCATCTTCCATGTTGAACCTTTCAAGTATTCATTCAACATAGTTCTCTTGTGACAGCCATAACCTTCGAAACCTCTTATCTCGAATTATCTCCATTCCTAAAATTTATTTGGCTGGACCCAAGTCTTTCATGCGAAGACTCGAGAGATTTCTTTCCTCAGCTGATTGATCACTTTAGCATCATGGCCAATTATTAACATGTCATCGTTACATAACAGCAGGATGACAAATTTCTCTCCATGAAATTGCTTGATGTAGACACAAGAATATGCTATGGTTCTCTTGTACTCTCGATCCATCATAAATGAAATGAACTTCTTCTAACATTGTCGCAAAGCCTGTTTTAAACCATACATGCTTTTTTTTCAACCTGCAGACTAGATGTTCTTTTTCCTTGACCTCAAAACCTTCAGGCTGCTGCATGTAGATTTTTTCTTCTAAATCTCCATGAAGAAATGTAGTCTTCACATCCATCTATTCAATCTCAAGATCTAGGTTGGCTACTAATCCCAAGATTACTCTGATCAACGACATTTTCACCCCTAGAGAGAAAATTTTGTCAAAGTTAATTCCTTTCTTTTGTCTAAAGCCCTTTACGACTAATCGAGTTTTGTACTTCACCAAATTGCCGCATCCATCATCTTTTAATTTGAACACCCATATGCTCCTTAGGGCCTTCCTGTCTTTTAGAAGTTTCACCAACTCATAGGTGTTGTTCTTCATGATGGAATTCATCTCATCTTGCATGGAATCCATTCACCTATCTTTGTCTTTGTGATCCATTACTTCCTGAAAGCTTTCTGGCTCCCCTTTTTCGGTAAGGACATAACCTAACTGTGAGTATCTTCTAGATGACATTTAATTTCTGGTTGACCTTCTAAGCGATTGCTCATCATTCTCCAGTTTTTGATTCTGCTCCCCTGGATCGTTACCCTCTTGTGTTGTTACATCTTCTTCAGCATCATCATCATCAGGAGGCAATTTTAAATTGTCAGCTACTTATTGCATTTCTTCTCCATTGGTAACTATCATTGTGGAGGAATTAGCTCAACTGTAACCTTTTCAGGTTGTCTCTCTTCTTCACCCGAGTCTTCAATTGTTTGGTCCTCATGGAAGACCACGTCTTTGCTCCTTACGATCTTCTTCTTCATTGGATCACAAAACCCGTACCTGAACTCTTCATCTCCGTAGCCCATGAAGATACATGGAAGTGCTTTATCATCGAACTTTGATCTTTGTTCCTTTGGCACGTGCACAAATGCCTTGCACTCGAATACCTTCAGATGAGAGTAGGAAACATCTTTTTTGGCCAACACTCTTTCTGGAATGTCAAACTTCAAAGGAACTAATGGAGACCTATTGATCAAGTTGCATGTGGTATGCACAGCTGTTCCTCAGAAAGGATTTGGCAGCTTTGATGATCTCAGCACGCATCTGACTCGTTTTATAATGGTACAATTCATCTATTCTGCTACACCATTATGCTAAGGATTACCAGGTACCGTCTTCTTATGCCGGATCACATGTTTAGAGCAGTAATCTCTAAACTCATATGAAGTGTATTCGCCTTCATTATCTGATGAAGGCATTTTAGATGCTTCCATGTTTCTCTTCCTACCATGGCATGAAATTGTTGAGAAAAGCTAAAAACTTGGTCTTTTATTTTCAACATATACACCAAAACTTTTCTAGAAGCATCATCTATGAAAGTTACAAAATATATAGCTCTTCCTAAGGACTCAACTTCTACGGGACCAGAAACATCAGAGTATACACGTTATAATACTCTTTTTCTCTTAGCAGAGGAACTTTTAAATGAAACTCTATGTTGCTTTCCAAATAAGCAACAATCACAAGGATTGGACAAAGTACCTTTCTCCAAAGGAATAAACTTTTTCTTTGCGAGGAGTTGCAATCTCTTTTCACTCATACAGCAAAGCCGCTTATGCCATGGATTTGGTGAAGAATTGACTGGTACATTTACTCTGTTCATGCAAACCTTCCCATCTGTCTTGTACAATGTGCAACAAAGCTTTCCTATCGCGACGATCATCGATCCTTTACAAAGTTTCCATTTCTTGTTGTCGAAGTGACTCTTGTACCCTTGCTCGTCTAAGGCATTTACCAAGATTAGATTGAGGCACAAATCTGGAACATGCCTCATATCTTTTAGTGTTAGCTAGCAACCAACATTCGTTTGAATACTTACATCTCCAATTCTGACAATCTTGGAGCATGTAGAATTTCCCATATTCACATTACCAAAGTCACCTGCCTTGTAAGTGGTAAACATCTCTCTACTGGAAGTGATGTGGAAAGAAGCTCCTGAATCTTCCACCCACTCAGCCATGTTATCGCGCCTACATGAAAACATTCATCGGCAAGCACTACAGCTATTTCTTCTCTTCCGCGGCTGCTACTGTAGCTGTGTTGTTGTCACCACCATTCTTTTTTTCACTGGCTTCCTATAGTTCTCGCTTCAAAATCTAACAATTCTTCTTTATGTGGCCTTGCTTCCCGCAATGATAGCAGCCATTATTTTTGTTTTTGGATTTTGATCTTCCTCTAAACTTTTCGTTCTTGTTCCTCCCTCCACTGTTTTGACTTCTGCCCTTATTTTTTGTAATAAGGGCTTGAGAATCCACACCTCACGCCTTGTTCTGCTTCTCAAACGATACCAAGGATTCTGCAATAACTTCATACTCTAACTTATCCTTTCCGTAAGTAAGAGTGGTGATGAGGTGATCGTACAATGAAGAGAGTGTCACCATGATAAGTACAGCTTTGTCTTCATCACTGAACTTCACATCAAATTTATCCATTGAAGTTGCTCAAATACTACATCATATCTACGTTGTCCGGCATCTGCATCCAGTACAGCTCCTTCCACAAGTAGAACTTGTTGGAAAGATTCTTCGACATGTACAATTTTTCTACCGTCTCCCAAGTATCTTTAGCAGCTTTGCACTCCTTGGATTCAATATTCTGCAAGACAGTATCTGAGAGATTTAGTCGAATTGTACTAGCCGCAATCTCATCCATCTCATCCCCTTCTTCATTCTTGACTGTACTAGGCTTATTCTCTTTGCCTAATAGATTCTTATGGACCTTTTGTTGAATAAGGGGATCCTTCATTCTCCTCTGCCAGAGAGAAAAATTGTCGATGTCGCTAAACTTCTCGATCTGGATCTTCTAGCCTGTCATGTTGCTACAGTAATCGTATTTTACCACAATAACCGTATCTGCTACAGGAACCACATCTGATGTGTCTGTCTCTACTACAGTAACCTCACTATTCATGAACAGTAACCTCATTATTCACGAACAACACCCCACAGGAAAAATCTACTCTCTCGGGGCTCCGAACCTTGCTGCTTAGATACCAATTGTTAGGAATATGGACAAAATTATAATTCCCCTTTACGATCTAATTTATATAGAAAAATAAAATGAACACCAAGAATTTTATCTCGTTAAAAACCTTTTAATTTTAAAAGGACAAACCACGACAATAACTTCCACTATAACGATAATGGGTACACAACAATCTCTCAAGTTTTAACAATAACTTAAAGAAATATTCTCAACAAAATTCTCTCACACTCATTAGTGTTGAATCCTCACTATTTCTCTCACACTCACCCGGTGTGGAATCCTCACTATTTCTCTCACACTAATCCGGTGTGGCAATCTACCCAATTTTTTACAAAGAAAATACTTTTATAGGTACACAAAACTCTCTCAGCAATTCTCTCTATCCCTTGCTGCTGGGAATGCTTGAAATAAACTGAGGGGGGCTTAATTTATAGAGCCCCCATACACGTTTTATTTAGCACCGTTTTCGGTGCCTAATTTTTCCTTCTTCATAAGGTGTGGGCTATGCCCATTTTTTCTTCATTTGTTTTACGGGAAAAAGAGGAAAATAGGTTAAAATTTGAGATGAATTAAAATTAATAGGTCAATAGTTTACATAAATTAATAAATAGGCAAAATTATTATTTTCGTCCATAACTTGTCTAGTTATGAACCATAACTTGACAAGTTATTATTTATAATTGTCCATAACTTATCCAGTTATAAACCATAATTTAACAAGTTTATTCATAACTTATCTAGTTATGAACCATAACTTAACAAGTTATGGCTTATTAATTTCTATAACTAAAAATTAACCTATATACTTCATATTGACCTATTTTTTACATTTCTCTTGTTTTATTAGGCACCATTTTCAGTGCCTAATTTTTCTTCTTTACAGTATTTGGGCTATGCCTACTGGGTTGAAAAACAGCCCATCATGAGAAGGTTATTTTATTCCACTAGTAAAAACTATTATTTTTAACTGTTAAATTAATTTTTTAATATTAAATGTGTACATATCCACATTAAAAATTTATAACACGGGAGACATAATTACTTTTATTACAGATCAAATCATTAAAAATTAATTCAACAGTCAAAATATAATCCCTACCGATAATATAAAATAGCCTTCTCTACAATAAATGAAAAAAAAAAAAAAAAAAAAAAAAAAAAAAAAAACCTCTACTAATACCACGCCAATTAACACCCCCAATACATCCCAACTTGGGTTTTGAGTCGGCATTAGATATTTGGTGGAACTCACCACGTGAGTCTCACTCCTATCTCACTTCTTACTTAAATTACTACTTATGGCAATTGTTTAATCTAATTTATTTTCTTTGTTTTCGTGACAATCTCTAATCTACTTATTTTTCCTTTTTTATGACAATTTTTTAATCTACTTATTTTTCTTTTTAATTGTGGCAAACTTTTATAGAGCACGGAATTCTATTAGTAAAACACTAATTTTATTAGAGACAAAAAGAAATAGAAAACGTAATCTCTTTTGGAAGGAAAAAGCAATAATTTTAGTCCGGTTAAAATTATGCAAAGTTAAATTAAAATATATAAAGGTGCGTTTATCAACACTCTTCGTTTTACCTTTTATACATACATTCTAAGGGTCCGTTTAATTCGTTGATTTTAATTTTTAATTCGAATTGAGATTTGATTTTATGTGAGAGCTTTTTACTGTAGTAAAAAAGTTAAATGAGATTATTTGTGAGAGCTTTTTACTGTAGCAAAACTCGAATTCTAAACTCGAATCAGAAAATGAAATTTAAATTACTCTCATTTTACTTGTTACACTATTTTTAAAATATCAAAAAAGCTCCTACAACTAAATCACTCTACATTCTACTTTTAGTTTTAACACACACATTTTTAAAATACTCTTGATTTTACTTGTTACACCCCCTTTTAAAATCTCCAATAAATACTAGCCATTAAAATATGCTTTTGTTCATGAGAGCGCATCAACCCTCATCACATTCACGTTTTAGATTTAACCATATATGAAGGCCATAATTCTTCATAAGGCTAACGAAATCCTTGGTTTACAATGCTAATCCTTCCCTTGAAGAGGGGAAAAAAAAAAAAAAAAAATTCTCTACACTACGCCTGGAACTCTCCTCTAAACTAAACCCAAACTCAAAAACTCTATTCACTATGCCCAGATTTTAAAGGCAAGCAACAACTCCATAGAGTTTAATAAAAGAAAAAAAAAACAATAAAATCTGATCAACTTTTTAAAATAGATTAATCAGTTATTTACTTAATATCAATTATTGATTTATGCTGGAAAGTGTAAAGTGGCAATTAAGGAGCTATATAAAGATTTTCTCTATAAATAATAATGATATATACTAAAATTCTTATTTATATAGATAGTATTAAGAAAGAATAGGACATAATTATTTTTAGAAGAAAATAAATTTTTTTAAGGTGAGGTTTGTAATGAGTATTTTTTAAAAATACTATTGTCTTTAAAAATAATTTTATTAATGGGTAATTTAATAATAACAAATCTTTTTTTTTGTTAGAATAGTAATAAAAAATCCTTAGTCTCGTTCGCTTCGCGAATATAAATTTTAAATTCGACTTAAAATGTGATAATTTTTTAAAATTTTTAATTATAACATAAAAAATTAAACGTTATATTTTCTAAAAATTTGTAGCTATAAAACTCTAAAATTAAAAAATTTAAATTCATAAAATTAAAAGGCAATAAAAAGAATGCATAAACAGGCAGGTGACATTTGACCTGCCAGCTTGACCTGCTTTTTTTTTTTTTTTTTTTTTTTTAGCATTTTCCAACTGTTGCTCTTTGCTCGTCACACGTTACACTCGTTGTCACACTTTTTTTTTTTTTTTTTTTTTTCTTTTTTCCTTTTATACTTTCTATCTCTCTATCTCCTCTGTTTTCGTTCTTTTCTTATCTGCTCTCTCGACATCTTCATGTTCTTTTCCGAGGCATGCCTTTTGTATAACTTTCGTTACCATCCTTTTTTTTTTTTTAGTTCATTGTGTTGTCCTTAAAGTGAGTCTTGAAGTTATTGTAAACACTGAAGGGTGTTCGGTTTACAGTTAGGAAATAATAAAAAATTAATAATAAAAATAATAATAGAAATAGAATAGAAAAGAAAAGATAATTTATTTATTTAGTTTTATTTTTATAAATACAATAAAATAAAATATGAATATTTTTATTTTAACAAAATTATCCCTCATGTTAATATAACTAATATCATATATATTAATATAATTATTTAATAATTAATATTATATATATATAATTATAAGGATATAATATATATAATTATAGTTATAGGTATATAATTATTTATTATTATAATACAATCATAATGTATAATGTATAATATATAATATAAAATGATATATAATATAATAAAATAATGATATTGTGATTATTTTATATTATAATGTTACAATTATATTATATTATATTATTAGAAATATAATATAATTATAAAATAAAATAAAATAATATAATATAACATATTATACTTATAATATATAATATAGTATATCATCATTTGTAATTATAGTATATTATCTATTATAATATAAATTTATATTAAATTTATATTGTAATTATATAAATACTTAATTATAATATTATAAAATATAATATTTAATTATAATTATAATATTATATATTTAAAATAATAAAATCTTAATTTTAATTATAACTATCATATTATTAAAGAAAACATCACATCTATATATATAATATAACATAATATAATATTATTTTATTTAAAAAATATAAATTATTATATTTAATTTTATAAAAAATACTACTATCCCAATTATTATTATAATTATTAATTACAATATCACAACTATATTATATTATATTATTATGATAAATATAATTATAATAATTATTAAATTACAACATCACAATTATTATTATATTATAACATCTTATAATGATAAATATAATTATTATTAATTATAATATTATTATATTGTATAAATATAATTATAATTACAATGTATAATACATAATACAATATAATATTATTATATTATATATATATATATACGTAAAAAATATATTATTTTTTAATGTTATAAGATATAATTACATTATATAAATATTATAATATAATATTAATTATATTATAAATATTAATATAATAATTATAATATTCAAGGGTAATGATGGAAAAAAAAAATTAAAAGAGTTTGGAATGGACATTCCTCTCATATGAGGAAGGAATGATGATTCACCCATTTGATAGAAAAGTCATTCTATTTTAAATGACCATTCATTTTCTTAAAACCAACCAAACATGATAATAAACCTAGATTTCTTTCCATTGCTTTCCATTCCTCCTAACCAAACACACCCTAAAGAGATGTTTGTTTCTTGTATTTGTCTTTTTGAATCATGATTCTTTATAATGTTTTTCTCTTACAAAAACACATGTAAAACAAAATAATTTTAAATTATGGTTCGAATCATGAACCAAACGCACCTTAATAAAATGAGAACATGATTGAATTTTATCTCAGTAGTAAAATAAATTTTGTGTTCGTTTATTTAATTATTTACGTTTTTTAAGAGATCTTAGAGATGCTTGCATATTGAACTAGATATAATCAAGAATTTTCGTTTTATGGTCCCTCTATTGAATATATACCAATTGTGGTAGTGTATTTTCTCACGTTAGAATATATAGTTTGAGACTTGGGTTCTTTGTTTTGTATTATATTCATTCAATTTCTTTTTAATGTACTCTTGAAAATCTGACAGTAAAATAAAAATGAGTAAAAAATAAAAATAATAAGAACATAGAGTATTTTACGTGAAAAACTCATAAAGGATATGAGATAAAAATCACATAATAAGTGTAGAAAGATTTAATTATGAAAAATAAACATTACGACATTCTCTTTAAATTACAAGGAAAAAACAATAAGAATCATTATCTCATATAAATAGGAGAAACACCTCACAAAAAAAAAAAACTATGGAAATTAAATTTTTCTCACACTATGAGAATTATCTCTAAATGGTAAGAATGAGATCCAAAATTGAGAAAGAAAAAAGCTCTATTTATAGTTGAGCTCTTTTGAGAAAATCATATGAATTAATTATAAACAATTAACTCTTCTCTCAAATATCAGCACCGAATTTAATACTGACTTTTTCTTTCTCTCTCCTTTTTTTTTTTTGCCTATTCTTCCCTTTAAAAGTTGTGGCTATCTTTTTTATTAGGCGACGCTTGCATACTTCAAAAGTTTTTAGTTGGGCAACAACTCAGTTAAATGTTATGAATAGACTATTTGTAAAATCGAGAGGGTGTTTTTAAGATTCTACACACATTATTAAAGTTTCCCTTCACTTAACTCTTCTGTGGTGATGCATGTATGGCAATGGTGATGCATACATACGATTCCTGGCCCTCTCTCTTCAACTTTCTTTGTTTTTTTAATGTCAACTAATTGTAGCTTTCTGTTTTCTCCCATTTCTATACCAACCTAGTACTTCTCACTGTTCTGTAAACTTTCCCTCACAGATTTGTGGGTGAGTCAATCAAATTCTTAAACTCAAATTTTGGATGAATATTATTATTTTTGATAAATTTTGCTTTTCTTCATAAACTTTTTATCTTGTATTGCTTTGTCTTTTTTTGACATTTTCAAACACTGCATGCTTAGGGGTTGCTTCAGTTGGGAATATTTACTCAAGAAATGCTCACTTAAGTAATGAATTTGAGTTAAGTTCGTGTTCAGCGCCAGTATAATCAAAACCAAACTCGAAATGAAATTCGAGTTACCTACCATTTTCTCAAGTTCATCCTCTCCCTGTTACCTGCTACTCGAGTTTACCTCTCTGCACTTCTACAGTGCATATTCTTAAAAAAAACTGCCTTAGTGTTTGTTAAAATGACTAACCAACCGACTTAGTCTTTCTTGGTTGTGATCTACAATTATTAAGATCTTGTTCAGTTTGTGGATTAGATTTTTTAATTTGAGTTAAGATTATTTTATATGAGAGCTTTTCACTGTAATAAAAAAGTTAGATGTAATTTTTGTGAGAACTTTTAACTGTAGCAAAACTAAAATTAAAAACTCGAATTGATGAAATGAACGAGTCTTATAATTATGTTTTGTTATTACTATTTAATTGTAGCTATTGAAAGTTAAATGAGTGTGAATCTAAACTTAAGTTATGTAAAATACATTCTTTCAATTTGTTATTACCTTTGATGAATATGTTTTTAAAAATAAGCTTTTATGTAAACCAGTTTTGGGATTGTAAATTGTTTCAACATATGAGAGATTCTGTTGATTTGATATTCAACTTTTTCTCTATTACATATACTACTATCTTTTGTTTTGTTTAGTTTTTTGTCCTTTTTTTTTTTTTTTAATTTCTGGGTTTAGTTGTTATTGCTTAGGTCCCAGGAAACTAAACTTGGAAGCTGATTGTCAAAAAGATGAAGAAAAGAATTAGGCAAGTAGGGAAGTATTGCTAGCTTCACTATTGGAAACAAACAGAAACTTTTAGCTATTAAAGGATTAGTTTTCGAGTTTTCTGTTAACTAAACAAAACTTAGTAATAGTTTTCCTACCATTTGATTCCACCGTTTGTCACTTATGTTATGTTTAGTAAAATGGATAAAAAAAAAGGAAAGAATAAGAAGTGAAATATATAGGTGAAAGAAGTAAAATGATTTTCTCTCATATTATTTGGTAGAAAACAAAAGTGAAAAGAAAATATCAAATCTAATACATTTTACAAAAATATCTCAATACAAATAAAAATATGATGAATGGTAAAGATTAAAATTGTTATTTTACACCTCATTTGTTTGTATAACTTTTTTCCTCCTCTTTTCTTCTCAAAGTTGGAAGGATTAAAAATTAGTGGGCCTCATAAATTTTCATTTTCTTTTTTCTCATTTCCTCTCTACCAAACAACTTAAAATTCCATTTTTCTCTTTAAAATCCTTTTTCCATTTTTTTTCTCTCTCTTTTCCACCCAACCAAACACACAGTTAAAGTTTTCTTGGCTAATGAAAGCTCAAAAGCTAATCCTATTAAACAAAATACAGTTGTCTTCTTATCAATTAAATTTTAAAACTTGTATTTTGTTATCTATAATATATTTTTAAGGACACTTTATAAGAACACCACAAAAGTTTGGATTTAGACTGACATATGTCCGGAAACAAAACTATAATGACTGTAAATGACTGTAGATGACTATAGGCCGCAAGTTTTAATGCATTTGTATGTTTTGATTTTTTTTTATTTTATTTTGTAAATGATTGTAATGTGGTGTGTCAAACAATGTTATAAAGCTACAAGCACAACCCTTGATCAATTGTTTACATGTTCTCATTGTGACCGCAACATAAGAGGAACTCCAAAGTACTTTTTTCAATTTTTAAATAATCACACATTATATTTAATGTAATTATATACTTTTTGTCAAATTATAATTAGAGATAGTACCAAAGAGGTATCTTATGTTATTTGTTCCATACAAATTTTTTATAAATTAAATTTTTATCTAAAAATATTTAAAAAATAACGTCTATAAATTCATTCATGGCCGAATATAAAAAGCTATACAAGATATTCAGATGCGAAGGAATACTTTTTGTAAATCAAGATTGGTCAAACTGAATTATGATATTCAGGAAAAAGAAAATTAGCTTACATTTTATATTATTGCATTCTAAATTATAAATAGACCCAATACAATTCTCCTCTGTGTGTGTGTGTGTGTGTGTGTGTGTGTGTGTGTATATATATATATATATATATATATATATATATATATATGCATATATTTTACATACAAACAAGAAATTTCACTAGTTTTATTGAAAAGAGATGTGTGAAAAGTAAAAAAAAAAAAAAAAAAAAAAAAAAAAAAAAGAAAAAAAAAAAAACCCAATAAATGCACTCAATATATAATTCCCATCTCAAGAAAATAAATATAAAAAAATTCCCATCTCAAAAAAATAAATATAAAAATCAATCTCAAAAAAATAAATATAACAAAAAGCCGTTGGTTGGCTTTTTCCATTTTTAATACTCTCTACCATATAATTCTCTTAAAAAAAAAAAAAAAAAAACCTACTGTGAATCAAATGCATCGAACATGGTATTGACAGCCGACCAAAATGAGCCATCCAAGCCAGAGAAGTGCCTGCCATGTTCTTGAAAAAATTAACTAGTGCGTGCCCAAGATCTTGGGCAAATACAATCCGAATATTCTATTGAGAACGACACACTTTGATAACATTATTGATCTTCATAGTAATGTCAAAGGTGTAATAAAAAAGTCCATTTAATCAATTTTATTTTAACTGATTTATTTTTACAGTAAAAAATTATCAAAAAATATTAAATTTTAATTCAAATTAAAAATTCAAGTTCGGTGAACTTAGTTCGAATTACTCTCAACCCCATTTTAAAATATATATATATATATATATATATATATATATATATATAGTAACTGTAAAACAACACACAACATTGATATAACACAATGAACAAAAATTGTTAAGACTAATAATTGTTTAAAGGGAAAAAAAAATAATAAAGGAACACGAATATTTACACAACTAAATAGATACAATTGAAAAAGGATTTTAGATGAACATCATTACAAGAACGCCATTTTCCATTTCACACCCCCACACATATAGATCCGTCTAATTTCTTCAAAACCCTTTCCAAGTTTCAACCATTACAAAATTTCTCCAACAAATTCTCTCACCGACACAAACCAACAAAAACGACGCATTCAATTGCCGACCTTGAAGAAAACGACACCGTCCTCCTCCTCGTCTTCGCACGATCCGAGCCGGCGAATCTTTCCTCCGGCGACTACCGCTGGCGATGACGACGGCGACGAGGCGGCGGAGCCAGCAGCCCCCGCCGCGGCGGCCAAGGCCAAGCAGCCCTCGCTCCAGGACTTCCTGATCGGGTACGAGACGGACTTGCTCTTGGGCAGGCCGTGGGAGGAGCAGTGGATTTTGCGAGACTTGTGGAGAGCGCAGGTGCAGTTGCGGTGGTACGGACGGCGATCGATGGCGGTGTCGCAGCCGGCGATGCAGCCCTCGTACACGCACTTGAAGACTCCGTCGGCGGCCGCCATTGAAGCCACCGGTCACTTTCTCTCTCGAGAGTCTCTTGTTGCTATTCCTGAGGGGGGAGTTTTGTGGGGTTTCTGAGGAGAAACTTTTTTGAGATCTTTGATGGGTTGTGTTTATATAGAGTGGGAGAATACAAAATGGCCTTTGTTTTATTTATTTATTTATTTATGTTTATTTCATTGAAAGACAAAAAAAGAAATGAATTGTTGAGAGAGAGGGAGAAGGTGATGACAGGCAAAAAGGTTGGTTGTACAGGCTATCGGTATACGCGGTATTTATGCGATGGGGAAGGCGTGTCTAGTGGGAGCAATTTTGGACACTAGACTAGAATTCTCTCTCTCTTTTTTTTTAAATTTATTTTTTTATGGGTTATGGAAAATGCAATATTGGTAGAGGTTTTTTTTTTTTTTTTTAAAAAAAAAAAATTTTTAACAATTAGAGTCTCATTCATTTCACCAATTTAAATTTTTAATTTTAAATTTTTACAGTAAAAAATTCTCATAAAATGTCACATTTAACTTTTTTATTAAAGTAAAAAGCTCTCTAAAAATATCACATCTCAACTTTTGAATTGAAAACTCAAATCTACGAAGTAAATGAGACCAGAATTTAGATCCAAGTAAATGTTAATTTTGTATTTTTTTTCTTAAAAAGGATTTTTGTTTTCAGTAAGTATAGATATGGGTGCATTTTTTGTGGAGAAAATTATTTTGTTCTATTTGAGCGTTTGATTAGTTAGTTAATAGTTTGATCTGGAGTAAGAATAATTTTGTATCGCATTTCGTAAATTTTTAATTCAAACATGTACAAATATTATCGTTAAAAATTAATTTAATAGTTAAAAACAGCAATTCTTACCAATAGAGTAAAAATACATGCATTGTCATAAAAATTCCCATTTTTTAAAAGAATTTTTTAGTTAGTATTAAAAGAATATGGGTGCATTCATTTTATGGTAGAGAATGTTATTTTGCTCCATTAATATAAATTATGTTTTGGCCATTGTATTAAATTTTTCATTGTCTAATCTGGAGTATCGGCAAAATTATGTACCGGACATGTAAATTTTAAATACAAACATATATAATTCTAACTGTTATTAAAAACAACAATTTCTATAATGGAGCAAAAATTGCATGTCCTATCATAAAAATTTCTAAAAGATCTTGAGAAAAAAAAATTTTGAGATTTTTTTTTTTTTTTTGGTAACTATGAAAAGAATATTGATTATTTTTCTCAACAATCATATCATTAACTTCTATCAAGCTATCTCAAAGTCCAAAATTGTAAATAAGTTTGGCATGACATTTAAAATTGTGCTCTCTATTTCATCACATGATATAAGATTTTCCATTTATATTTTAGGAGATATTTATGGTAAGTCTTGAAAAAATGAATTATTGTAATTTTTTGTTTTCAAGTGTCAAATCTTGATTAGAAATCGTCGGTTTTATGGTATGTCTAGAAAAAATTAACTACCGGTAAATCTTAATATAATTTGATTATATCAGTTTTATGATATTGTCTAGAAAAATATTAACTACCGGTAAATCTTAATATAATTTGATTATATCAGTTTTATGGTATGTCTAGAAAAAATTAACTACCAGTAAATCTTAATATAATAGTATGTCTAGAAAAAATTAACTACCGGTAAATCTTAATATAATTTGATTATTTCCAACCATTAGAAACATGCATCATTAGTAGAAGTCCCTACCATAGAAGGACACTTCATTTCACTGTGATTTTATCTTTAAAAACACATAATACTAATTAGTGTTGTAAAGGAAAAGGGCTAGTTGAATTTAATTCGACTTTGTTTTTGATACGTAAAAATTTTGTCCCCTTTTAAAAAAGAAAACTTGGAAGTACGCTAGTAGAATATTTGAATTCTACAAGTTAATATTGAGTTAGGTGTTGATTTAATGCTAAACAATATTCCAACTATGATTTGGCCTTTCTTGAGGAGGGTATTTATTGTAAGGAAAAGTGTAGCAAAGAGTTGGTAGAGAAAAATAGCTGGTAAAGTTTCTAACAAGATAATCCTAGCTGGTAAAGTTTTAAAAAAAGGCATTGTAATTTCAAAAAAAAAAAAAAAAAAAAAAAAAAAATTGTTTCTATAAGGTATTGTTAATCGTGATCATCGGGTTTTGTATAGGTCATTTCGATGAATAATCGGATGGAACTATGGAGTGCCTAGGAAAAATAGAAAATAGAAAATGATGCTAAGCTGAGGAATATAGGGTTGCCGATTTATGTGACAAAACATGAGTCTTGGCTTGCACTAGGGCACAAAATTCGTAGTGTTTGTATCGTAGGGTTCAAAAACAAGTGTTATTTTGTATCAAAATTCTAGAGCCCGTCTACTATATATATATATATATATATATATATATATATATATATAAATGCTCTTTATCAGCCAAACATGGAGCAAATTAATAAGAAGCCAGTCAAATAATTGTCCGTCCTATGATATGGTCACATAAAAGTGGTCCTGCAGTGTGACAATTCAATTCAAGGGGACAAAATGGATAAGAAGCACCCGTTTGCATGTCTTAGATTCCTATAAGATGGAAGTTTGCTATATTTTGGTTGTAAATAATATTAACAATAGTGGAATTGAAGCTTGCAAGCTTGCAATCAGTTGGCATAAGCCCCGCCTCTTATTATTAGGGTCAAACTTGACATGTAGAAAGTTTGGTTTCTTCTCAAAGGAGGAACTCTAGTTTTGTTATGTTGCTTATTCTAAAGGAACGTTCATAAATCTAAATTGAATAAATAAATTAGGGGGCAAAATGTAATAGAGTAATGCTTTCATGGGCCAAACTAAAAAAAAAAAAAAAAAAAAAAGTGAATGAAAAGTAGGGGGAAAAATGCAAAGACGTAGACTACTTTCAAGTTATCCACTCATTGTTAATTAGTTCTTAGTGGGATTGGGGTAGCGTGCTTATTTTTTAGTGTACATAAGGAGTCACTTTAACCTAATGTGAATATTTCTAAGCAAATGGACAGTGGTTTTATCTTCCTTGCACTTTTCTTCTATAGTATATATAAATATAATAAAGGGAAATAGTAGAAAATAAGCCAATATGAAAAGCTTAAGAAAGGAAATAGGCCAATTTTTAGTTATAGAAATTAATAGGCCATAACTTGTCAAGTTATGGTTTATAATCAGATAAGTTATGGACAAACTTGTCAAGTTATGGTTCATAACCGGACAAGTTATGGACAATTATAAATAATAACTTGTCAAGTTATGGTTCATAACTTATGTAAACTATTGACCTATTAATTTTAATTCATCTCAAATTTTGGCATATTTTTCTCTTTCTCCCTATAATAAAAGCACATGCATGTACCATCTCATTTAAATCTAAACATACATAAAAAAAAAAAAAAAAAAAAAAAAAATCAAAACGGTTGCTTCTCCTTTTACCATGTTTCAACCCCTAAATTATTTCTTCGTATTTTGTTTTTGTTTTTGTTTTTTGTTTTTACTTGTTCTATTCTTTTCACTTTAAGGTTTTTTTTTTTTTGGCTTAAGACTCTTATACAGTTTTTTCTCTTTTTTTTTGTCTTTTTACTTTTAAAATGTTTTTTTTCTTTTTTTCTTTTCTATATTGTCATTTTTTTGTTTGTTTTTTCCTCTAATATCTCTCATATTTTTTTTAAATAATTTTTTTATATAAATTACTACCTTTTTCTCACTTTCTTTTAATTAAATTAATTCTTTTCAAATATCTCCCTACTTAATTAAGTTTTTTTTTTGTCAAAAGTCTAATAAACTTTGATTCTTTTTCCAAGTGATTTTTTTTTAAAATATTTCTCTTCCTCTTGCTCTAATTAATAGACTTAATTTAAAAAAGACTACATGTTTTGAGGGGGATTAAACTCATAAAATTATTCTTCATGTGAGCATGTGTCTTAATTATTATATCTATTTATATATAAGAAATGGTAATGTGTACTTGTTACAGTACACTTTTCAACCAAAATGACGTAGTTTTGGTTGAAAATGTACAGTCATTTTCAATTAAAACTACATCGTTTGGTTAGCGTGTTCTTTTTATTTTTTACCTTGAATTTTATTTTTTTCCATTTTAGTCCTTTTTATTTTTATTTTTTTTAATTTTTGTCCCTAGCATTTTATTTTTTCGTCTTCTTTTATATTAAAACTTACTTTTTTTGCAAACTGTTCTAAAACTTATTTATTTCTTTAATTTGGTCCTTTTTGACCCATTTTTTATTTTTATCCCGAAACTTTAAATTTTTATTTTGCTTTTTTTTGTCCTAAAACTTATTTATTTATATAGTTTAGTCCTTTTTTTGACATTTTTAGGCTTCTTGCCCTAAAATTTTACTTTTTTTTTTTTTTTTTTTTTTGATTCCTCTTTGAGATTTTATATTCATATATTATATACTTTAAATAATACTATAATAATTAAAACTTAATACACGATTACTCCCCACTTGCATCGCACGTTGAGTTGAGCTAATATTTAAAAGAAGAGAGAAAATGCTTCTAGTGCAAGCTTTAACGTTTATGTTTTCATTCCAATTCCACACCAACTGCACCTACTACTATTATTCCTAGCAATGCAATAACACAAATTTGCATTGAGATTTGCTCTAACCCAAAATGGTTGGATCTTACTTGGGCTCATGAGCTAACTTCAAAGACTAAAATTTGAATACTTTGATATGTAATTTTTCTAGAGAAAATAATATATTACATATATTATACATGCGTGCGTGTATAGCTAATAGAAGGTTTCGGAAGAAAGTCACAATCTTGTGGTTCAGAGAACTTGGTCAGGTCATGACACTTGGTGGGAAGAATATCTCCAAGTGTTAGGGAGGCAGAAAATCAGGAACGAGCAAATGGTGGAGACCTAATAAGACAAAAGCAGTGTCATGTGCGACCTGAATGTGAGCCATGTGGAAAATGTTGGCTTTAATTCTTAAACCACGTACTAAAAAGTACCACACTAAATTATTAAGAAAATAAATTAAAATACATATTTATCTCTTTTAGTACAGTTTTAATTTATAATAAAAGATCTCTTTAATAATGTGTTCTTAGAGTTATCACCTTACTCAGTTAAATCACGAGATTTCTAAATAAGTAATTTTTTTTCTTAATTAGAAAGAGTAGAAATGTAGCGTATAATTTAATATATTGAGAACAATAACTGTAAATTTCTTAATATATTATTATATTAGACACCCATTAAATTTAATTAGATCATACCTAATGGATCATACCCATTAAATTTATTAACAATATTTAATATTCATTCATTTGATCCATACCTAATGGACTATCTTAAATTGATAACTTAATTTGTCCCATATCCCATTAATTTAAATAGTGATAATATAATTGTTAAATAAGAGGAAATAAATTTTCCAACAGAAAAGGCGTGCCATGTGGTTTTTCGAGTAAATGTCATGCGGGAAATTTTGGAAATTTGAATTTATTTTTTTTATTTTATTTATGGTACATGAAAATTTTGGCCCTTTTTTTATGGGGTATTGTTGCGGTGGAAAAGTGTAGCAAACGGCAAAGAAGAGTTGGGAAAGAAATTAGGGGGCGAATTACCAACAAGACACTCATAGGTTGTCCAAAAGTTGGACATTAAAAGAAAAAAAGAAAAAAAAAAGTGTTTTGCGAGATCGGTTTAGGGATAATAAAAAAATAAAGCCTCTTTATATCAAAATGTGAAATCTACCTTGCGTTTTCAGAAACGGGTAAAATATTTGTTTTTAGTAGACATTACGGATTACTATAATCTATAATCTAATTTATTTATTATTGGATCCTTAATCTAATATTAGACTTATATGTGAGAAATTATGTGTTGTAAACTGTCATATAAAGTTAAGTCCATTTAAAAATGGTCTATTAAGATTTTGGTAATTTGAGTTTTAATGTATCTAATAAGGTGTGATCTTTTAATGTATAAAGACATAAGGGTAATTTTTATTTTTATGATTGACCAAAATAAAAATATCAAAAGATAATAGAGAAGTTATCTATATATAGTTGTTATGGTTTTCAAATCACACATAATATCATTCTATTCTTTTCTAATATTTCATCATAAGATAGAGAGAGCAAAGAGAAAGCTAAAGAATTCTCTAAGAAAATGTGTTGATTTTAAAGACAAATCGCACAGCTTTAAAGAGTAATTTATTATCATGGATTTAGGTGCGCTTCCGCTTATTAATCTATTGATTCTTGGTGATATAACAAAAAATATTTTCTGGATTTTGAGAGATGTTTTACATTCGAGAATATTTTCTAACAAGTGGTATCAGAGTTTCTTCGTGTTGAATCATTAAGAATAAATTTTGAATGTATTCATATTTTTTTTTACTATTTTCAGTTTAAAAAAAATGAAAAAGGGGATGTTATTGACCGGTGGCAACTTTTTGCCACCGGCTCAATTAAATCCGGACACGGTCGTGAGGCCGCGCCAACAAGGATAGCCGAAGCCAGCGGCGGCCATTAAGAAAAAGAAAGTATTTGCTTTCTTTTAGGTTAGGCTGGCGACAGTAAAGACCGCCGCTGGTGTCTGGTCATACCAGCATAGCCCAACGTGGTCACCTAGTCGCGACATCTATAACTGGCGACCAAACGGTTGCTAGCTCACTTAGGGGTCGAAGGAGACCCCTAGGGTTTGAGATGCAAGGACCCAATTGGGCCCCTGACTTGAGAACACAACTGCGGGCTTGGCCCGCAATTGTATATAAAAAAAAATTAGGGCATCAAGCCTTTTAGGATGAATTGGGCCCGTGACTTGAGACAGGCTGCGAGCTAAGCCATACGTCATATATATATATATATATATATATATAAAAAATGGGTAGACTGGTTGGAATAAGGATCCAGGTTGGGTTGACCCGACCCGGTCCAGCCATGACCAAGTCAGCAATTGACTTTGACTGTTGACTTGACTTTGACCTCTTTTTTCTTTTGGTCAATTTTGGTGCAATTTAAATTTGAATATAGATATGTTTATATATATTGAGATGAATTAATTGAAATAACATGTCACCAAAGTGATCTCTCTTGTGTAAATTAATTTGTTTTGAAATATAAATGGTTGTGTGCATCTAACCTATGTGAATATTGACCGGCCTAAAGGAAGGTTGATATTTAATAGAATTGCATGGGCACCTGTGGTAATAAATGCGTGATGATTATTCAGTTTTACATGTGAACAATAGATCGGCCCAAAGGAAGATTTATTATTCGACATGTTCTTATTATCAGTGTTTGATTACTACACCAAGATATCATTTACAACTTAATATTTTTTTTCAAAAATAAAATATTAATGGAGTGTCCGGTATCTTGAGATGGGGTTTACCTTTATTTGAAGTTTATTGCTATTTTTGTTTTGAGACCTATATGAGCTTGCTTTATTTGTTTGTTATTATCTGGATTTAGTTACAAACACTCCTGCTAATATTACTGCCAACATCAACTCTATTCCTATGCTAAATGGCACTAACTTCAAGTCATGGTAAGAGAACCTTATGATAATTGTCAGAGTCATGGGTCTCGACCTAGGGTTAAGGGTTAATTCTCCTGCACCTTCTACAGATAAGAGTACCTCTGATGAAAAGAGGGATATGGAAAGGTGAGAGAAATCAAATAGCATGTGTATAATGATCATGAAGAAGACCATTCTAGAAGCATTCAGGGGTACAATATCTGAAAAGATTACTATAACTAAGAAGTTCCTTGCAGACATTGAAAAGAGATATTTCAAGTTTCATCAAGTGATCATCTCATTCAGTTTTGAGTTGAATTTGGTTGATGATTGCATATACCATAAGTTATGTGGGAGCAAGTATATTTTTCTGATTTTATATGTCGATGACATTTTGCTTACCAACAATGATATATGTTTATTACATGAAACCAAGAGATTTCTAACTAAGAATTTTGAGATAAAAGATCTTAGTGACGCCTTTTTTGTATTAGGCATAAAGATACACCAGGATCACTCTCGGGATATTCTTGGATTATCACAAAAAAGTTATATTGAACAGATTCTCAAGAGATATGGCTTGCATGATTGCAAATTAGGTGATACCCCTGTGGTAAAGGGAGACAAGTTTAGTATCAATCAGTGCCATAAGAATGATTTTGAGGAAAAGGAAATGCAGAAGATTCCTTATGCATCAGCAATAGGAAGTCTAATGTATGCTCAAGTTTGTACGCGACCAGATATTGCATAAATTGTTGGGATGTTGGGTAGATATTTAAGCAATTCAGGTGTAGATCATTAGAAAGCAGCCAAACGGGTTTTGCGGTATTTACAGAGAACAAAAGACTACATGCTCACGTATTGGAGGTCGGATCAACTTGAGATCGTTGGTTATACTGACTCTGATTTTGTGATAGTATGAAATCTATGTCGGGCTATATCTACCTGCTAGTTGGGGGTGCTGTCTCCTGGAAGAGTGCTAAACAGTCTCTTATAGCCTCTTCTACCATGGCGGTAGAGTTCATAGCGTTTTATGAGGCATGCAATCACAGAATATGACAGCGAAATTTTGTCACGGGGCTGCGCATAGTGGACGGTATTGAAAGACCACTCAAGTTATTTTGTGACAATAAGTCGACAATTCTGTATTCCAACAACAACAGGAACTTGACAAAGTTAAAGCATATAGACATCAAGTTCTTAGTTGTTAAAAAAAGTTTATAGTGGACAAATGTCTATAGAGCACATCGGTACAAACTCCATGGTTGCGGATCCGTTTACTAAGGAATTGTCATCCAAGTGTTTCATTAGCACACACCTCGTATAGGTGTCATGTCATTTGAGGATATTCAGTTTTAGTAGGAGTTTGTAATTTTAAATGTTTTTTTGACATAGAAATATTTTCAGTTATTTCAGTTTATGGATATTTTGAGGTTATTTTTTGCAGAAATAAAGTTTTGGTTTATTTACACTCTGATTTTGGTATGGTTTGATCTCACTAAGGTTTAAGGCTGGACCAGTTAGAAATAGGCATGTTAAGATCACATTGCATGAAATTTTCATGCTACACATTCACATCGTGATCCGTGTCATTCAGTTGTATCAGCATACGTGACCATTGATGGGTTGAGTTACGACAGATGTGACGAAGGCTGCTTTGATCTTATGTTGGTATGATTGATGGACCGGATTGGATGCAGATACATTTCGATAATGACAACAAGTTGAGCTCGTAAGGTTATTTTTGCAAAGCATAATTATAAGGTTACACATATAGCCCAATTGGGAGATTGTTGGATCCTTAATCTAACATTGAGCTTATATGTGAATAATTATGTGTTACAGATTATCATATAAGGTTAAGCCCATTTAAAAATAGTCTACTAAGGTTTGGGTAATTTAGGCTTTAATATATCTAATAGGTTGTGAGCCTTTAATGTGTAGGGACTTAAGATTAATTTCTGTTTTTATGATGGGCTAAAATAAAAATACCAAAAAATAACAGGGAAGTTATTTATATATAGTGGTTATGGTCCCCAGATCACATGTATTATCATTATTATTTTTTAAATCCCATCATCATAGAGAGAGTAGAGAGAAAGCTAAAGAATTCTCTAAAAAAATGTGTTGATCTGGAAAACACACCGCACAACTCTAGAGAATAATATATTATCATGGATTCAAGTACGTTTCCACTTATTAATCTGTTGATTCTTGGTGATATAACATGAATGTTTCTTAGATTTTGAGAGACGTTTTACATCTAAGGATATTTTCTAACATCTATAACTTATATAGAAGTGGGAATAACTTTTGTACTTCAACAATTATTTGAACCAATATAAAAGTTTAAATTTATTCTCTTCAATGGTTCATATTTTATTCACATAGCTTCTCACACACCTAGTGCAATAAAACCACTATAAAATAATATTATATATTATTTATATTATTGGTACTGAGAAAAAAAATATTATTTTAGTAAGATTATTAGTTATTAATAAATGAATAATTTATTAATTTATCAGTAAATAAATATTTATTAATTTAAGAAGGGTTTTACATTTTAATAATATTTGTCATTTTGATACATGTATTATTCTTTTGACCAAAATTCATCTATGAGTTATAAATATATTAAAAAAAGTGTGTAGTCAAAATTAATAATTTATATATAAAATTTCAAATGTTATCATATATATAATAAATGTTATATACATGTACATAGAAGTCTAAAAATTATTGTAAGTACATTATACATAGAACGATAATAAATGCAGACATAAACATAAAATTGATGTACATATTTTTCAAATTTAATACTTAAAAAAATGTCCTTAATATGAAAATATTTATAGGTTATTTATTATCATTTTTTGTATATGATTAATAATTAATTTTGTTTTTATTTGGCCTTAAAAGAATTCGAAAAAATTTATTATCTTACACGTGAGATTATTAATTTAATACATTGGTCCAAATCAGGACCAGAAAATTTTATTATTTAATTGAGGTTATTAATTTATCGAACACTTATTTATCAGTTTTAGTAAACTAATTAATTATTAGTTGATTTGTTATATATTATAATATCGACATATTAATAAATACTATGTTAATATATTTTATCTTTTAAATTACTATTACTTTATATATTAGTATATGTTAATATATCAATATATTATATATTAGTATACATTAATATATCAATGTATTAGTTATTCTGTGGGAAAATGTGACGGACACCTGGACCAACGGTACCACGACACGTGGCTGTACTTCCTCTCTGCCAAGTACACAACCCTCGACGCTTCGTTTCCCTCAAGATCAGTTGCAGAGCCTGAAGATGAAGTCCACGATCAGGGTGACGACCCCATGTGGCGTCGACGGATGACACCGCCTGGATCTAGGCGTCAAGATCCCTCGACCGCACAAAAGATCGCTAGAAAGGACAAAAGAGGCTAAAGAGTCCTGACGACGAGGGGAACATCCCTTTAAGACACGATGGGTTACGTGCAAAAGTGAGAGACGTCTGACAACATTAATTGCAAGTTTACAAACCGCCCTTGTAACACCCTGAAGAATTAATTGAGATTAATTATGGTAATTGAGATTATTAGTGTGCCTAATCTGATTTAATTAATTGAGTTTTAATTAATAAATGTTTCTGAAATGAGAGTTTAAATAATTCCAAGGCATTTAAATTATTCACAGAAATTTATTTTAATCCATAAGTGTGTGTGGGCGCATTTCTGAACTGTTACATTTTACACATGTCATTTTCTTTTATTTTTATTTTTCTTTTCTTTTTCTTTTTCCTTTCTTTTCTTTCCCTCTTTTTCCTTTTTCCTGTGCATCTTCTCTCTCTCTCCCGCTCTTCACTCCCGCTCACTCTCTCTCTCTCTCTCTCTTCGGTTTTTGTGTCCCAAATCAAACGGATTTTGAGCCAAGGACGAGTTTCAAAGTATTTTCAACATCAAGAGAAAGATTCGAGGTAAGATTATTGAAAGAACCTCTCTTGAATCTCAAGCTTTTGAATTTCAAAACTTATTTTGGTTCAAACCGGATTTTTGATGATTTTTGAGTAAAACTAGAGTAGAAATTGGAGGTCTTGGGTTCTTTGGACTTGTTTCAGGACCTAAAACCTTGATCTAGTGGTTTCCCTTTGAAATATTTGGATTTAGGACTGGATTTGCAGGTTTTGGACTGATTTCTGTGAGCTTCTCTCACGTAGTCGATTCCACTGGTCGACCTGTGCGGTCGACCGGATTGCAGGCTAACCGGTCAACCGGTCCGGTCAACCGGTGTGCACACTATCGGTCGACCGGTAGTGTTGCACTGCTCCGTCACCGGTCGACCGGTGCACAAGTGTAACGCCCTCTAGAATTAAACATGTTTAATTATGATGTTAAACTGTGGATTATTAGTGTGCCTAATTTGATTTTCACAATTAATAAAGGGACTTTAAGTTATTTTTAGTAATTAAAATTTCACCCCAAAGATTTTTAGAAAATACACTTAAAATTTAATACATTTTCCTTTTTCCATTTTTCTTTTTCTTTTTTTTCTTTCCTTTTCCTTTTCTTTTTCTTTTTTTTTTTTTTTTTTTTTTTTTTCTTTTTTTCCTCCTTTCCTTCCCGTCATGAGCCCCCTCTCTCTCCCTTTTTTTTTTTTTTTTTTTCTTCTTTCTTCTCTGGTCCTCCCACGCACAGCCATCTCTCTCTCTCTCTTTCTCCATTTTTCTTCACGCCAGCCACCTCCTTCCTCCGGGATCTCTCTCTCTCGCCAGTTGTCTTCTCTCTCTTCCTTGCTCTCTCTTTCTCTCCGGGTTTCTCTCTCTCTCTCTCTCGGCGGTTTGGCCGGGAAGCACAAAAAAAAAAAAAAAAGAAAATTGGGAGAAACCGAGAGAAACAAAGCTTCATCAACTAAATTGAGGTAAAACCCTTTGAAACCCACTCTCTAATTCGAATTATAAGCTTGAGAAAGTTTGATTTTGGTTAGATTTGAATAAATTTGAGTTAGGGTTTGGATTTGAACAATGATTGTTGAAATTGGATGAAATTTGGGGATTTTCGGTTATTGGACTTGTTTAATTGATTAGAAACCCATTTTGATGGATTCGGAGATATATATATTGAAATTGGATTTGAATTGCAGGTTTGGCATTTTTCCTATTTATGCCGGGCATCTTTGCCGAATTTCCCTAGAAACTTGTTTTTAAAACTGAAATTAAATAGGAAAACCAAACCTATGGATTGGATTCTAATTTTAAAGAACCCTAAATGGAATTATAAAGTCATTGTGAAACTTGGATTTGAGTAAAGGCACACTAATAGGAAACAATTAAACATGATTGACCTTAATTCGTTTTAGGAATGAGAAATATTTCCTAAGATATTGCTTTTGTGATAAAGCTAGTGGAGAAGTCAATCATTAAGGCTTAAGGAAAGCGAAGGCTAGGAGAACTGAGACTAGCCCATTTGATATCCAATGTAGGATATTCTTGTCCATATCCTTGTTAGCCTCATTTTAAATGATTTTGGCCTATGAAAATGTTTTAGAACAAAACATGTTTAAAGAGAAAATGATTTTAAAGGAAATAGCATGAATAATGCTATTAAGTTTTCCAATGATTTTGGAAATGAGATTCCAAAGCGTATCATTCCTTAAAATGAAATATTTAAGGAATGATACAATGCATGATGGCCTCAGAGATCGGGATGTGGGAATCGCATCCTTGGGGGCAGGTCCCGAAACCCGTACGGATCCGCTTCTTATTTAGTGGAACTATGGCTCTGCACTTTTTACGAGATAGACATTTTACCGCTTCTTGATTAGTGGTATGATGAGCTGTACATTTTCATTATATAGACATATTCTACTATGTGAGTGTTTCCTTTTTCAAAAAAAAAAAAAATGGATGATCGGTTCAGTGTACATCTTCGGACCGTGAGTGCCTTTATTTTAAATGCTTTATAAAATTATATCCTACTGGGCCTTTCACTCACCTTTTCCTGTTTATAAATGTATTAAACCCCTCCGGTGACGCGAGGAGTAGTCTTGGAATAGGTAGCTTTCACCGTGTCGTGGACTTGATCTCGGGAAGCAAAGAGTTGTATTCCCTCTATCTTTTATCTTCAGGCATGTATAAGAGATTATGGATTGTAAACTTAAATGTTGCTAGATTGTGGTTGATGTCACACTTACTTATATTATATTCATGTATGCTAAACACCGTGGAATTCACGATATGATACCGGTGGCGTGGTTTTAAACCGGTTTGGTTGGAAATTCCACCACCGTTCTTGAAATTAAATCTCTCCATCGAAGGGGACTCGTTTGGAAATACCTGGATGTTTTGGATTTGAATGAAATTAAAATTTTTGCTAATCTCTCTTTTAAACAGGTTTAAGTTTCTAAACGAGCCTCCACGTCACCAACCCCGGTTTCGGGGGCGTGACAACAAGGGTTTGACCCTGTTTGGCCTGAAAAGTGTTGTTTTGACCCCTGTTTTCGGGGAGAACCCAAATTAGCTTCATTTGGAGACTTGGGATGAAAGGATTAGCATCTTTAATACCTGATTTGATAATAAAACCCTTGGAATGAGAATGGATTAGAACACACTAATTGAAAATCTTGGTACATAAGTGAGATTGGATTGCTTTAGGAATGAGAATTTATCCTAAAGTGTTGTCTTGTATCAGTGATCACTGATGATTCAGACTGGAGGGGCTTGAGGAAGCGAAAGCCGGAAAAGGCAATGCTAGTCCCAGGTTTGATTGTGCGAGGTAGGATTTCTATCCCTTTTCCTTGTGAGCCTGTTTTGAAAACGTTTTAAAGAAAGGGATTGGTTTGCGAAAGAAAAATGTTTTAAAAACCATGGCTTGTTAGTTTCTGGAAATCCTTGGCTTGTCCTGTCCTTGGAATCCATAGCTTGTCTAGTCATGGAACCTCATGGCTTGCCCAGTCATGGGGCTCGTAGCTTGAGTAGTTCGTGGGGTCATATGAACGATTTCATAATGTTAAATGAATGATTTCTTAAGAAAAGAGATCTTGTGAATTGGTAATAGAGTCTATTGTTGTAAGCCTAGATAGGATGCGGAGAGTGCATCCTCGGGGGCAGAACCCGAAACTTGGTCTGGCTAGGCGAGGCACTTGGTGAGGTGAGTAATTTGTACTAATTACTTGCTGAAGCCTGTAATATGGTTATTTTCAGTTATATTTCCTTTGAGAAAAAGGATGTGAGGTTCCGGCTGTTCTGTCGGAGCTGAATGTCTTATTTTATTCAGTTATTCATTTATGCGCTCATTTATTTTAAGTATTTCAAATTATATCCTACTGGGTCTTTCGCTCACGTTTTATGTTTTAAATGTTAAACCCCTCCCAGGAGATTCGAGGAGCGGTGTATCGTAGCTGAGTCGTGCTATGAATTGATCAAGTGAGGATTGTGTTCATCCTCTGATATAAAGTGTAAGGAACTGACGAATTCTGTAAACTTATTAATATTTGGATTTACTAGACTGTGGTTGATGTCTGTTGTAATAATTATTTACATGAGCATGTATGTACGATACTGTATCTCCTGTGAGGCGGAGCCCTGTGTGTCAGAGGCTCCTGGATTATGTAATTTATTTATATTTTAATGTAGCTAAGTGTGGGACCCGGTTGGGAATCTGCTTTTTTAATCCCAAATCGAGTTCCACGTCACCCACCCCATTTGGGGGGCATGACATCCCCACAGGGGACAGAAAAGCATTACGGAGAGGTAAGTAATAGAAGACTAATTGGTTGAGTGAACAATATTGATTAGTGGGCTATGTCTGGGCCTAGAAAGGGGGAGCACTTGAGTGCTTCTACCTATGAGGAAAACCCACTCAGCGAAGGAAGCTCAAGTATAAAAGAAGAAGGACCCCCGATAGGGAGAGGGTCCAGAAGAGAAAAAACAAGAGTAAGAGATAGCAATTTCTGTAAATTGTAATCTCCTCAAAAGAAATACAACACACAGTAGATGTAGCTCTGATTTTATATAGTGAACCACTATAAAATTTCTCTTGTTCATTTATATATAGTTCATTCAAACACACAAATACTCAAATAGAACAAGTATCCACACTTTCATTACATCCATAAGCCGGTAATTCGGAGGGTAACCCCAAGGTAATTCGGCGGGTTTATTGTTGACGAAATCCAACCGTCAACATTAGTTATGACGTATTTTATATTAAAAGTAAATTTGTTAATGTATGATGAGCATGTATTATTAGTTTCTTGCTAGTATTAAGTATGTTAATATATATAGATATATTTACCATATTAACATATAAATTTTTTACCATTGCTTTTTTACATTTGTTAATTTGTTAATATATTAAGTTTCATGTTTTATTTTATCTTTTATATTAGTATGTTTTATATATAACTTTTTTGTTACTTGTATATCCATATATGTATATTAGTATGTACTAAATATTACAAGTAAGTCTTCTAAAAAACAAAATTATATATATATATATATATATATATATATTACATAAGGATGTGCTAGTTGTATTTGAATTGTGTTGAGGAAAAAAGCAATCCAAGAAAAGACAAACAAAAGGAAAACAAAAAAAGTCACTTCCACACTCTCATCCATCGGCTAAAAAGAGACAAAAAAGAGACGATTCGTAACTTACAGGATGAATCGAAGTGATTTTTAACCAAATACTTCAATTTTCTTCATGAATTGTACCATCAACCAACAAAACCAAAAATCTCTAAGCAACCAGAAGCAATTGAGTAGACGAATCCAAAAAAAAAAAATCAAAATAAATTTTAATTTAGAAATCAAGAGAAGAAAAAAAAAAAGCTTGCAGGAATTAAACCACCGACCGAGCTTTCCTTTCTGTCTGAAGCTAAGAAACCACCGGTCTGCCCTGTTGGGATTTGTTTCCCAATTTGTGTATTGATTGTAATCAGGATTTGATTGGCATTATTTTGGGAATGTTTTGCTGGGATGATTGCTTTTGAAAATGTCTATGCAGCTAGCAAGTTTCTTTTGGCAGGTTTAAAAAATTCAGAAACTTGTTTTAGTTTCTATTTTTCTAAGTCAACCATTGATTCAAAGATGGAAAATTAATTTGATTGATTCTTGATTGAGATTTCATAGCTGAATGATCTTCCTATGTTGCCTAAGAACGTGTCCAGGTTCGTTTATCAGTTTTGGGAAGATTTTAGAATTAAAGAAGATTGATTCGTCTGGTTTTGAGAAAGTTGGTCGTAACAGCTATGTTGCAGGGTTGTTGCAACAGGATCTGCAACAAATATGGTTCAACGAATTAATTGAAGATGTGTCAAGCTATTCACAACTTGCTTATTTATTAAAAGAGTCTTTGAAGTAATTGTACGCCTCTTGATGAGTTTTTACATGGTTATGAGACAGGGGTGAGCATTTGTATTGTGAGAGATGATTTGAGTGTTTTTCGGAAGAAAAACTTAGTTGGAGGGATTCCAATGTTTAAAGTTGAGGGGATCTCGCTGTTCAAGTCCGTTGGGAAAATTGCAAGTTCATAGGCGTCTTCTTAGAGATGGAGTCTCGGGTAGATTAAGTCCAATTGAATTGTAAAAGAGTTCTTAGTGGATTGTTCATCATCTGGGCGTGGCCTCGCGGAGTAGGGTGTTACCGAATCACGATACTATTTCTCTCGTGTTCTTTTATTTTATGTTTCTGCATTATTCATATTATCTTATAAAGTGTTAAAAGACTAAAACCGGTACTAACATGCCCTTTTATTATCCACCGGAGGAAAGCCATCGACTCAATTCTTTGAAAAACAATTCATCTATTTGCTTGCAATATACGTTGGCTTTGAACACAATCACGTTGCAGCCGACAAACTCACCAAAAAGAGAATTTTAAAAATTTACGATAATGAATATATATTATAATCCAAAAAAAAAAAAAAAAAAAAAACAGAGATCTCTGAGTATCCACAACAGAGAAGAGACTAACCCACAACCAAATGAATTGAAAAAAAAAAAAAAAAAAAATTGTAATTTAGAAATTAAGAGGAGAAGGAAAAAAAAATACAATATAGATGATGTTCGATTTTAAACATGGGCGAGCTTTTCTTGACTGGCTGAAGCAAGAAACACTTCCCAATCTTTTATAAATCTCTAGAGTAATTGACCACCGATCTAATCCCTTCATAATCAATTGTCCATTTCACTTGCACTACAAGTTTTGGCTACCATTCTATGAACACAATTATCAGCTGATTTTTTCACCGATAGTTGTTAGTTAATTGACAATTATCGTAAATTTTTTTTGAGAAGTTATCGTATTTTTTTTTTTTTTTTAATTAGCAAGGAAAGAGGACAAACAAATAAATTCAGTAATGAAAGAAAGCGGACAAATTAAAAACTCGAATCAGCGAACTAAACGGGCCTTCAATAAAAATCTATCACACAAAAAAAATAAAAACAAAAAAAAAATAAAAGGGGCATAATGAGAAACAAAAAGTAAAAACACCTACTTGCTTTAAGACGTTTTATTATATTTGTTGTGATTATTTTTAGACGTATTACTTGTTGGAAAAATGACAAAACAAAATTTTAAATTTTTTTTAATCAAATAATCTAAAGTCAGATCTTGTTCATAACATTATATATCATAAACTATAAAGATCTAAATCATAATTTAAGAAGATTAACATTAGCACTTTAGACAAAATTGCAAGATCGAGAACAACAATCGGTAGAGTCTCAATTAACTGGACTTATTTGCTATTCTCTTTTCCACCATTGGAATGCTAGTAGGCACACGTCGTTCAATCTACTCTTCATATCTCCTCTCCTTCCACCTACAAGAGAGCTAAAATAAAATAAAAATAGCGTATCAAATACTATGATTAAAAATTGCGTATCAAATACTATCACATTTTTCTATGCTAAAAATTTCATGGGATATAGAGGCAAATGATTTTTTTAAAGGATTTTTAAAAAGAAAAAATAGCCTAAATTTTGTAAAATTAGTAAAATTGTTATTTTTTTTATTAACTTAGTGGTAAATCACTGATTAACTTCATAGTTATCAGTGATTGACTAGTCTATCACTTATTGATTTAGCAGCCTGTAACACCATGAATAATTAATTGAGATTAATTAAGGTAATTAAGATTATTAGTGTGCCTAATCTGATTTAATTAATTGAGTTTAAATGATTCCAAGGTATTTAAATTATTTACAGTAATTTATTTTAATCCAGAAGTGTGTATGGGTGCATTTCTAGACTGTCATATTTTACACACGTCATTTTCTTTTATTTTCCTTTCTTTTCTTTTTTTTTTTTTTCCTTTCTTTTCTTTCTTTCCTTCTTTTCTCTCCCGTGTGGCTCACTCTCTTCCTCTCTTTCTCTCTTTCACTCTCCCGTGCTCTCTCTCCCTCTCTCTCTCGCTCCCATTTTTGTCTCAAATCAAGACCGGATTCGAACCAAGAGTGATTTCAAAGAGTTTTCAACATCAAGAGAAGGATTCAAGGTAAGATTACTGAAAGAACCTCTCTTGAATTTCAAGTTTTTCGGTTTAAAACTTACTTTTTGGTTCAAAACGGATTTTGATGATTTTCGAGTAAAACTAGAGTAGAAATTGGAGATCTTGGGTTCTTTGGACTTGTTTTAGGACCTAGAACCCGGATCTACTGGTTGTCCCTTGATATTTTACGAATTGGGACTGGATTTGCAGGTTTTTGGACGGATTTCCGCGAGTTTTCGCGAACTAGGGATCTCCAACGGTCGACCGGATCTTACTACGGCCACCGGCCGACCGGTCCGGTCGACCGGATGCACACCACTGGCCGACTGGTGGTGATGCACTCCTCTGTCTCCGGTCGACCGGTGTACACGGGGTTTGACCCTGTTTGGCCTGAAATTGTCGTTTTGACCCCTGTTTTCGGGGAGAACCCAAATTAGCTTCATTTGGGGACTTGGGATGAAAGGATTAGTATCTTTAATCCCTGATTTGATATTTAAAACCCTTGAAATGTAATTTGAAACATGAAAATGGATTAGGGCACACTAATTGGAAATCTTGGTATATGATTGAGATTGGATTACTTTAGGAATGAGAATTGATCCTAAAGTGTTATCTTGTATCAGTGATCGCTGAGGATTCAGACTGAAGGGGCTTGAGGAAGCGGAAGCCGGAAAGGGCAACGCTAGTCCCAGGTTTGATTGTGCGAGGTAGGATTTCTATCCCTTTTCCTTGTAAGCCTGTTTTCAAAAATGGTTTTGGCCTTGAAAATGTTTTAAAGAAAGGGATTGGTTTGCGAAAGAAAAATATTTTAAAAACCATGGCTTGTTAGTTTATGGAAATCCTTGGCTTGTCCTGTCCATGGAATCCATAGCCTGTCTAGTCATGGAACCTCATGGCTTGTCCAGTCATGGGGCCCGCGGCTTGAGTAGTTCGTGGGGTCATATGAATGATTTCATAATGTTAAACATATGATTTCTTAAGATAAGAGATCTTGTGAACTGGTAATAGAGTCTATTGCTATAAGCCTAGATAGGATACGGAGAGTGCATCCTCGGGGGCAGAACCCGAAACCGGTCTGGTAGGCGAGGCGCTTGGTGAGGTGAGTAATTTGTACTAATTACTCGTTTGAAGCCTCGTGATATGGATTATTCTTTTATTATATTTCCTTTGAGAAAAAGGATGTGAGGTTCCTACTGCTTGCAGCCGGGTGAATGTCTTATTTATTCTATTATCGCACTTATTTATTTGTTCGTTTATTTAAATTATTTCAAATTATATCCTACTGGGCCTTTCACTCATGTTTCAAATGTTTAAACCCCTCCCGGAGATTCGAGGAGCGGTGCATCGTGGTCGAGTCGTATACTGGGTCGAGCAAGTGAGGATTGAGTTATCCTCTTGAACAAATGTAAATAATTTGAGAAATTATGTAAACTTATTAATATTTGGATTTACTAGACCGTGGATGATGTCCGTGGTAATTGTTTATTTACATGAACATGTATGTACGAAATCAGATGTCTCAGGGGTGGAGCCACCGTGTGTCGAGGCTCTGGATTATGTAATTTATTCATATTTTAATGCAGTTAAGTGTGGGACTCGGTTGGGGATCTGCTTTATTAATCCCTAATCGAGTTCCACGTCACCCACCCCGTTTGGGGGGCGTGACACAGCCAATTACTGATTGATTTAAATTTATTACTAATTAACTTGATTATTTTTCATTATTAATGAATATCAGTTAAAATTAACTGAAATCAATTATATTTAATTAATTTCAATCAATAAATTATATGTTTATCAATGATAAAACAATGACAAATTATAATAATGGATCGATATCAGCTAGTCAATCATTGATTGCCTACTAGATAAAACAGTCATTTTGCTAAAATAAAAAAGTTCATCCATTCCTTTTAAAAAATAAAAACTTTATTCATTTATTAAAAAATATGGTCAAAAATAGTCATTTAGAACAACTCCAATCATATTAGATATTTTATATTTTTAATTAAAATAGTTAATGATTTAATTTTTTTTTAATTTTTTTCACTTCAATTACTAGCTAAATATAGCTAACATACAAAAATTAATTATTTAATTATTAATATTATTTTATTTTTTTTAACTGCAATAAATGTAAACCTTCCTTTTAAATTTAATAAAATTATTAATATTTTAAATTTAATAAATATTAAAGTAATTAATATTTAGTTGAAATAGGGAGTAGAGTTAAAAGAGTATGGTTAAAAGTGTATAATATTTTTTAGTTATTTTAACTAAAATTTAATTAAAAATTTAGGCTCCGTTCATTTTGTTGATGCGAGTTTAGAATTTGAGTTTTGTTATAGTAAAAAGTTCTCATAAATAATCACATTTAATTTTTTTATTACAGTAAAAAATTCTCACATAAAATTATATCTTAACTCAAATTAAAAACTCGAATCAACGAATTAAACGGACCTTAAAGTGTTCCGTGGATGCTCTAATCTCATTTTTCCCTTCCAAATAGCTTTTTGCATTGGGATGGTCAAATCTACACTCCTCATCTTCCTCTCCTTTCAAGGCACCTCTATCTCTCCATCGCCACGCACCGTCCCTTTTTCCTTATCACTGTCGTTTCTCCATTTCTCTGATTTCCCCAAACCGCCCAAAGCCCTAATTACCACTGTCGTTTCTCTCTCCAATCTCCAAACCCCGCCGCCGCCAAAACCAGCCTTGGCCGTGAACGTCGCCTATAATCCACAACCCACGGTTTCTTCCTTTCTGGGTTTCCCTTCTTTCTGTCTCAGGTTAGGATTTTCCTCGCTATTTTGTAAGGAATTTTTTTTTCTCTATTTTATTTGGGAAATCTCTTAAAGTGTTTTTGTTGTGGGAATGGGCTATAAGATTGTGATAAGAATAGGAATATAATAATGAAATAAAAATGCGAATTGATTGAATGGCTTATTTAATTCTTTAACATTTAGAATTAATAATAAAATGGAAAAGGTAAATTTTAGAACATTGGGAGGTAATTTAGGGGAGGAGAATTGTAATTGATATCAGTTTGGGAATGGATTGGTCATTTCACATTTCCACTTTCTTAATGCAATTTCAAGCATTTTGATGGAATATGAATAGCCATTTCTAAGTCTTTTTGCTCAATCAAACATAAAAAATAACTAGATTTTAGGAATTTTCATTCTATTTCAAAGATCATTCCAAAAACCAAACACATCTTACTGTTTTGGACCTTGTATTACCTATATGTCATGCTATCTATATGCGCCTTTGTTTTACTATCTTTAGGGTGTTTTAATTACGTCTATGCATTTTTATTCTTTTTGGCAGATTATTTTGTTTTGATTTCTGTTCCGGTTTGTGGGGCCATTCAAAGGTTATTGTTCTTCTTCTTTTTAGCCAGTGAGTGAGTCTTTGACTCTATGCCTCGGACCAATTAAATCATTTCTGATCAAATATGCTCTGTTATATCAGTGCTTGAACAGATTGCTAACGTTTTTTTTTTTTTTTTTTTTTTTTTTTTTAGCTTGGTTTTGGATACATTAAAACCTTTCATGTTTCATTGTAACCTATTCCCAGGTTTTTATTCATTCAGGGTAGATTCCGTGTTGTGATAAAGTTTTGTGTAACGGTTGTTAATGCTTTTGGAAAGTGCTGAACACATCTTAATACTTTCCACACGATCCTCATGAATCGCCATCGCAATGCACTAAGACCGAAGTTCTTATTATATATAACTATCTTTTCTTTTCACAAACTTGTAAATTACTTTTTCGATAGTAGTCAAAGTCCTTAATGCAAACAGTAAATTATACAACTCCATAGCCCCATTTTCGGGTGCTGCCCAGTCAGTCAACTATGTGTCGGTGGCACTGGGCATAATGGTGGGAGTGAAATTGAGTCTGTCGTTTGAGTAGAACTGGATCAAGTCTTTTTTATTCTATTAGTTTGCCTGTCGAAAGGAACGAGGGACGGGATGGCACAATGATCTCATTTCTTTTTTAGCAAAAAAAAAAAGTATATGATATGTAGGTTGTTGTATCTTTTTTTTTTTTTTTTTAATGCAAAATATAATGGATTTTAGGACAAAATAAGAAATAAATTAACAAAAAATAACACAGAGAAGTTTACGTGGTTCGGCTTTTAGCCTACGTCGATGAGCGAAGATGACGAGGAAGTTTTACTATTAAAAGGAACAAGGAAGTTATAAAAAAGATTATTTGAACTCTCTCAAAGCTTAAACCCCTATAGACCCAAAATGGTCTCACAAAATGGAACCAAGAGAACATAGAAAACTTCACTTTCATACACTCACATATGCTCACAATTTTTGTGATGATACAAATGGGTTGCATTGCACCCTATATATGAGGCTACAAACGTAGGCAACAAGCTGATATACTTGGTCAGCAAGCATTTGGGCAGCTCTTGAGAGCTTGGGCAACAAATATATGAACTTGTCAAACAAGCTTGCAGAAAGTTGAGTAAACGTGGCCTGTTTTGAACCACAATTAACAATATTAATTTCAAGTTGAAATAGTTATGTGAAATTAATTTTTGATCTAGAATTGTGGGCGTTTCATTTTTCATGCTGAGCCTGCTGTGCAAATATTTGAAGCATATCTGTCCATTCGTTTTTGAAGATTATCAATGATAATTAAGAAGCTTCACTCATTTTTCATTTTGTTGGAACTTATCTAAGGTTTTTCCAATTTGTTTCTGTATATAAGCTACACTTAATCTCCTCTCTCTCATTCTCTCTTCACACAAACTCGTCTTTGGGATTTCCCTTTGTTGTGTGTTGTTCCTTTTTTATTTTTGGGACATCTGTGCTATGTATGCTAAACTACAAACATAGTAGACAATCTTTTCTTTTTGTTGTGTATGATTTGTATGGGCTTCATTTCACCTTTCAATTTAATCAAGTGCTACGCAATAACATTACATTTATTTTCAGGGCACTTTTTAATTCTCATTCTTCCAACTTTGAGTTTTTTGGGAAAGTTAGTGCTGAAAATGATATATGTCATCTTTAAAAATTGTTGCTTTAGGCTTTGACACTTTCTCTCGGTGGATAATGGGATGGGAGCTATGCAGTTTCCAATTTACAGAAGTTTCGTTGTGTTGTCATAATTTGATGTTTACATTTCTTTAAGAGTTGGGATCTTCCTCTTTTTTAACTTTTTCTTTGATTTTTGAGATATTTAGGGAAGTCGCTGCTTGTCTTTATTTAGCAAGCCCCGCAGAATATGTACTTTCCATTTGCTTTCGTTATTTTGGTTTTGGGAATTTCTGTTTAAGGGTTGGATTTTGCCTTGTGGTATGATTAAAATTTCTTTGATATTTTTATCTTTTGGTCAGTCATGGGTTTTTATCTTAGGTTTTTTCTGCGGTGGAATCTGGGAATCCATGGCTGGGGGAAGAAGAGGAACAGGAAGAGGAAGGGGAAGGGGAAAATCTAACAACAACAATGAGAGTAAGAATCGCAGAAGAAAAGGCTCGGGACCTTCTTATTCATCTGCTGGAAAAGGGGCTCTATTTGTCGAAGGAGGATTGTTATCTGATTGGTCTTCTACGCCCACTCCTCGAGGTTAGTTCAATAACTTCTTGTAGATGTAGACTATTCGGGTGATTAGCTAATTTAATTTTATATGATTTTCTGTTTGGTATTTTGAGGAACCAGAGAAAAGTTGGAAGTTTTGACTCATTTATCATGACATTGTTGACCATTTTGGTCCACATAAACGTGGAAGTCTTAATGTAAATTTCCATCTTTTCTGGTTTCTTTCTTACAGTTTTTGAAGTACCAAACATGAGCGTTAAGTGGGATCCCGGGGCGCGGGTGGATGTTTAATTGTTTCTGTTTCCATTTCATTGATTTTGTTTCTGCTTTTGAATTTTAGGGAAAAATCCTAGTGTGAGCGGGAGTAACAACAAATCGGGGTCGAAATCTGGAAGCTTGGATCGAACAAAAGCAGCTTCTGGGCCTAAAAGTGGGTCTCGGAAATCTTTAGGGAATACTTTCCGATACCAATATCCTCCTTTTGAACAGGTCTGTTGTATTTCTTAAAGCTTTTCGGCTTTGTACAACTATCATTTTGGAGAATTGTTTGTTTCAGTATAAAATAGATGGAGTGGAATTTTACTTTTTTTTTTTTTCCCGCAAAGAAAGAGGATGTTCAGTTTATATTTGGGGTAACAGGCTTAGAAAAACATACGAAAGAGAGTAAATATTTTCTCAGACTCCTTATGTATGTACTCCCTTTTTTTTTTTTGGGTTTGGGAAATGGTTGTTCAATTAATCATCAATTTAATGTTGCATTACAAACTTTAGGGAAAATAAACTTCCAACGCTATTGTGCGTTCATATTGTTTTTGGTTGTCTTTCGACAGGAGTCTTTGCAGCCAGAATCACGTCTTGAGAGCAATAATGAAGATAATAGTTTGAGCAGTTCACGGACTATAGCTTTAGTTGACTCTAAGGACGCCCAAATATTTGCTTACATAGATCAAACACCATCTTCAAGGTCTCAGGAGATGGCGTTCTCTTATGACTACAGTTCTGGTTTTGCCTTAGGTGACGGCTCCCATAGAGGATTGGGGTTTTCTGATGAACTCGAGGAAACTCCAAGTGGTGTTGAAGCTTCCTTAAAGAAAATGGAAGAGGAAGAAGAACAATGTTTTAACTCATTGTCCTCTGAGCAGGAAATGAATGTGGAGGAGAGGAATGCTTATGAGGTTGGTGTTGCCATGGCTGAAGAATCACCAGCAATGGTGGTTTCTCCAAAGAGAAATTCTGGGTTTTTGTCATTCGGAGGCATGAAACTATACACTGAAGATATATCTGATGAGGAAAGTGATGCAGACGAAGATGGGGAATCAGTGGATGAGGGAAGTTTAGAGTCTTCCGATCCAGGAGGAACAGTTGGGTCATCTGAAAGTGACGACTTTGAAGACACATCTGACAGTGATTCAGATGTTGATGACGAGGTTGTAGAAGACTATCTAGAAGGGATTGGTGGGCATGACAATATCTTAAATGCAAAATGGTTGGTGGAGCAGGACCTTGATGAGTCGGATGATGACACTTCGTCAAGCAGTGCTTATAATGGGACTGTAAAGAAGTTGGGTGGAATTGCTCTTCAAGAAGCATCTAGCGAGTATGGAATAAAGAAGGCCAATCCAAGGCAGAAACACAATGCGACTACAAGAGATTTTTGGTCCTCGCCTTTAGATGATTTTATGCTTATAAAGGACTCGAGAAAAGTTTCTGCAAAAAAGAAGCATGTTGCCCGCTTTCCTCAGTCTTGGCCCTTAGGAGCTCATAAGAGTAAAAGTTCAAAGAAATTTCCTGGTATAAGCTTGCTTCGATACTTTTTGTTCGAGTTGCTTTGTATATATGCTGTTATTTTTTTTTTTTTTTTTTTTTTTTTTTTTTTTTTTAACGTGGATTTCCTTTGTTGGGAAAAAAATAAGAAAATAAAAACATGATATTAGTCTATTTGAAGTATTCTATCTGGATATTGGGTAATACTTTCAGGGTTTTAAACATTGTTATATAATTTATATGCTTAATTTTTCGCATAAATTAGCTGTTTGTTTTCAACTGCTATTTGGTATTCTTCTAATTCACATGCATTCAGGTGAGAAAAAGAAGCATCGTAAAGAAATGATTGCTGTGAAGCGCCGGGAGAGAATGCTACACCGGGGTGTTGATCTTGAGCAAATAAATCTGGTAAGGAAAAGGTGGCATGGTGTTATTGTTTTTGGTAACATTTGAAGTGAAAACTGTAAGGCCCCGTTCACTTCACTGATTTGAGTTTAGAATTTGAGTTTTGTTACAGTAAAAAGCTCTCAGAAACAATCACATCTAACTTTTTTGCTACAGTAAAAAGCTCTCACATTAAATCACATCTCAACTCAAACTACAAACTCAAATCAGTAAAGTGAACGGGCCTAAATGGTTGTCAGATAGCAAGAGCTCTTTCATAGAATTAGGAAAATTGATCTATGTCTGTGATTGGTTCATTTCGTTTGGTTTTAAAAAGAGCTTATGGCTTCATTGTTTTGGATTGTAGAAACTGGAGCAGATTGTTTTTTATGGAGGAGACACGTATTCTTTTCAGCCGATGCATTCCCGCGACTGTTCCCAGGTAAGGATCTGTTCGTTTGTAGTTTCTTAATCTTCTTTTTTCTCTCCAATAGAAAGGATTTTTGGAAGATTCATTTTTCCGTTGTACTGTCTTAGGTACGACGTTTAGCGGCAATTTATCGCCTGCGAAGTGGTTGCCAAGGCTCTGGCAAAAAAGGGTATGTTTCCTTATTGTTTTTACGGAATTTAACGTTTTTTGTTGATGCTAAAACAAAAACATTTTTTTTTTTTTTTTCAGGTTCGTAACCGTGACACGAACTCCTCAAACATGCATGCCATCTTCAAGTGATAGAGTTCGTCTGGAAAAGGTTCAAATTCTCATCGTACATAAAAACATTATTTCTTTATTTCAGAAAAACCTAACAGCCATCATTAAATTTCAGCTTATAGGAGCTGGTTCAGAGGATGCTGATTTTTCTGTGGTTGAGACCCCAAACATAAAGTCAACCATCACGGCTGGCATCAAGCAAAAGAAGGCATCAGCCAACCGCCATAGCAGATCCAATGAGAGGCAAAACGGTAAAAGGGAATCATATGCCCATCAGCCAGTCTCGTTTGTATCTAGTGGCGTGATGCGATCAGAAACCATTGAGGATACAGCTGCTGATTTGTCAGAGACGAATTCGGGTTGGAAAAATAAGGAGGTTGCTGGGTCAGCAAACTTTGCTGCCTTTGAGGAACACACGAAGGGTTTTGGCTCGAAAATGATGGCCAAAATGGGATTCATTGAAGGTGGAGGATTAGGAAAAGAGGGTAAAGGTATTGCAGAGCCCATTGAAGTGATCAAGCGGCCTAAATCACTCGGGTTGGGAGTGGAGTTCTCGCATATCGTTGATGACACTGCATCCAGTGATCGAGCAAGTAGTAGACCACTAAAATCCAAGTCCCAAAAACTAGGAGCTTTTGAAAAGCATACTAAAGGATTTGGATCAAAGATGATGGCAAAAATGGGTTTTGTTGAAGGCAAAGGACTGGGCAAAGATTCACAGGGAATAGTTAACCCTATCAAGCGGCCTAAATCGCTCGGGTTGGGAGTGGAGTTCTCACGTATTGTCGATGACACTGCATCCAGTGATCCAGCAAGTAGTAGACCACTAAAATCCAAGCCCCAAAAACTAGGAGCTTTTGAAAAGCATACTAAAGGATTTGGATCAAAGATGATGGCGAAGATGGGTTTTGTTGAAGGCAAAGGACTGGGCAAAGATTCACAGGGAATAGTTAACCCTCTACTCGCAGTGAGGCTACCAAAATCAAGAGGTTTGGGTGCCAAAGATTATGAAGGATCTTTCAGTTCCCCAAGAAGACAAAATTAATTGCATGGAAGGAGATGAGAAGACAAAATTGCTTTATTTATTGTACTGGTCGATGGAAGGACTCCAATATTTAGCATAATGGCGTACTCTGAAATTTAATTTATAAGGTTCCTCCCGTGGGAGTATAGGACTCAACTTTACTCTACAAGGAATATTTTCAGTATATTTTTCTATACATATATATATATATATATATATATATATATATAGAATTCCTAACAATTTAATCTATTTCACCAATTATGCACATATTTTACTATTAATGCAATAAAAAGAATTATTAACCAACTCAAAGAAATAATAAATAAGTATTATTAATAAAATATTAAATTACATTAACTAAAAAACTTTAAAAACCAAACATTACATTTAATAATAAAACATAAACACTCACTGAAGAGCAACAAAAGAAAAATAAACATAAACGCACAGCTAAAAGAAATACATCTCAAAATATCATTTAATCGTCTTTATTCCCCTAAATTAGTATACTCCTCCCTCGAATGATCAATTAATGCATTTAGGAACACAATGTGTCTTTATCCCTGATTTGAAAATTGGGATTAAAAAAAAAAACAGAATAGTTTTTGCTTCTTTGGTGGCAAAATGGAAGAAATTTTAGTCAAAATTATAAACTTTGGGAATAAAATAAGAATTTTAAAAAACATTTGGCCTTTAAACTAAGCACGCAAATTTTTAGAGAGCGGGAGAGAGAGCAGCAAATGTTTTGCTAATGAGATAGAGCAGGCAAATTGATTACACCTCTTATTCACTCATGGGATTTTTTACAATAGGAGAACTTATTACAACTCATCTAACTAAGCACGCAAAAATTTGATGAAAAGGTACGGGAGAGGAGTATAAACAAAGAAAGGTTTGGCATGGAAGGAAGGATGTAATCTAATAAACTATTATACAAGAGAAGCGGAAAATGGAGAAATAAGCTTAAGAAGCAGCAGCTAAAGGAGGTGGTGTCGGAGGAGCCCCATGGAAGATATTGGGTTGTGTTGACATTAACTTGGTCTCTTCGGCCCCTTCGTCGCCTTCTTCTTCAGCATCCCAAAGAAACCGAGCATACGACGCTAAAATGTAACTGCGCAATCCAAAACAAAACTCAAATCAATTCAAAATACCCTTGATTCAATCCAAACCAAACCGAAGCAAATCCAACCAAACAAAGAAAAACATATTAGTACTTGTACTAACAATAACAAGAAGGAAAAATAGCTTTCTTTTATTGTCTCTTTTATATTGTGTTCGGAATATGTTATATTCTCGGTCTTTTCGCTTCAATCAAAACAAGGGTACCAAACAAAGAAAAACATATTAGTACTTGTACTAATAATAACAAGAAGGAAAAATAGCTTTCTTTTATTGTCTCTTTTATATTGTGTTCGGTATATGTTATATTCTCGGTCTTTTCACTCCAATCAAAACAAGGGTACGCGCCAAAATTCTTCCACTAATCATCTTATCCCTGTCTCTCCTTTCCGCTTTTTCCTTCTACCAAACAAAGCTCTAACCCTTGTTCTTGAAAAACCTATTTTTGGGAATCATCCATTAAGGTCTTCCAACAAGTATTTTGACCATAACACAATCAAGTAGACAACCTAAACATCGAATTTCAAAAAAAAAAAAAAAAAAAAAACTCTTACCAATCATCTGGGGCAGCTTTAACAGCTTGATCAAAGTAAGACTCAGCTCTTGAAGCATCTTTATGGCTCTTCCATATCAAATCTGCGTACATGGAAAGAACATTCCCATCATTTGGGTTCGCCAATATCGCTCTCCCACAATACTCTTCCGCTTTCACAAGATCCCCACGAACCTATTCCAAAATCAACAAAACTATTATTCAGATTTTCAGACCGACAAAGAATCATAAAAATCACTTGCTTTTTCTTGACTTTTCCATACAAATTGACCAAAAAGCTTACATCCTTCAAGAACTTTGCGTAATTGCTGAGCAGAAGAGGATTCCCAGGGTTAGCCTCGATCATCTTCCGATAAAACAGGTCAGTGCTGTGATTCCCCCGGTTCGAATCCCAAAACCCCGAGCTCCCGTCATCGCCATCGTCCGATCCACCGCCTCCGCCTCCGCCTCCGCCGCCGCAGATCCTCCCTCCTCCGCCGCCAATGCCGCCACCGACCAAAACACTTACCAATTCAGTCTCCCTCGCACCAACCTCACAACCAGGATATGACCTCGTACTCGTCATCGCGGATCTGAATCCTAATTCTCTCTCCATTTCCTCTTCTTCCTCTTCCCCTCCGCCGAAAATCCGTCAACGATTCTGTCCAAAGCCGTCTTCTTCGGCGCCGCGAGGTCTCGGAGATCCGTCTCCGACGAGGCGCGCGTCATATTCTTCCTCGTAGAATCGATCGGCGACATTGAAGAAGAAGGAGAGGATGAGACGGAGAGAGAGACGATCGAGCGGCTACGGGGAATCTGGGGGACAATCTCCGGCTCCGGAGACAACGAGTGACACGAATCCTTCGAGTGCGGTAGCCATGAATTCAGTATCGGCGTTGAAGAGCTTCGCAGAAGCATTATTATTTTTTGTTTGTTTCACGAGAAAAAAAAAAAAAGAAAAAAACAAAGAAAAACCACGAATCAAGCGATCTGATTCTGATTCTGGTTTTTGACGAAGTTTATAGAGAGAGAGAGAGAGAGAGAGAGAGAGAGAGATCAACTTCTGAGACCGTCTCAGTGAGCTGGGAACAGAGGAGGTTTTAGAGATGATATTTTTATATTGGGAATCGTGAAAGGAGCGATGTGAAATCTCAGCCGTTGATTTTATCTTTTTAAATATTGTCTTTTCGTTTTGGTTTGATGCGGAGCATAATTGAGGGGAAAAAAATAAAAAATAAAAAAGACGCACGTGATTTTATTGGGAGTTCTATTAATTCCTTTGTGTCCTGTTTGGCATTAGAAGGCCGAAAGCAACTTTTCGTGTACCTCCTTACATTAGTTAGTTTTATAGCATTTCTAATGTAATATTATTAAAATTTTAATTATAAAATTAGTATTTAAATATAAAAATATTTTAATATAAAAATATATATTGTGTTAAATTTATTATATGTGATATTTTGTAATAAATTACTCATCAAGCATAACACATTAGAAATTTAACATTTAATTTTTATTAGTTAAACTGTTTATTTTTTTTTATGTAATCATTACAAGAGTTTCTTTATTAGAACAAAAGAAATAATCTATTAGTAATTTTTTTATTTTCAGCCGTTAAATCTATATAAAAAATTATTTTTTTGTATAATTTTTTTAATCTAATATGATTTTAACATAATTCAACTGTTAAAAACTGACACTCCTAATAGAATTGGCCTATCAGATAAACTCTCTAATAATTATGAGAAAAGTAAATTTAGAATTTCAAATAGCATTATGTATTAGAGTAAAAATGAAAATAACATACAATATCTTACTTTTTATGCTAAATATATAATTGACATCAATATTTATACGAGAGATAGTCTAATTCTATACACACCTAAACATTGAAATTTTTGAGTTCAAACTCTTATTTCAGGTTTATAATGAGAAAGAGAATAAACATATGATTACTCCGCCTCGTTTTTAAAGTTGAAAAGTGTGATTTGAATTTATAATCTAAATTTGATCAAAAAATATGGTAAAAGTAAGTATTCATTACTGTCTCAATTGGTTTAAACCAACACATCAAATTCAAAATGAAAACTAATTAATTCTTAAATTCAAACACCAATTGAAATTTGACTTTTGATTCAAACTTGTAGAACTCATGAATCAAACAAGGCCAATATAGATTGTCTTTATATTATCTTTTAGTGTGTCATGTAAAAGTGCGGTGTAACATAATTTTATTATATATAATATTAATTTTTAAATCATTCATCATTTTTTCAGTTGCATATTTGTCATGACGTTATTATTACGAAAAAAGTTTATGTGATGCATCAGTGAGGGCATGTAAAATTTATGTTATGCATCTTATTTTACACAGACGAAATTATATATTCACCAATAATAATACATGTTCTCACTAATAAATAAAATATTTATCGTTTCAACCAATACAAATAAGAATAAATAAAATTTATACAGTTAGGCAATTTTTTTATTTTGAATTAGAATTTTATACAATTAGGCAGTTTTTTGTTTTGTTTTGTTTTGTTTTTTTTTCAAGTTGTGAAGCTTAGGCCCCGTTCACTTCGCTAATTCGAGTTTATAATTCAAGTTTTGTTACAGTAAAAAATTCTCACAAACAATCACATTTAACTTTTTTGCTACAGTAAAAAACTCTCACATAAAATCACATATCAACTCAAATTAAAAACTCAAATCAACAAATTAAACGAGCCCTTAATCTATTATGTTATCATGAAATTCAAAAGTTTGTATTGCTAGGCGTGGATTTGTTATGTTATCATGACGGCGGTGATCCTTTTCAAGTTGAAGAGAAAAGGTGACTAGAAGTTAGTGCGGAATTTCGCAATTAATGAGACTTAAAAATCAAGTTTTATACAAAAAGCGGCTGGTGCTAAATACTAATTAATGGCCAGATGCACGACATTATTATATAGTTATCAAAGCGAGTTTGCAACAACTTTCCATTTGTCTATTTCTTGGTTTGCTGTGCAATTTCCATCGTGGACATTTTCCAAGTACACATCATTATCTTCATTGATTGAAATAATAATAATGAAAAAAAGATCATTATCTTCATTGATTAAAATAATAATAATTAAGAATTACCAAAAAAATAATAATAATAAAGAAGATCCATTTTATTCATTGCCAAACACGCCTTTAAAAGTAGAAATTTGGTTCTGCGTATATGTGCTGGACGAAGCGGGTACACGGTTGACATTCTACGTGTAGGTTCCACCCAAGCACCCTCACGTGACTTGGGACCCATCTAAGCCGTCAATTCGTCTTCCACCGGAGTTTTGACGGCTCAAATTTCACTTTCCCACGTGATCCCTTCCCTATTGGCCAGAAGCCAGGCGCCTTTGAAACTTTGAAAGCAGCAGCGAGGATTTTTCCTCGGTTTCAATCCCTATACCTAAAAGGCCCTTTTCTTTTCCAAATTCACGGTTTTGCCACCAAACGAATAAGCGGCTGGGCTTCCTCTGAGTGGGACCCGTCTAAGTGACGTGGTGGGGCCCAAAACTCGATTCAACGGTGAGTGTCTGAGCCCCTGTGCGTCAAGTTGAGACCGTCACGTCCACGTGGGCCCTAGTTGGCAATTCCCGGTGCCCCTCCCCTGCAAGATATCTGTGGGTCCCGCCTCGTTGCCAAAAGTAGAGCAACTTGCTCGGTGGGGGGTAATATAGTCATTTTATCCAGCCACGCCTAGATATTTTTTTAATCATTTTGACTGTTTAGTTCTGATTTGAATTGATACAAAACGTTATATAACAATTTTTTATTATAATAAAAATATTAAATGTAATTATTTTTTTAAATTATTTTATTATAATAAAATTTAAAATTTAAATTTAAATTTATAAAGTGAAAGAAACTTTTATTTTTTTTTAATTTTTTATTATAATAAAAATATTAAATATAATTATTTTTAAAATTTTTTTATTATAATAAAATTTAAATTAATGGAACGAAAGAGACCTTTAATTTTCTCTAATTCGTCTAATGATTGTAAAACGAGATTTTTCTCCCTTCTTAGGAAAGAGAGAGATGATAAGAAGGTAAGCTAATCAAAATTTTGGAAAAGTTCTACGGGCACCTACTATAATTCGAGAGTTTCTCTTTCTGGGTTTCTTTTTATTTATTTATTTATTGATATGGTCTGTTTTTTACCTTTAAATTCGGATAAAATTACATTGAGTTAAAAAAATATATTTTTTGTGACATATTTCATGGTTAAAAGAGAAAAATTATTGATAATTTATTTTTTTTGTTATAAAATAAAACTCCCTTTTAAATTAAAGTTTAAGTTTATAAAGTAAGCTAATAAGTTATTGTAATCCCATAATAATAGGAAGAGACTGGTAAATATATATATATTTTTTATATTGAAATAAAAACACACGATAGATAACCACAAGACATGACACTGTGACCTATAATTTTTTGTTTTTTGTTTTGTTTTGTTTTGTTTTGTTTTGTTTTTTTTTTTTTTTTCTTTTGGGTGAATCTTGTGGTTCATAAGTAAACCTCACTAGAAAATGTCGACGTTAAACAATGTGTAAAGCTTTCATTGACACATTGCTCAAAAATATTGATTAAGAAAAACATTGCCCCAAAATAAGTTTGCATTAATCATAATTCGAGTTGAGATGTGATTTTATGTGAGAATTTTTTACTGTAGTAAAAAAATTAGATGCGACTATTTTTAAGAACTTTTTACTGTAACAAAATTCAAATTCTAAACTCAAATCAGTAAAGTGAGCGAAGCCTAAAACTTTTACCAAAACATGTTTCCATGCATTATCGTATGCAAAAATATTTGACAAAAGGTAATATTTGCAAAAATATTTGACATCAATTATTTAGCTAATAAAATTGACGGAGGTGGGTTTACAAAGTTAAAAGACAAAAAGGTCATTTTCTCAACACTCTTTAATTGTGTAGAAAATGAAAAAAGCCCATGTCCTTCCAAAAATAGCTTTTAACTTGGCATTCTAAGTAGGATAAATAATTAGATTCCCCATTCCCAACTTGAAAGGAAAAGAACAAAAATCAAATATAAAATTGTGATTAAATAACTACTTAGTGTCCTTTTCAATTAAAAAAAAATTGTGATAGAAAAGAGAAAATACCGCATTAATAAGACATAGTTTTGAATTATTAAATCATATCTATTAAAAAAAAATTATTGTTACTTGATAAAAATCTAAACATTCTAAATTGTAATTTAATATAGAATTATCACTTAAAACAAAAGAGATTTACAACATTTAATAACTAACTTAAACAAAGTAAGTCGAACTTCTGAAGCCGACTAATGAAGAAAATGGTCCTAAAATCTCCATCAATTTAAAGTTAAAAATGGCAATAAAGATTGATACATCTATTTATTAGACAATGAGAAAATCTTGTTGTTTTTTAATGCATCTTTGAGAGAGCCAGAAAGATATGTGAAAGAGTCTAACCAAGTTGTGTGATGAAGATTCCATGTACTTTGCCAATCTAATTTGATCCTCAAGAAGCTCTTTCAAGCTAATACAAAGTGGTCCATCAGAAAAATCGTGAGATGGGACCCTTTCTCTTTCAGTCTTCTTTTTGGGGCGCTTTTGTGGTATGCCGTTGAATGGTGGACATATTTGTCTTTTTGCTGCTTTGGAAGCTTTCTGTGACAAGGCATATATTTGTATTGGGCTCATGTTGGGTCAAGCCCATTACTGCTCCTAAAGCAGTGGATGATGTGGAGACGGATAAAAGCTAATTTTGTGTTCATAAACCCTAAAATTTTCTCCATCAAGAATTTAGGCCCGTTTAGTTCGCTGATTCGAATTTTTAATTTCAATTAAGATGTGATATTATGCGAAAATTTTTTACTGTAATAAAAAAGTTAGATGTGATTATTTCTGAGAGTTTTTTACTGTAACAAAATTCAAATTCTAAACTCAAATCGATGAAATGAAGGGGGGCCAAATTTCAATGGAGGAGCTTTATATGTATCAATATCATTGTGCATATGTTTTTTTTTTTTTTTTTTTTTTTTTTAAGTCGCATCTAGTCGTTTTTGTGTTATGGAGACTTTGTTCAGGAACAAAAAGAAGAAAAAGAAGAAGACAATTAATAAATAAAAGTAAATGTACTTTCCAATGTTTTTAAAAATAAAATATGACATTAATATTTCAAAGGGATTGTATTATTTTATAAAATAAATCACGACTAAAATTAGGTGGAGTATGGAGAGTTAAATTAAGTATTATAAAAATTAATTTATAAACGGATAAATATTTTAAATTTTTGTAAGAAGAATATTAATTAATTGGGGCATCTATAAAATTTTGAGTACAAATATAACTACTCTGAGTATAACTTGTATAAGATATGCAGAAAAAAAATAAATAGACCCGGAGATAATTTACCCGAGATGCGTTCCTTTTATTAAACCAATAAAAAATAATTTTGAGCCACACAAACTTATATTTTGAGTGGTATATATATAAAGATGGTAAAAAAGAATTGTATTACCCGTTTACTTCGTTCAAATTTGTAATTTGAGTTGAGAAGTGATTTTATGTAAGAACTTTTTACTGTAGTAAAAAGTTAGATATGACTGTTTATGAGAACTTTTTATTGTAATAAAACTCAAGTTCTAAACTCGAATCGGTAAAATGAATGAATCCTAGTTTTCTCAGAGAAAAATGCTTTTGATCTCAATAGTAGTTGCTGACAATCACACAAGCAAAACGACATTGGGAATCTTATGTGATTCATATCCAAGATGAATCCTACATTTAAAATTGTTGGGATTCTCGGTTGTGATGTTGATTTTTAGTTATTGGCATTATTTTTGGCATGATTTGAAGAATTGATTCGTTTGGGGAATATTGAGATTGATTTACTGCAGGTATTTTGTTTAGAAAAATTCAGATATTATGAAAGCCGTTTTATTACACAATTTCATATTTTGATGAGTCAACTATGATTGCTTTGACAACTTTAATAATAATAGAATTATAAGAGGAAACTGTGATTTGCAGCGAGCACTCTTTAGAAACTGTTTTATTGAATTGATTTGATTGAAGTCAATTTTTATATGTTTTTGAAAAATTGAATTTTGATGACTTAGTTGATTTGCAAAAGAGATTTTGCTTGGTTGTTCAAAAACATTCAGGTTCATAAAATATTCTGTATTGTATTTATATAGACGATATCAGGAATCTGCAGAGATTGATTGTGGACTAGATTTATAGCTCTATTGTAGAAAATGTTGCATATTGTGTGCTACAAACTGCATTGAAGATCTTCAACAGCTGAAATATTTGATTATATATTAGAGTTCCCTGAACATACCTAAGAATTCTCTTTACTTGCGTAAAATGAGAAATTGTAGGTTGCTGCATATGTTGGCAAACAAAATTCACAGCTATAAGTAATATCAGGGCGAGTAAATGTTAAGTATTGTAGGCCTCCAACAATACTTCTCTATAAGGTAGGATCTGAAAAAAAAAAAAAAAAAAAGAAAGTATTATCTGTTTTGCTATCATGAGGAACCATGGGAGTAGATAGTGGCTTGCTAGTATGCATTTCAGCTCTTTGAAGAAGCTTAGCAGCGTGCTTTCTTTGATTTAAAATAAGTCCATTGGAGAATTTTTCCACCTCTACTCCCAAAAATAGTGAATATAACCCATATATTTCATAGCAAATTCTTTTCCAAGTGTGGTAATAAATTGGGATAGGAGTGCAGAATTACTCCCTGTAAGTATATGTCATCCATGCAGACTAGGAGAAGAAGAGTGCCTTGTTTTCCTTGTGAGATAAATAGAGAAGAGTAAACAATACTGCTGAAAAAACCATAGGAAATTCGCAAAGAGCTAAATCAAACTGTTAAGAGTCTCTCCTATCAAGTTTGTTTACTTCAGGAGGAGCAAGTTGGATAAAACCACTTCCTAAGGGGAAGCTGTGTAAATTTGAAAAGTTGTGCTGACATGGCAAATCTATTGCAATTCTGTTATGAGGTCACGTAAGGGTCTAGGGAAAAGGAGTTAGCTACGAGTTAGTTTTGTTGGGGGGGGGGGAGGGAAATTAGTTGCCATTGTAGTCTAGATCTAGGGAGGCAGAGGAACCCCGAATTCCTCCTATCTGTAATTTCTATCACTTTACTTCTAGCACTAAGAAAATCAATAAAGAAATACCGGGAATCAATTGTGGTTCTATCAGCTTGGTATCAGAGCCACCGATCCCATGGCCAACGTTCCACCTGAGCTACACATTCCTGACTACATCGCAACCCTAGAACTCTGGATGGAAGATGTCCATGAAAGTGTGCTGATAATGGGAACTATGGTTGATTGTGTTCCACAGCTATAGGAGAACGTTGATAGGTTGGATAATTGAGTGGGTGAGCTACAAGGGGTGATGCAGAGGATAGAAGAGTTGTTGCAGAGACAGGTGAGGATCTTCGACAGAGGACAACTGGAAAGAGAGCCAGCCAGAAACCCTGAGCGGACCCCACCAAGATGCGAACCGGATCAAGGTCGAGTGGGTTATTGAGAAGAGCCTCCGGTTCAAAGGGGGGAATGAGAGGAAGTACGACGCCGTCCGTCACCGGTCCGGCAGCGGATGCGTGGATAATTTCGCGGGAAGAAACTGGAGCTTCCTATTTTTCAGGGGGAAGATCGTTATGGTTGGGTGTTCCGGGCTGAGCGATATTTCGTCGTGAATGAGATTGAAGATGAGAAACGGATCTTGGCCACGTCAGTTTGTATGGAGGGAAGAGCTTTGGGGTGGTTCCAGTGGGTTGATACTCAAGACCCTTTCACCAGTTGGTAGGATCTCCAGACGGCCGTGATTCAGCGATTAGCTGTGCGCTCGAAAGGGACCTGACTGAACGATTGATGTCGCTCAAACAAACCGGAGGAGTGGCTGACTACCGGGATACTTTTGAGTCTTTGGTGGCGTCTATGAGAGGGGTGCCTGAGCCCATCTTCAAGAGGGCCTTCCTAAATAGGCTTCGGGAGGATATAAGGGCTGAGGTGAGGATGCACAGTCCCATGAACTTGCTGGAAGCTATGGATTTGGCCCAACAGGTGGAGGATCGACTTGAGGTAGTGGATCGGGCCAGAAAATACCAGTTTGGGCGTGGCTCCGAGGGAGAATTTATGGGCCGATTCAGCCCAATCCCTTAAAATTCAAACCTAGCTGTCGAGCAGAAAGAAAGCTCCCTTCAATCCCAATTGAGCTATGAGACAAACACGTCCTCCAGAGGCAATGTAGCACCGACTGAAAAGATCCATGCCGACAGGGACTTGGGGTTCCGGCGCATGTCCTTTGAAGAGTTGCAACAACGGAAGGCAAGAGGATTATGTTGTTGCTGAGATGAAAAATTTGGCCTCGGCCACCGGTGTAAGTCGAACGTTGTAGGTGTTGATGCTCACGGAGGAGGAGTCGGATCGGGAGTGCGAGGAGGATTCCGGGAAAGGATTGGAGGAGCATGAAACCAGGGACCAAACAGTGGCTGAAATCGCTGCCCTATCCCTTAATTCCTTCAATGGGTGCTCGTTGGCCAAGACCTTGAAGGTGAAGGGCTTAATTGATGGACGGGAGGTAGTCATTCTCATCGACAGCGGTGCGTCACACAGCTTCATCGCCTCACCTCTGGTTAAGGAAATGAGAATTCCGTTGGATCTATCAGTGACCACAAAATCCAGGTTGGAAATGGACTAACATTCCAACAGAAGGGGGTGTGTCGCAACGTAACTGTAATGATTCAAGGGCATTGAGTGGAAGAGAATTTCTTTTCCTTCGACTTGGGAAATGTGGATTTAGTTCTTGGGGTAACTTGGCTCAAGACATTGGGGGAGGTGTGGGCTGATTAAGGACAATTTACTCTTAAATTTCTAGTCGAGGGCCGTTGGGTGTGTCTACAAGGGGACCCCACAGTTTGCTGTTCTAGAGTAAGCTTTTGTGCCATTTCCTGCTCCTTGCACTCTGAGCAAATAGAGATACTGTTGAAAATTAACCTGGCAACCAACGAAGTTACGAACTCGCAGGAAGACACGATACCACAAGGGCTAGAAGAAGTTTTGAGGCGCTTTCAGGAGGTATTTGCAGTGTTGGGGGAGCTACCTCCACGACGGGCTAGAGACCACCACATCATCCTGCAACAGGGAGCTGTTCCTCCCAACATATGGTCGTACCGGTATCCCCACATCTAGAAGGAGGAAATAGAGAAGCTCGTGGGAGAAATGCTTGCTTCCGGCATAATTAGACCCAGCACCAGCCCCTTTTCAACCCCGTATTGCTAATCAAAAAGAAGGACGGTAGTTGGCGATTTTACATTAATTACTAGGCTTTAAATCAGATCACGATTCCGAACCAATATTTGATTCCAATGATCGATGAATTGTTGGACGAGTTGCACAAGGCTAGTGTTTTTTTGAAGCTTGACCTTCGCTTAGGCTACCGCCAGATTAGAGTTCGCGAGGAAGATGTGGAGAAATAGCTTTCTGGACCCATGTAGGGCATTACGAGTTTCTCGTGATGCCCTTTGGTCTCACCAACGCCCCCGCCACCTTCCAATCCTTGATAAACACGGTATTCTGTCCCTACTTAAGAAAATTTGTATTAGTTTTCTTTGATGACATCTTGATTTACAGTAGAACGTGGGAGGAGCACAAGAGGCATTTGGCGTTGGTTCTGCAAGTGTTGGCTCGGGAGCAACTCTATGCCAATTCCAAAAAAATGTTATTTTGGTCGTTCCCATATTGACTACCTTAGGCACATTATCTCTAGTTCCGGGGTTGCAGCGGACTTTGCTAAGGTACAGGCAATTTTGTCATGGCCAACTCCTCGGACACCACGAGAACTCCAGGGATTCCTGGGATTAACCGGCTATTACCGCTGGTTTGTCGAGGGATATGGAATGATAGCCAAGCCACCAACTGACCTGCTCAAAAAAAGAGCATATCAGTGCACTCCACAGGCTGAGGAGGCCTTTCAGAAATTGAAGCATAGAATGGTCAGTATGCCAGTTTTGGCCATGCCCGACTTCACCAAAACTTTTATGTTGGAAACTGATGCTTCAGGGATTGGCGTTGGAGCGGTACTCATGCAGGAGGGACGACCAATTGCCTATTTTAGCAAGGGACTCGCTCCCTCGGCTCGTTGGAAGTCAGTTTATGAATGGGAGTTGTTGGAAATTGTACTCGCTGTCCAGAAATGGCGGCACTACTTGTTGGGCCGCCACTTCATCATTCGTTCTGATCAGCAAAGTCTTCGTCACCTAATGGATCAATGCGTGTTGGCACCCGAACAGCTGCGTTTAGTGTCCAAATTATCCAGGTATGATTTTGAAGTTCAATACAAGCCCGGAGCAGCCAACCGCGTGGCCGATGCACTGTCTCGTAGGGACGATGTCTCCCAGGCTATTCTTATGGTGATTTCTATTCCCCAGTAGCTCAATTTTGACGCCCTACGACATGAGCAAGCCCAAGACCCCTTCTATGTGCATGCGTTGGCCAGGATTCAAGAAGGAGACGCGACAACACCTGCTTTTAGCTGTAGCAACGGTCTCTTGCTGTTCAAGGGATGAATAGTCATCCCTGTTTCTTCACCATGGGTACCAAGAATGCTACAGGAGTTCCATGACTTGGTTATTGGAGGGCACTCCGGGTTCCTGCGTACTTATAAGCGCATATCGGCGGTAGTTTTCTAGAAGGGAATGAAGAAGATGAATCGAGATTATGTCGCACGCTGTGAAACTTGCCAGCGGTGCAAGACTGACGCCCTGTCTCCAACGGGGTTACTGACACCTTTGCCCATACCTCAACGCATTTGGGAAGGCATTTCCATGGATTTTATTGGTGGATTGCTGAAGTCTAAGGGCTTTGATACTATTTTAGTGGTAGTCGATCGACTCTCAAACTATGCCCATTTCTACCTTCTTGGCCATCCTTACAATGCTAAACAAGTAGCCGAACTCTTTGTTAGGGAGATCATCTGCCTACATGGCTGGCCTAAGACTATAGTTAGTGATCGTGATCCTCTTTTTATGAGCTTGTTTTAGAAAGAGCTATTCAAGCTACAGGGAATAAAATTGCACACCAGTTCGGCTTATCACCCCTAATCGGAAGTCGCCAACCGTTGCCTAGAGATGTACTTACGGTGTTTTACGAATGACAAACTACGCCAGTGATAGACATTCCTGCCTTGGGCAGAATATTGATTCAATACCAATTACAATGCTTTTACGAAATACACTCCCTTCCTGGTGGTTTATGGGCAGCCCCCTCCCACCTTACACTGTTTCCAAGATGGCACGGCTGTCGTCCAGGAGGTCGAAGAGCAGTTGCAAACTCGTAATCGAATGCTGGAACTTTTGAAAGAGCATCTCACAGCCGCCCAGCAACACATGAAGAAATTTGTGGATGCTCATCAGCGGGACATCTCCTTCACTGTAGGTAACTAGGTGTTGTTATGTTTACGCCCCTACTTTATGAAGTCGTTAGCCCGAAGAACCAACGAGAAGTTAAGCTCGCGCTTTAATGGCCCTTTTGAAGTCCTGGAGAGGATTGGCCCGGTCGCGTATCGGCTCAAGCTGCCTCCAACGACGAAGATCCATCCTGTGTTCCACGTTTCACAGCTCAAGCCATTTAAGGGGGAGGCGTTCATTGGTCAGCCCCTTCCTCCTAGTTTATCACACGAGCTCAAGCTGGTGGTGCAGCCACTGGCAGTGCTGGATTTTCGTGTTCGTCCCGTTGGAGGAAAACAAGTTCCAGAGGTCTTAGTTCACTGGGAAGGCCTTTCCTGTTCGGATGCCACATGGGAACCAGTTTTCATCATCCATTCTCAATTTCCCCACTTCAACCTTGGGGACAATGTTGTACTTTAGGGGGGGAAGCTGTTAGAGTCCCTCCTATCAAGTTTGTTTACTCCAGGAGGAGCAAGTTGGATGAAACCACTTCCTAAGGGGAAGCTATGTAAATTTGAGAAGTTGTGCTGACATGGCAAATCTGTTGCAATTCTGTTATGAGGTCACGTAAGGGCTCTAGCACTAAGAAAATCAATAAAGAAATACCGGGAATCAACCGGGGTTCTATCACGAAACCAAGCTCTTGGAGCTTGTTTTAACCCATACAAAGCTTTCATTAATTTGCAAACATAATTAGGCTTTGTTTAATCAATAAATCCAGGGGGTTGATCCATGAAAACTTGTGCATCAAGATGCCCGTGTAAAAAGAACATTCTTCACATCTAATTGCCTAATATCCCAATTGAAAGATAGGGCTATTGATAAAATAACAAGAAAGGTAGCAGGTTTTACTACAGGAGAAAAAGTTTCCAGAAAATCAATGCCCCGGATTTGATTAAATCCCTTGGCAACCAACCTGGCTTTTAATCTGTCTAGTATCCATCAGCTTTTAACTTGGATTTATATACCCATTTACATCCAATAATGTTCATACCATTGGTACAAGGAACCAATTCCCATGTTTGGTTATGATGCATTGCAAGAATTTCTTCTTGCATTGCTTTTAACCATCCGGGGTGTTGCATGACTTCTTTGATTCCTTTCAGTTCTGTGGGAACATAATGTTCATACCATCCAATAATGTTCTTCTGTACTATTAGTGTTTTGAATAGAAATTCGTTCTTGAAAAGAAATTTCTTCTTGTGTTGGCTCGGAGCTTGTCACTCTATTCTCAGATTCTATTTGAGAATTTTGTTCATTAGCTTCGTCGGCTTGAGTTGGGAATACAAATGAGGCCTCAGTAGAGTGACATCTTTCTTCTGTGTTTGAAACAGGAACTTTGTTTGTAACCTGTTCTTCTGTAAACCACTCATTAAAGCTTGTTAGATAGGGTGTACCTGGTTGTTAAAGATAGGGTGGATAGAAACACCTATATCCTTTATAAAATTCGCCGTACCCCAAAAATACACACGGTAAAGTTTTTGGATCAAACTTATCATGAGCTATTTTTCTCTGATATGGAAAACATTTTGAACAAAAAACTCTTAAGAGATGAGTAATCAGGCTTCTTAGCAGTGAGTCTTTCTATTGGACTCTCATGTCTAGAATTGTTGAAGACAATCTATTGATTAACCATGCAGCAGTTCCAAATGCTTCTACCCAAAATCTTTTGGGTACTCCAGCATGGAACATCATTGTCAATCCCAACTCAGTAATGTTTTTGTGCTTTTCTTGCAGCCATGCCATTTTGTTGGCCTGTTCCCGGGCATGATTTTTGGCGTTTGATCCCATTTTCTGCTAGATAGGAGTGAAAATTTTTATCTTCAAACTCCCCTCCTCCATCCAATTGGAAGACCTTTATGTTCTTGTCAAATTGGTTCTTCACAAATTTATGGAATAAAATAAAACAATTCAAAATTTCTGATTTTCTTTTCAAAGGAAAGAACCAACTATATCTGGTGCATACATCCACAAACACAACATAATATCTGAATTTTTGAAAAGAACCAACTGGGGCAGGAGCCCACAAATCACAATGAATTTTAGCCAAAGGTTCAAAACAATGTTCATCAACATTAAAGAAAGGCAATCTGCAAGATTTTCCTAATTGACAACTTTCACATAAATTGTTCTTATTATCAACAAACTGAAATAAAATCATTGTTTTTCAAAAACTGGACAATTCTATGGTGAGGATGTCCGAGTCTTCGGTACCAAGTAGTAGTGCTTGCAGCTTGAAATCTGTTGGAATAGAATGCCTTCTTTTGATCAGTTTGAAGAGAGTAGAGGCCTCCATTCCTAGTTCCTCTTGTTATTATTTTCCCTATTTCCCTGCTCTTTAGAACAAATTCATTTGCAGTGAATTCAAATAAATAAGGGAGATCTGAGGTCAATTGACTAACAGAGAGTAGATTAGTTTTTATTTTGGGAACAACCAAAACATTTTCAAGGGTCACAGCATGTTTTCCAGTATTAAGAAAAATATTTCCAACATGAAGAATGTCTAGTTTTTGTCCATTACTGACCATTATTTTATCATTTCCCTTTTATGGTCTGCAATTGAACAATTTACCTTCATCTGGAGTCATATGTTGAGTGGCACCAGTGTCCGGAAACCACGCTTCATTCTGGTCGTCTGTAAACTTCAAAGCTGCGAGGGCTTGGGCTGCACCACCTGGTTGAAAACCTTGGTTGAATCGATGCCAACAGTCTATAGCAGAATGTCTTGGTTTCCTACAGATTTGGCAAATGATTTCACTTCTGTTTTCGTACTTTTGAGGATTCGAATTGTTTTTCTTACCTTGTGGCGACTCCGGTGGTCTTTGTCCAGCTTGTGTGAAGCCCTTCACTCTTGAATTGAAGTAGTTCTGCCCCTGTCTATTATTTTCGTACTATAGGCTATTGATCTTATTTTGAGCAAGGAATGCAGCATGATCATTAGTAGTTTCAACAGTATTATGTAATATGTAAAGTTCTCATGTTTTCATAGCTTTGCAATAGTTGTGCAGTGTCATTATAAGATGGCATAGGGGGCTTCATCATAGTAGTATCAAAAGATTCATATTCTTTACATTGACCTTTGAGTAACCCAAATGCCTTTTGTTGCTCCTTCATTGGCGAGCCGATTGCATTGAGTTCATCGCAAATTTGTTGAATCCCCTGATGTAGTCATTGATGGATTTGAAGTTCTTCCTCTCTGAAGACCCTTCTTTAGTGTCAAATAGAATTCTCTATCTTGTGTGCTTCGGGCAAAATGCTCCATCAAAGTCGTCCACACTTCTGTTGAAGTTTCAACACCGGCAGCTAGACCAAGAACTTCCTCAGAGAGTGTTCCAATGATAGACGATCAGATCTTCTCTAGAGAAGGTATTCGGGATTCACAAGCTCACCTTTTTCTGTAGTCCTTTTCACAAGCTCTTCAGGTTTTTGGAGCGTACCTTAAATGAATCCTCCCATGTCTTGACTCTCGTTTTAGCCATTGATTTGAGTCTTCCATAACATAAAATTGCTCTGTGTGAGTTAAAGCGACACAAAGTTTCCAATATTAAGATTGGAAGGGTATGGATATTTTGTGGTAGAAGAAACGTTTGGAAGAGATGATGATGCCATTGCTTGACCAAAGAAAAAAAAAAAATATATATATATATTTATATATATTCAACAATTTGCCAGGAATAGCTCTATACCATCAAAAGGTTTTGAAATTTATTGAGTAAATGAAAAAGCTTTTGAATAATTCTTATTCAGTGAAATGATAATTACAATGGTAGTGTTGTAGGTTTTTATAATTGTTTCCTACAATATTACCGTTGCAGACAAAGCATAAAAAAAAAAAAAGGAATCTCAACCATAAGGAGAAAATTATGGTGTGAGATTAATACAAAGGATTACAAAGAAATGTCAACTTTCTGTTTTTGCATATTTCTATCTGTGATCTTGTCCACGTTCATTCCCACACATAGTTGTATATGATTTGTTATCCAATATGTTTGTCTAAGCTGTCTTCATTGACGTCCTTTGATTTCCTTGATTTGCTTCTTTTTTACAGTACCAAGATTTCTGCGTGAGATTTTCTATTATCTCAAACTTGAAAAGGCCTGGTGATATTGCATTCACTCCAATCTTGTATTCCTCTAATTCGATGGCCTCTGCGCTGTTATCTCTGTTATATCAGTGTTATTCCAGTCCACATAAGGACTCCTACTTTTATCACTAATGAACATAGAATAATCAATGCAGTATAGGAAGAAAATTTTGGAATTAACAAGACATATTGATTAAGAGATATCGTTTTCTGCAGAGTTGGGTTCTAACTAAAGAGGTAGTTAAACTTCCCCAACAATCAGAATTCATAAAAACATGAAGAGGTGAAGATGTTAAGGCATCGTAAGTAATATTTGACGGCTTGATGCCATCTTGAATTCCAAGAGAAAGGAGGGCAAAACTTGTATAACCTGTTCCTTTTCACTCAATAATGGACAAAAAAACTCAATTGGTGAACAGTAATTTCTAGTAATCATATTAAAAGAAAAGCGAAATACAAGTTTATTTGTGGATACTAGAAACATCTACCTTATTGTTTCGGGACACATAATGGATCGGGGATGGATTTTAGATTACACACCTGGAAATAATATTGTTGACAGTGTTTTTCTGACAACTCGTAATATCCTCCCAGAAACACTCGCGGTTATGTTAATCACAAGATTATGAAATAAGCAGAAAAATAATATAAAGGAGACAACAAATTTATAGTGGTTCGGCAATAATATTGTGCCTAATCCACTTGTGCATGCACTATATTTTTGAGATGAACATAGGTTTTCTCTTTGTAATACAAATGGTCTCTAACCCCTTTTCTGGGTTCTTTAGGTTCTATTTATAGGCTCTCTCATGCGATTACACATTCTTGGTTCCCAAGAGAGAAGCCATCTTCTGTCCTTGGTCTTCGTGAGGGTAGGTGAGTTTTCATGATGACTCTTCCTGGAAATTCGGCTGATCCTTTCAGACTGACACCGGATTTCCTGACTTCTACAGTAGCCGTCGAATCAATACTTCCCTCCTCGGGTTGACATGACCTCTGGCAAGAAGGACCAACAATGATTCCTCGACATCGCTGTCTTGGCCCGTAGAGGCCTTACCCGACGCTTCTCCTCTTGCGCGATCTCTCGATGCATAGGGCACGTCCGCTACGCTTTTCCTCATTGCCAATAGTCAATCCTCCATGGGGAGTTCCTCGGCGTCGGTCGTATGAAGGAATGGTCGAGGTCTCGACCATGGCATAACAATTGCCCCCTAGGCTGGAATGTCGCGGTGTGACTTTCCAGCCTAAACAGCGTTGAGGATGCCGCGTGGAAAGGAGCCTTTTTTGGCGGTTGACTGCTGCTCGCGAGTACTGTGATCATTGCGGCTGTTTTCTCGGGCAGTAGAGCAGTCACATCGACTGTACCAACCGTCACGCCCTCGTTTCCCTAACGCCACGTGGACGAGGAAGTGAATCCTCGCCGTCGGATCATGTCCTTTCCCGTTGCTCTCTCCCCAGCCGTTCGATCATGCCTTCTCGGATCCACCGTCGGATGGGATTGATTCAAATTCAACGGCCGAGATCTGGACGCCTTTGGACTCCTCGAGGACGTCTTGCCTTCGTCTCGTGCGAGTATAAATACCCCTTGCCCTGGCATTTCTGTTCATCGATCACCCAACAAGCCGTCATTCTGCTGGATTTTCTCCCGAGCTTCCTCCTCCGTGCGTCCTCCGTGCTTGAATCGTCCACTGCTCTCGGACCCGAGCATCCTTTAACTCCGGTGAGTCTTCATTTCTTCCATTTTCCACTTTTCCCGTTTCTTCCTTGAGTCCGGTCGCCTTGTTTGCGACCGTTGTGTCAATGCGCCGCGGAAGGAAGGGAAGAAAGCACCCTTCCCTTGACGCCGCCGGCGGGGCTGGTTTGGTCTGACCCTTTGGGCGCCGTCGAAGCCACTGTCATAAGGGGCGCCGTTTACCTTTTTCCTTTTCAGGAAATGTCGTCGAAGCAAGTTAGAGGTCGAGAGGATACCAGGGCGAGGGTTAGAAAAGATCCCAAGGACGCAGCCAGCCCGAGCATGTCTCTGGGCGAGAGCAGGGATTCCTTGCTCCACCAGGTCGAGGAATACGCCGACGTGTCTGACGTCGTCCTCCCAACGAGACGGCCTTGTTCTCCTCGACGACGAGGGTGTCGATTCGCAGGTCGGCTCTCCAGAGCTCGAGGATACGGCGCTGTATCTACAAACTCCTTTTTAGGGTTGGCCACCGACCTCGATCCATCCAAGATCCGACCCCACACCACCCGAAAGGCGTTTATCGATGCCGAGATTGATACAAGTCATTTCTACTTGATCATTTCGACGCCTCACGACAGGGCTCACAACCCTCTTCGTGGTCATATGACCGTGTGCACTCGGGCGCTGACCTTCGGGCTCACTTTGCCCTTCCATCCTTTCGTGAAGGCCTTCTGCAGCCATTACCGGATCTCGCCTGCACAGTTGTCACCCAATTGCTGGGTGACAATAAACTCCATGATAATACTCTGGAGGAAATTTTTGAGCCTCGACCTCAGCGTCGAGGAGTTTTTGTATTGCTATTCCCTTCGGGCTTCTCCGAGGCAGAAGGGATTCTTCTACATCTCCTCCCATGCACAGTCTAAACCTCCGGTCCCACCCGTGGTCATTGGGAAGACCACCAGCGCTCACGGGTGGAAACCCCAATTTTCTTTATGGGGGGGGAATTTTAATTCGCACCCCCTCGACGGTGAGCGACCGGCGGTTTTCCTCTTTTTTCCTCTCAAGTTTCTGCGCGACCGTCGATCCATCTGACTATTTTGCACTTGCAGGTGAAACCGTCGACCGTCCAACGCTCTCGGCGTCTGCGCTTGCTCGCGTAGAGAAGATTTTATCGCTCTCACCCGACCACAGGCGCGCCTCGGTTCTCAACACCAAGGTGAACCAACGTTTGTACGGTCTCTTGGTCGACCTTCCTCCTCCACGTGAGCTAGTCGTCCCTCCAGCGGATCTCCTCAGTGGTGAGTGGCGTTTTTCTTTATTCTTTTTTTTTTTGTTATCTTTTATGAGTTCCGTTGGGCACGGTCGACATGTACCTGGATTAACTTTGTTTTCTGAGCAATCGTGCCCACCGGGATGAAGTTCAGCCTCCCCACCAAGTCGAAGAAGGATAAGCCTTCGGCCTCGACGAGTGCGACGTCGAAGAAGCCCGCGATCAAGGCCGTACCCCTGGCCGATGTCGCTGCATCCCTAAGGGGGGGTTCTCAGGATTGAACCCGCCCCTAAGAGGTAAAAGGTGGGTGAACAACAAGCCCCACCCGCGGTCGAGGGTTCCTCCTGGCAGAGTCGGCGCCAGGAGAAAAACAAGGCCGCCACCGTCGCAGCCACCCTGGTGGTGTCTAAGTTTTCTCTCCTGTCGGGATCGAAGGTCGGCAATCCTGAATATTCCATCGACGACATCACCGACCAGGACCTCACCCACGGTCTGCATCTTCCCCCGCGCTTCAGCCTTCCGCTCCAGGCCATATATTCCTTCTTCATAGAAGAGACCTGGGATGCTTACGCCGAAGAGAGCATCATGGATCGACAGCGCTTGACTGTGAAGCGTTAGATCTCGGTAAGGCTCGGCTTCATGCCATCATTTTTAATCTGACTATACCTATACTGATCTATTCTGACCGTGTCTCTTTTTTGTGGAATTCAGGCCCTTGAGCTCGCTCTCCAGAACTATGTAGATCTAGAGATTCACCAGGAGGAGAATGGCGTCCGCTGTAGCCCGAAAAGGAGATCCGGTAGGCCCATAGCGATCAGGGAGGAGCTCTCGCCCTACTTGGAGGTCGAGAAGGCAAAGCTGAAGACCCTCGCTGACACCATCCCTACCGAGAAGACTGCCAACTTCCAGGTGGGCTTCCAGGAGGGCAGCTCTAAGGGGGTCGAGGCTTACCTCTGATTGGAGTTTCAACAACCAAGAGGGATGCAGCGGACACCCCTGTGGGACCGCTCGCACTTATTGGCCTCAAATTTGCGACTTTAGTCGAGATAGTCGACGCCCGAGTAGAGGCCTTCAAGGCGTCTGAAGAGTTCAAGGGGTTGGTCGCAAGCGAGGTCAAGAAATACAAGTCCTCAGCGGAGTTTGAAGAGCTCTAGCTTACCCTGACGCAGTTTGCTGGGGATCAGATCTTCGATCGCTTCCGCAAGAAGCGTCCAGACGTCGACTCGTCATTCTTGGATGAGTCGAACAGTGAAGAGGTCGAGGTGATCGAGCCGGTGTCGGGGGCCAATGACGCCGAGGGGACACATACTGGCGCCGACCAGGCCGCAGGGGGCGATGGCGAGCATTGAGGGCCGTGAATCTGCTATTTTGTTTGTTTTTTTTCGTAGGGCCGCAAGGCGCATACAATATTTATTTGATATTTTGTAATGACCATAAGGTCGAGACTGATTTTTATATATTTTTTATATACGCTTTCTCACACTATTCATGCTATGATGCTTACTGCTTGCGTACCTTTCTGGTTTTTGTTGGGAATTTTTCACAAGTATAGGCTCGACTGTCTTAGTACCCCCTCGCCAGAGTTAAGTTCCTGAAGTCGACTCTGGCGTATGGTCGATGTCGATAGTAGAATAAGTAGAATGTAGAACGTAGGTAGAGTACGATTGAGCCAGGGCTTTACTGTCTCTGCGAATTCGTGGGGGCTCGTATTGCCTCCTTGTTTTTGGTGCGTCGACGTATCGACGCATTTCGGTTGACGTATCGACAATTATTGGAAGATGACCAAACTCACAAAGTGTAGAGAATTAGTCGGCGTATCGACATACATTTATTCGTGTATGGGTTACAAAAGTGGCTTTTCAGCCTGTCAACAAGGAAATGAAAAAAATACAAGTAGAGGATTCTGATGTACTACGTCGACGCTTCTCGTAATCACTGGTAGTAGGCCTTTAACTGGTCTGCGTTCTAGGTGTGCTTGATGCTTTGACCGTCGAGCTCTGCCAGCCGGTATGACCCGTTTGCCACAACTTCCTGTATTATGTAGGGCCCTTCCCAAGTATGACCCAAGACTCCGGAGTTCTTGGGCTTTGTGTTGGGGGTTACGACACGCAAAACTAGGTCCCCGACTCTGAAGCGCTTCGGCCTGATCCTTTTGTTGGAATACCTGGCCGTTCTTGCTTGGTACGCGGTGAGCCTTAGCTGTGCGTCCGTGCGCCGTTCTTCCAAGAGGCCGAGCTCCAAGTTCATCAGCTCGGCGTTCCTATCCTCCTCATACTGGGTTACCCAATCGGTCGGAATAGACACCTCGACTGCCAGGACCGCTTCGAACCCGTAGGCCATTGAGAATGGGGTTTCCCCTGTAGTAGATCTGCTAGTTGTCCGGTAGGCCCATAGCACTTTTGGCAACTCGTCGGTCTATTTCCCTTTGTAGGCGTCGAGGCGTCTTTTGAGGGTGACCTTGATGATCTTGTTTACAGCCTCGACCTGCCCGTTAGACTAGGGGTAGACGACCGAGGAGAAATTCTTGTGGATCCCGAGAAGCTCGTAAAACTGATTGGTGTTGTCATTATTGAAGTGCTTCCCGTTATCGGACACAAGAGAGTGTGGGACCCCGAATCGGCACACAATGTTGTTCCATATGAAATTTGTGCATTTCACCTCGAGATGGCCGTCAACGGCTCGGCCTCGACCCACTTCGTAAAGTAGTCGACGACGACGATTGCGAACTTGTACCCCCTGGGGTTTTATGCAACGGGCCAATGAGGTCGATCCCCCACTTAGCGAAGGGCCAGGGGGATAGTATGGACGAAGGTCCTCGAAGTGCGATGAGGGTGGGGGGCATACCTCATGACTTCCTTGATCTCTTCGCATATTCTGCTGCATCCTTTTTGAGGCTGAGCCAGTATCCTTGCCGCAATATTTTGTAGGCTTCAAGGCTGCCCCTTCCCGTGGTTCCCGCAACCCGTCCTGTACCTCCCATGGGACCGATTTAAGCCTCCCGAGATGGCGTAACGGCCGGCCTCGACCCACTTCGTTAAAGTCGACGGCGACGATTGCGAACTTGTACCCCCTGGGGTTTTATGCAACGGGCCAATGAGGTCGATCCCCTACTTAGCGAAGGGCCAGGGGGATAGTATGGACGTAAGGTCCTCCGAGTGCAGTCGAGGGGTGGGGGCATACCTCTGGTAGCTTTCGCATCTCTTCGCATATTCTGCTGCATCCTTTTTGAGGCTAGGCCAATAGTATCCTTGCCGTAATATTTTGTAGGCTAGGGACTGTCCTCCCGCGTGGTTCCCGCAGACCCCATCATGTACCTCCGATAGGACCCTCTTCGGCTCCTCTACTCCGAGGCACCTGAGCAAAGGCGTTGAGTACCCCCTGCGGTAGAGGAGGTTGTCGTGTATCGTATATCTTGCCGCCCGGTACTTCATCTTTTTGGCCTGCTGCCTATCCTCAAGGAGCTTTCCGTTAATCAAGTACCTAATGATTGGATCCATCCAGTTAGGTTGGAGTTCCACTGGTGTGACCTCGGGCCGTTTTTCTATGGATGGGACTTTCAACACCTCTAGAGGCACCAGGTTCAAAAGATCGGCATCCCTCGACGTCGCCAGTCTGGCGAGCGCATTGGTATTGCTATTTTTTGCTGTATATCAAAAGTAGCGAACTTTTCCAGGGCTTCCTTAACTTTCCTCAGATACGCTGCCATCTTGTCATCCCTGGTCTAGTACTGGCCTTTTAATTGATTCACGATGAGTTGCAAATCACTGAAGATGTCGAGGTTTTCAGCGTTTAGATGCTCCGCCAGTCGGAGCTCGGCGAGCAGTGCCTCGTACTCCGCTTCGTTGTTGGATGCCGGGAACTCGAACCTGATGGCTGAGGTGACCTTGTGTCCCTCTGGTGTGTGTAGCACCAGTCCCGCGCCACTGCCATTATCGTTGGAACTTCCGTCGACGTAGAGCTTCCAGCGTGGGTGTTGGACGGCTCCCTCGACCTCGGCTGGCAAGCCTGTAAACTCCGCCACGAAGTTGGCTAAGGCTTGACCTTTGATAGCGGTCCGTGGTTTGTAGTCGATGTCAAACTGGCTGAGCTCTACCTCCAAGTGCAGTCGAGGGGCAACTTTCGCATCTCTTCGCATATTCTACTGCATCCTTTTTGAGGCTAGGCCAATAGTATCCTTGCCGCAATATTTTGTAGGCTAGGGACTGTCCTCCCGCGTGGTTCCTGCAGACCCCATCATGTACCTTCGATAGGACCCTCTTCGCCTCCTCTGCTCCGAGGTACCTTAGCAAAGGCATTGAGTACCCCCTGTGGTAGAGGAGGTTGTCGTGTATCGTATATCTCGCCGCTCGGTACTTCATCTTTTTGGCCTGCTGCCTGTCCTCAGGGAGCTCGCCTTTAATCAAGTACCTGATGATTGGATCCATCTAGTCAGGTTGGAGTTCCACTGGTGTGACCTTAGGCCGCTTCTCTGTGGATGAGACTTTCAACACCTCTAGAGGCACCAGGTTCAAAAGATTGGCGTCCCTCGATGTTGCCAGTCTGGCGAGCGCATCGGTATTGCTATTTTCTGTTGTATATCAAAAGTAGCGAACTTTTCCAGGGCTTCCTTAACTTTCCTCAGATACGCCGCCATCTTGTCATCCCTGGTCTAGTACTGGCCCTTTACTTGATTCACGATGAGTTGTGAATCACTGAAGATGTCGAGATTTTCAGCGTTTAGAGGCTCTGCTAGTCAGAGCCCGGTGAGCAGTGCCTCGTACTCTGCTTTGTTGTTGGATGCCGGGAACTCGAACCAGATGGCCCAGGTGACCTTGTGTCCCTCTGGTGTGTGTAGCACCAGTCTCGCCCCACTGTCGTTATCGTTGGAACTTCCGTTGACGTAGAGCTTCCAGCGTGGGTGTTGGACGGCTCCCTCGACCTCGGCTGGCAAGCCTGTAAACTCCGCCACGAAGTTGGCTAAGGCTTGACCTTTGATAGCAGTCCGTGGTTTGTAGTCGATGTCAAACTGGCTGAGCTCTATTTACCATTTGAGGAGTTGATCAGAGGCGTCAGGTTTTTGTAGCACCCACCTGAGGGGGTGATTGGTCAAGACCTGGATACTATGGGCCTGGAAGTAGTGTTGCAACTTCCTTGCTGTCACAACTAGTGCGAGGGCGAGCTTTTCCATATGGGGATACCTCGTCTCTGTGTCGAGGAGGCGCTTGCTGGCATAATCCACCGGTAACTGCGCCTTCTTCTCTTTGCGGATTAACACCGAACTAACGGCGTGTTCCGAGACCGCCAGGTAAAGGCTCAGCACCTCCCCGGTCACAGGTTTGGAAAACATAGAGGGTTTACCCAGGTGTTCCTTCAGTTGCTGGAATGCTTGTTCGCACTCCTCCGTCCATAGAAACGGCTTGCTTCCCCTTAGAGTGTCAAAGAATAGGACGCACTTGTCGGTGGATTTGGAGATAAACCTATTCAGTGCGGCCACACAGCCTGTCAACTTCTGGACCTCCTTAGGCTTCCTTGGCGTTGCCATGTCGAGGAGGGCCTGAATCTTTTGCGGATTGGCCTCGATTCCTCGATTGCTCACCATGAAGCCTAAGAACTTCCCTGAAGCGACACCGAAGGCACACTTCCGAGGGTTCAGCTTCATTTTGTACGTCCTGGGAACACCAAACATTCTCCTCAGGTCCTCCTCTTGGTCTTCAGCTTTCCTGCTCATCACCAGCATGTCATCGATGTACACCTCCATGGTTTTTCCAATCAGCCCTGCAAACATCTTGTTGATGAGGTGTTAGTACGTCACCCCAGCATTCTTGAGGCCAAAGGGCATCACCATGTAACAGTAGAGCCCTCTGTCTATGATAAACGACGTATGCTCTTCGTCGCGGTCGAGCATGGGTATTTGGTTGTACCCAGAGTATGCGTCCATGAAGCTCAACAGCTCATACCTTGCCGTGGCGTCGACTAGCTGGTCAATTCGGGGTAACGGAAAGCTGTCCTTGGGACACGCTTTGTTCAGATCACTAAAGTCGACGCAGGAGCCGGTGGCACATGACGTCGGGGCTTATCCCTTCCATGTCCTCGTGGGTTCAAGCGAACACGTTGAGGTTTCCCTTTAGAAATTCGACCAGTCTTTCTTGGTACTGGGCTCCCAGCTCCGAGCCTATCCTTAATGTTCTCGTTGGGTCACTTTCATCGAGGGGGACTTCAACCAGTTCTTCGACTGCTCCTGCCTCGGGCTCTTCTCCGGGAACCTCAGATCCAAGTCGGGCCCTTCTGCCCTGGTCTCGACCATGCGCAACTCTCTGCGTACTTGTGTTGGCTCGGCATAGTGGCGGACGGTTTCTGAGTATGTGAGCCTTGACTCGTACTGGTTCCCCCTGGCTTTGCCAATCCCACTCGGCGTGGGGAACTTCATTCCTGGTGGTAGATTGACGTCACCGCCCACAAGGCCCTCAACGTCGGGCGTCATATGACCGCGTTGTATTAGTCGCCTCCCTTCACCACCAAGAATTTTGACTTTACAGTCGAGGTGTGTGGTCAGTCCCCAATGGTCATAGGCAGCTCAATGGCTCCTTCAAGGATGACGCTGGGCGCTGTTCTGGAGCCTCGACCGAGGAATTTCCATCTTGTCAAGGTAGTCCGCGTATAGGATGATCACAGAACTGCCGTTGTCGACCAATATGCGGCACACCGTGTGGTTGCCGATCATGACCTCCACTACCAGGGCGTCACTCTGGGGGAAGTGTACACCTCTGGCGTCGGCCTCGGAGAAGGTGATCTCGGTGTCCTCGTACTGAGCGGCCTTGGCTTCACGTCCCGAGACGTTCATGAACCTCTGGCTGAATTTCTCCTTTTCCTCTTGGGCGTATTCCTTCTGTGCGCGTCGAGAGGTACCGCCGAGGTACGGTCCCCCGAATATCGTCCTTATGACGCCAACTGGTTCGGGCGGGTTATCACAGTTATCCCACATGTGTTCGTCCCGTCGGTCGTCATTGCGCCTATTGTTGTTCTGGCGGTCGACCTGGTACTCGCCGAGCCTCCCGTCCCGGATCAGCCTTTCGACCTTGTCCCTTAGGTCATAGCACTCGGCCGTGGTATGACCATTCTCGCCGTGGAAATGGTAGTATTTGTTCTGGTTTCTCCATACTGGGTCGGCCTTCAGGGGTGGGGGTCGACGTAAGACCTGGAGATGGTTAATCTCATAGTAGACGTCGTCGATCCCCATTGTCAGAGGGGTGTAGGTGTCATACTTTTGCGACTTGGGCCATTTTGTTTCCCCCTGGCTCGTCGAGGCGTTGCCGCCTCTGTTGTTCGGAGCTGGGTTGTGCCTGGGCTCGGCTTGCACCTGGGGAGGACCCCAGCGCCTCTTGCCGTTGTTTTGACTGCTAGCTTAGCCGACCTCCTCCTTGACAAGAGCCACTACCTTGCTCTTAAAGGCCTTCTTGGCTTCCTTGGTGTTTATGAACCCCTGGGCCCTCGTCAAGAACTCTTGATAAGTGTGGGGCGGCCTCCAGTCGAGGTCTGTGTTGTAGGGGATGTCCTTCTTCATGCTAGACAGTGCCCCCATCAGGGCCACTTCATCGGAGATTCCCTCACTGGCTACGACTTGCTCTCCAAAATGAGCTATCCAGTCCTTCAGGGACTCGTTAGGTCCCTAGTATACCCTTGACAAGTTCTGCTTTGGTGGGATGTACTTCTTGACACCTATGAACTGAGTTAGGAATGCATTCTTTAGGTCATCCCAGCTGGTGATGGAGTTTGGTTTGAGAGACCTAAACCATCTTTGCGTCGACATTCACTGCCTCGGCCACCTTTCCCACAACCTGCTCAAAGTTGTTCAGTCGGCTCCCCATCTGCTTTTCCAGCCTAGCAATCTTCTCGGCCAGGGCCTGGTTCTCTGCTGCGAGCTCGTCTTCCCTTGTCAGCTGCACGGCCTTTCCGTGGTGGGCGTCGAGCCTCGCCCTTAGGTCTCCCCCGTGCACCGACGTGGATTCCATGGGGTGGGGTTTCTCCTCTGGGCATCTTGTGGCGACGAGGGTGCACCTCATGGTCTCGTCCTGCAAGGGCCTTTGCCTACTCCCCAGTTACACTTTTCCATGCTGCGGTTAGTATCACAAATTTCCTCAGTTCATCGACCTGCTTGGTTCCCATCGAGCTGGCCGGGATCGGGTCTAGGGTGATCGCCCTTTTGGTCGGGGGCCATAGTTCGGGAGCGGGTTCATGGAAGTCCCGTCTAAAGGTGACTTTGATGGAATCCATTGGCTGAGGGGCTGACGGGTTGGCCGTCTGCAGGCGATTTCTGGGACGCATGATGACAGTTTCTGCTCCTACAAAACTAACTTCAAAGCTGGGTAAAATTTCTGGGCTCTAGGGCCTCCTTCTAGCGCCAATTGTTGACGGTGTTTTTCCGACAACTCGTAATATCCTCCCAGAAACACTCGTGGTTATGTTAATCACAGGATTATGAAATAAGTAGAAAAATAATATAAAGGAGACAACAAATTTATAGTGGTTCGGCAATAATATTGTGCCTAATCCACTTGTGCATGCACTATATTTTTGAGATGAACACAGGTTTTCTCTTTGTAATACAAATGGTCTCTAACCCCTTTTCTGTTTCGGTTCTATTTATAGGCTCTCTCATGCGATTACACATTCCCGGTTCCCAAGAGAGAAGCCATCTTCTGTCCTCAGTCTTCGTGAGGGTAGGTGAGTTTTCATGATGACTCTTCTTGGAAATTCGGCTGATCCTTTCAGACTGACACCGGATTTCCTGACTTCTGCAGTAGCCGTCGAATCAATACTTCCCTCCTCGTGTTGACATGACCTCTGGCAAGAAGGACCGACAATGATTCCTCGACGTCGCTGTCTTGGCCCGTAGAGGCCTTGCCCGGCGCTTCTCCTCTTGCGCGATCTCTTGACGCATAGGGCACATCCGCTACGCTTTGCCTCATTGCCAGCAGTCGATCCTCCACGGGGAGTTCCTCGGCGTCGGTCGTATGAAGGAATGGTCGAGGTCTCGACCATGGCATAACAAATATCATAGGATACAACAATGCCTATGGAAACAACTCTAGCGCGACTAAACTAGTAGTACAAGATGCCTTACAAACAAGGTACCGTGAGAATTATTGTAAAATAATAAAATCATCGCAAAATCCTTTTGAAACATTATTAAATTAATCTTGCGGATACAAATATGTATACTGCTTTAGTAACTTCCATGAAGTCTCCTCATATATGGTTTCATTTAATATTTAATTGTTATTCAATTGTCATGACAAATATAGAGTATGAGATATTTGTACTCAAAACTGCATTAATTAAATGTACACATCTTCCACAACCCGTAGGCCAAACCAAATTGGAACGACACTAAGAGAATGTGTGTGTGTGTGCACTATAAGAAATTGGGGTTTTTACGAAGACAAAAAGTCATCGCAAAAACCCCCATGTTGTCGCAAATAATAGTTTTGGCGATGACATGTTGTCGCAGATATGTCGTCGCAAAAAAATAGTCGCAAATACTTTTTTTGCGATGCCATAGTGTCGTCGCAAATATATTTGCAATGACATTTTTTTTGCGACGACAGGCATCGCTAATATGGCGTTGTTAAATTGTCGTGATATAACATGTTTTTGCGACGACAATTTCAAAATGTCGTCACAAATAATCTTACTTTTTTGCGACGACAAGTATAAAAAAGTCATAGCAAAAAACTAAAATAATTTTTTTTGAATTTTTTAAAAAATGGTAATTAATTAATTTTTAATAATTTTAATTAAACATTATTATGTTACATACTGAATATAATTTATTAAGATACATTAAAAGTAAAAAATAAATTAATATTAAAAACTTTAAATCTAAATAAATTTATAAAATATATTATGAATACTACATGAAGTGCATATATAATGTTCAACAAAATAGAAAAGTCTAAATAAAGTAAAAAATAAAATAGAAGATATAACGGAACTATTCGTCTAAGTTGCAGCATCGCCAACATCTAACTCATCATTAGGACTGTCATCATCTGAAGGAGGCAGAGGAGCGTCTAGGTTAACTAGTTCTGGACGAGCAATCTTAGGTAATTGGATGTTGGGCTGCAATTTAGACACCAACTCTAACATCTTCGCCTGATTGTCATAAATCTTCATTTGTTCCTGGTATGATTTCTTTAAATAACGATTCATACGTGGGTCAGGTTGAGTCGATGATGTTGCATCTGAGAATGAATCAACAGATGAAGGAGAAGCCCCGGAGTAATGCTTTTGGGAAAGCATTGGACCCACTCCTTTCTTATGTCCTCTATGCATGCTAGGAACTTGCTCCAAAACCCCATGCTCGTCAAGGGGGGGTCTAGTCGTGCTTGAAGTAGTTTGTGTTCTCTGCATTTGTCTCTCCTCCTCCAGAGTGTTCTACATAATAAGACATTATAATTATTTTTACGTGCTATAAAACCACTATTTCAGTATAAAAAAATTTAATATGAAAAGTAAAAATACTTACGAAACTCTGTTCCGCATGGGTATTAACCCAAGAGTCCCTGCGACGATGCATGTCCGCCCAATTGTCTATAGCAGACATCTCTTGGGTCTCCATATTGGCCTGTTAAATAAATTATATTTATTAAAATTCTTAAATTCTAACTAAAGTTTGGCAGCATAACGACTTATTTTTCATATAATCTAAAAATCAAAACCTATAAAAAAACAACTTTAAAAGATTTCAGCACGCCATAACTTCAAGATGTGCCACCCAGAAGAAGAATCACAAACATATAAATATGATAATGATCAAAAAATAAGCACTAACCTTCTATTGCGATGCTGAGAGTACGATAACCGACCATGTAAGCTTGGATACTTTTGGTTGCTGCGATTAGTTTTATTTGTCTATGATATTTTCTGTTTATGATTAACTATAATAAGTAATAGTTACTTGAAATTATGTATAAAAAATCATCAAGTTTTAAGAAATCTATAATTACTTGAAATTTGTTGCCGGAGAACCTATCGCAACAACGATCCCAATGAACTTGATTTCTCATGTTACTCGGGAGACTTTCTCTACCATAGCGTTTGTAGCGTTTCCTCCCTATCAACAAAAGATCTCAGAATGCCGTTCTTATAGTTATAGTCCACGTTAAACCAGTCATTGCAAAACAGTTTCACATCGTTAAAATGCATTGTTAACTATAGTATAAACTATACAAATTATTGCATAAAAAAAAAATACCAGCATCCGGTCCCGAATTGTCCTCTTGTCCACGTCGCTAATGTCCTTCCAAGCATCATGGAAGGGCTCGCATATGTCCCTGGTATGAATACCAACTGCACTATCAAACCAGGCACCATATTTACTAAGCACCTTCCAAGTACCTCCCGCCCAATCAAATTCTACTGTGATTTTTCCGTCTTGAAGGACCTTTTGGGCGATTTCATAACCTTTTGCCCCACCTCGACCTCTACGTTGTCGAGGTTCAGGTGCTGTAAGCATATGAAAGCATTTCAAATCAACATGTACTACTACATTTATTTACTATATGATAGAACGAGAAAAAAAGTCAGAATAACATACCAGACTCACAGTATGGGGGGACTCTGTGAGGACCGGGAGGAGGCTGTGCTCCCCCTGAAGAGCTAGCGCAAGTCGCTACCGTACCAGCCATCAATGTTTGTGAACAATATCATATTAATAACAATATTTATAAATTCAAAGAAGATCATAATATTAAAACGAAATATGAGAAAAATGACAAAGATTACTATTCTGTAGTTCCACTCATCGTCGTTGCTACATTGTTGATTGTTGCCATCATCATTTATGTCATCATCATCTTCAGATTCGATGACTTCCTCTTCAACGTACTCCTTTAAAGTTTCATCATCTTCATCATTAATAAAATCATCAACTACGGGAGACTTATCTTTCATAATTGCATCAACATCAGAAGTAACAACATTAGACGCTCTATCATCTCGATTCAATACAAATGAGTCAATCTCTGGTAGTTCCAGTACTAACTCAATATTTGTAGACTCTGTATCCTAGACTATCATCACGTCATTAATGTTAGTTTCTAGAATGTCCCAAATATGGCGATGTCTAAAGTGTTCTACAACCTTCTAGTTTAGACCGTTAAATAAATCGTCTACGTAAAAAACTTGCTCTGCTTGAGATGCAAGTATGAAAGGTTCATTCTCGTACCATGTGTCTTTAACAAAAACACTTATTCTATTTTTGTAGTGTTGAATCCCTTTCTTCCCCGGACGAGTGTCAAACCATAGACATTTAAAAAGCATAACAGAATTGTCATTCAAGTAGGACAATTCATAAATGTCCTCCAAAACTTCATAAAACATTTGGTTATCAGGTCCGCGAACACAAACACCACTATTTTGAGTACTTGGATTCATATCCCGATTGCGTGTCAGAAACTTGATACCGTTCATCACACAGCCAGGATAATTTCGACATGAAAAGCTTGAACCACTTGAAAGCAAAAGTATTTGATCATTCGCTTCTAGGTCATTCTGCTTTCAAATATTGAAAATCTGTAAGGAGACATGAATTTTCTTTAAAACGAAACTTTTTAATGACTTAACAATGTTAATGCAAATTAATTATAAATGTACCTTATGTTGGGAATAGTATCCTGAAAGCATGAGATGTAAAAGGATATTTATTATTTATTTAATAAAATAGTTTATTCATCATTTTATGTGCATATATTTATGAATATTTTATGAATATCAAATAAAATTCCTTGATTATTTATGTAACCTTAAACATTGTATATAAGTGTTATATACAAGAGGATAATGTTTAAGGATAATAATCAAAAGTAATCGTTCATAATGAATTTAATTAAAGTTCGGAATCTTTAATTAAAACATTATTAATACATGTCATTCCCATTTAGAATGGAATGGTGTTATCCGCCTTTATTAATATGGCGAGATATTGAATGAGTGTATTTCGCATAATGAGATTATGTGGAACATGGACGCAGAACACAATATGAATTTTTAATAATTTCCGTTAAGCATAGAAATTCTAATTGAGTCTACCGATGGTCATATATAGAATGATCTTAATCCCGAGTTCTTAACAAACTCCTATTTATGGATTTATGTCTTTTCATTTACTCGGTGCGGATTACGAGATCCCGAATCCTATTCCTTGTATTTTGGAGACATAATGAAATAGGTAGCTGGGAATGTTATTATACGAGATGGAATCCATTCCTTCTTGAGAAAGAAGCGAGATAAATAATTCTCTTGAGTGTTGATTCGGTACTTGGATTAGTAAGAGCGCTCCGGTTCATGAATGTGTTTTATGAATCACTATCCATTAGAGAATCAATGGTACTCAAGGATAAAGATGTAATTAGAGAGGTTAACGGATTCTACCCGACTCTAATTATGAATTATTTATGGAGGATCGATCTATATGCAATGACTATATCAAATGGACACTTCACGGTTTAGAAGTAATTAATGTCTATAATTCCGAGAGTGCAATTCCAAGTTTATAGTGGAGTAACTATTGAATTAATAGAATTAATTAATTAATTAAAGTGTTTAATTAATTATTAATTTTATTGGAGCTCGTAATTATAGGTCCATTAGTCCCCGTCGTCCTTGTAATTCTACCAGACACAAAGGGCAAAACGGGAATTTTAGAATTATAGAATTCTAAAATTAAATACTCGAAGAATAATGAATTGAGAATTAATTATTATTTAAATAATGAGATTATTTAAATTTGAATTTGAACATACCTAGATTTATCCATTTAAACTTATTTGATAAGTTGTTCAATTTAGAATTCAAATTAATTTAAGTTTGACTTAAATTCGAATTTGAATCTGAATTAAAATTGAACTACTGGATAATGGATAAAATATCTTCCTTCCTTATCTTATTTAGGTGCCACACACAAAGGGATAAAACCCTAGGGTGGCCGGCCATTAAGAGGATAATGGGAAGGGATTTTTTTTGTTCCAAATTCAAAATTGGAGATAAGGATTTGATCCTATTTTGAAGTTTGACTTCTTCTCTTTAAATATGAGATAAATGAAAAATTGTGAGACAATTTTTGAAACACTTTCAGCCCTAGTTTCCCTAGAGGTGGCCAGAATTCTCATATAGCAAAAAAGAGAGTGAAAATTTTTCTCTCCAAAAATTCCACATCGTGCATGCGTTGGTGTTTGTGGAAATTCGAGTTTTTTAGAAACCGTTTTGTCTCACGTGTGCCCACACACACGTCTACGTGGAATCAAGGAATTGATGTGGAAGACTTTGGTGTTCTAAACACAAAAGCTTGGAGCTAGGACTGTTCGTGGTCAAAGAAAATCAAGATATCATCCGAGTCGGCTACAAGGTATTTTTTCGGTTGATCCTTGAATCTTATAAATTAATGAGATTAATTTATTGGTGCATAAATTAATATAATCTATAGAGTATCTCAAAATTTTTATGAAAATTTTTGTTATACACGATCCGCCTTTTCCGCTGCGTTTTTCGCCGCCGAATTCGATTCGGCAACCAACACCTTATTCTTAAACCATTTTGGAAACTCCTTCAATTGAATTTCATCCAATGGTATGATTCAACCATTGGCATCAATCTCCTTCCTATGGTCACTGTTTAACAGAGAATGAAAGTAAACGACATAATTGTATGCGACACAATCAATGAACAATTAAGTGATAAAAGTGAAAGTAATACGTACTCAATGAACTGCTAAATTTCTGGACAGTTCTGTAGGATGTACCACTTGGCTTTATCTCGCAAATGAGTATCCAATGTGACGGGGTCATTTTCCCAATTGGCCGACAGCGAGTATCAAATACAGAAATTTTTTTAACAATACGATCTTCATTGTCTATCCAATTTCTAGCTAGTCGGTTAAATCGTGTTTCAACTCTAGTTAAATACAACAAATAAAAGGTCAGAGCTTCATTCACAATGTATGCCTCAGCAATTGATCCCTCAGGACGTGCACGATTCTTAACATATTTCTTTAATGATCCAAGAAAACGTTCAAATGGATATATCCATCTTAAGTGAACTAGTCCTCCTCGAATGGCTTCTTCAGGCAAGTGTATAACTAAATGTACCATTATGTAAAAAAGGCAGGAGGAAAAATTGTTTCTAACTTGCATAAAATAAGCACAATATCTTGTTGAGCTTTCTCTAAATCACTTTTCCCCAATGTCCTTGAGCATATTAACTCAAAAAAATTACTTAATTCTATTATTACATCAACGATCTCTTTCTTCATGAATGGTCGTATCCCTATTGGCAATAATCATTGCATTATGATGTGACAGTCATGTGATTTTAGCCTAGTAATTTTATTCTTCCCTTCGATCACATTTTTTTTTTTTTAAATTTGAAGCAAATCCATCAGGAAACCTTACTGATTTTAAAAAATCACAAAACTTTTTACTGTCGTCGGGAGATAGTGTATAAGACGCATGTGGTTTCATCCAACGATCACCGTCTTTGTACAAATGCAACTCCTTACGCACCCCCATATTTTGCAGATTGATTCTCGCCTTATCCGTATCCTTACTTTTTTTGTCAATGTCTAGAATTGTGCCCAATAAGCCGTCGCATACATTCTTCTCAATATGCATGACATCTAAGTTGTGACATAATGACAATGACTTCCAATAAGGCAACTCCCCACCATACTTTTCATGTTTACCAGGCAATGTAAATGACACGTTTTGTAACTGAGCTAAGATTTGGTGAACAGTTTTGCGAGCCGGTGGAGGTCGTTTCTCAACCATACCATCAAACTTTTATTTTTTCTCATCCCATGTTTAATAGGAAGCCATCACTGATGGCCAACAAAACAAGTCTTACTTGTTATCCTCTTTGAAGGAGTTGCATCGTTGCAAGTTGGGCATGCTAAATAGCCCTGACCACTCCATCCAAATAAACTACTACGAGCAGGAAAATCATTAACAGTCATGAGCAACATAGCTCGCATATGAAATGATGTATTCGAAACTGCATCATGTACAATTACTCCATCATTCCACAAATTCTTTAGCTAATCTACAAGGGGTCTTAAAAAGACATCCATATCCTTTCCGAGTGCATTTGGGCCAGGAATCAACAATGTCAACATATTATAAGGATTTTTAGTGCATAACCATGTAGGTAAATTGTAGGCCATTAAAACCACCGGCCACATACTGTATGAGAGGCTCATGTTCCCGAAAGGATTGAAACCATCAGCGGCCAACCCCAAGCGAACATTTCTCGGCTCATGTGAAAACTCAGGATACTTTTCATCTACCTCCTTCCATTCAATACCATCGACTGGATGACGCATTAAATCTTCATCATTTGAACGCCCACGCTGGTGCCACGTCATATCTTTAGCTATGTGACAAGAACCGTACAGATGCTTCAACCGATTTGTTAACAGAAAATAACGTAGTACTTTCCACGGGACTTGTTTAGTACCTTTTGTCTTTTTTTTTTCTTCCAACGTGATGTTTTACATACAGGACATGTTTGTAGATCAACATTCTCCTTCCAAAACAAAGCACAATCGTACTTGCAGACATGAATTGGTTTGTAACCCAATCCAAGTTTACTCATGAGCTTCTTCGACTTATAATGAGAAGAAGGTAACTTCACATCCGGAAATGCATCTTTCAATAGACTTAAGACAACATCCATACACTTATTAGGCCACTTGTATAACACTTTTAAATAAATCAATTTCACCAAGAAATTTAAAGTTGAATACTTAGTGCAGCCCGGATACAATCCCACCTGGAGCTCAGAAAGTAGATCCTTAAATTCAGCGTATTGTGCATCTTCTAGATCCACATGCGTCTCATCCAACATTCCATGGTCATCATTAATCTTGGCAATGTCTTCTAAGACTACAAACATCTCGTCTACTGGTTGATTAACTATTGGGTCTACACCGGAAACTGCCTCTACTTCACCATGGTGAATTCATGTTCTATACAATGGATCAAAACCATATCGATGTATATGCGCTCTCATAGTTTCTACTGGACACATTTCATGGTTTCTACATTTTATACAAGGACAATTGATATGGCCAATTGAAGTTGCATAACTTTTGGCAACCTCAATAAAAGCAGATAACCCATTCCAATATTCATCCGACAATCGGTTCCTCAAATAAGTCCAACTTTTGTCAATCGGCATTTCAACTATAAACAACAACAGGCATAACAATTTATTAATGTGTTTAATTAATTTTAATTTTACTCTTAATTAATGCAATTAAGTTTTATTAATTAAAGTGTGTTAATGAACTTATTAAAATTCTTAAATTCTAACTAAATTTCAACAGCATAACGACTTATTTTTCATATAATCTAAAAATCAAAACATGTAGAAAAACAACTTTAAAAGATTTCGGCACACCATAGCTGCAAGATGTGCCACCCAAAACAAGAATCATAAACATATACTAAATTTCAACATAATCCCAAATTCATACAATTACTACAATTTTAAACTAAATAAATATAAAAACTTACAAAGTTCAAACCCACTAAACGGGGGCTAAAAATAGAAGGATTACGTCGGAGGAACCGTGCAAAAAAGGACAAAGGTGAAAAATCAAACGCCTATTCAAACGCCTACATCAAATTAAAACATCAAACATAATTTTCAAACATCAAAATTAACATTTTATTAACATCTAGAGTAACATATAGACACAATGAGAGTTTAAAAAAATATTATGGGCTTGATCCGCTTGTATAAAAAAAGGGCTACAATAAAGAAACGCAAAAAAGAATGAATACTTTACTTTTTTTATAGTTTTAAATTTGATACACAAACAAATTAATTGCTTATTCATAAAAAGTTTTGCATTAAGATTAATATTAAATGCTCTCATATGTCTCTGACATTGATATTCAATGAGAGTTTAATATCAACAGAATTGTTACTAATTAATGAGTCATATGTTGATCTATATGATGCATATAAATAATAAGTATTATGATTCTAAGTTCTAAGTATAATCTAGTCATCTAGTTCTAAATTCTGCTCATCTAGTTCTAAGTATAATGCTTAGGAAATGATTCTAAGTTCAAGTATAATCTAGTTCTAATAACAAGTATAATGCTTAATAAGTTTTTGTTAAGAAAAAAACAAAAAAAAACTCACCTCTATGACCGGGGCATGGGAGTAGGACGGCAGGAGCGGGCCGGCGGAGCAGGGCGGCAATGCAGCGGCGGTGCTAGGAAAGGGAAAGAAGAGAGAGAGAGAGAGAGAAAGAGAGAAGGGAAGAGAGAGAAAAAATGGAAGAGAGACAAGGGGAGGGAGGGAAGGAGAGGGCCGGCGGCGGCGGAAGGAGAGGGGAAGAAGAGAGAGAGAGAGAAAAGAAGGGAAGAGAGAGAAGGAGAGGCCTGCGGCAGCGGCGACGACGATGGGAAGAGGAGGCTGAGAGACATATTGCAGGAGAGAGAGAGAGAGAGAGAGAGAGAGAGAGAGAGAGAGAGAGAGAGAGAGAGAATGAAGAAGAAGAAGATGGGTATATTAGGTCAGAGTTATTATTCGTCGCAAATAAATTTAAAATGTCATCGCAAATACAAAAATATTTGCGACGACAATGTCGTCGCAATTAATACAAATGTCGTCACAAATAATGATTTTTTCCCGCGCATACTTTATCGTCAATAAGATTATTTGTGACGACATTAAAACAATGTCGTCGTAAATAAGGTAAAACTATTTGCGATGATAAATGTCGTCGTAAATAATGGTGACTTGTCGTCGGAAAAAAACGAATTAGCTTGGTGCCAAAAATCCGTGCCATTGAAACTTGCGCGCCAATATTATTTGCGACGACATTGAAGTTATTAGCGACGACATGGGTATTTTTTTTAACGGTCGGTATTTGCGATGACATGTCACAAATAGAGTATTATTTGCGATGACATATGTTGTCGCAAATGGGCTTTATTGTTGTAGTGGTGTGTCTATATGTGTGTGTGTGTGTGTGTGTATATATATATATATATATATATATATATATATATAAAAAAAATTAAGTTAACTTCTCTAGGACTAAATGAATAAAGAAGCGTTTAACAAATGAAAATATGAGGGAGAGTTTATGTGTGGCTGGAAAAAGCTTATGCTTGCCTACTCCCTTAAAATCAATCAATTAAATATTAAGCAAATTGCATAGTTTCTTTGACGTGGCAAGATCAAAACAAATCTTTGCTACCACTTTTGTATAATTATAATTAATAATAGTAAAAAATCCAAAGCAAACTTCTTTTTCTAAAAAAAAATCATAAATTGTCTTGGAAATTGACTATAAATAGGACTAGCCTACTTCATTTTGAGCAAGGAATTTGGAAAGCATTTTCAGAAGACATTCTTGAAGGCATTCCTAAAGAATTCCTAAAAGCAATTGCTGTAACAATCCTGAGGACAATAAATCTCTCATGCATAAAGATGCAAGTAATTCTTCAATTATGCAAATAAATCTTAATTTTACATAAACGGTAATGCCCAAGATTTTAGAACTATACGAATTTTACAAATTAATAATTAGAGAAAAAACGTACCTTAGCCCATGATGAGTTCTCTAAGACATCGAAAGAGTTTTAGAACATTTTAGAAGAAATTGTGTTTCTCTCTCCTAACTCTCTTTCTAACGTACATAGATGGAACTAAATATGTTTATTTATAGGTGGAGAGTCAGTTTCCTAACTTCATCAGATATTCTCTTTCCATCAAAGAACCATTAATTTAGAAAAACTACCATTTCTCTAGTTGACCAATAGGATTTACCCTTTATTATTTTATTAAACATTGTGTCAAACTTCCTCAATTGGAAATATCCATAAATACATATGGGGAACTAAATGAAAAAATCTTACATTCTCCCACTTACCCATGTGCCGTTTACCTGACTTCAAAGTTTAAAAATAATAATAATAATAATAATAATAATAAATGCGCATAGTATAGATAAATCCTTTCTTATATTGGTCACATCATAAATCATAATTAAGCAAAAGACTAATGCGAGTCATGACGGTTGTCCATCACTTATCTTGACATAGTCCATTCCATGTACTACAACATTAGCTCCCACTTAACATTACCTGTAAATGAGAAATATAATAATAGTCCAACCGTAATGTCTCATCAGAGACAAATCCTGTTAATATTCGCATAATTCATTCATGTGTTGTGACCATCCTTATTTCTAATCATCTTTATTACGTTCACATTTAACTCATTTCTTAACTTTAATTTTTCTTGGACTATAAACTCCCAAAATTTAAGCTAACTTTCTTTTCCCTTCAATAGTAAAATAAACAGTATATGCCTTGTCGAAATAAAACTTCAAAATCAGTTCCTAGACATGGTCATACATTCTATCTGTTCTTCGCATACCATCATCTTCAAAGGCCATTATCATAATAGTCTTTTGAGTACATTAACATACCTTGTAACTTAAGGTTGCTAAGCATAATCTCGTAGTCTCATACACTTTACATTCATTATATAATTCACTTACTCTTACATCTATAAATACTATTTACTTTACACACATATTTGTAACACTCTAAGAAATTAAACGAGATTAATTAAAGGTAATTAAAATTTATTAGTATGCCTAATCTGGTTTAATCAATTAATTATTGTTTATTAAATGTTTTTGACGTGTAGATTTAAATATTTCCAAGGAATTTAAATAGTTTTAGTAATCTACTTCATTATGTCTCCAAAATACAAGGAATAAGATTCAGGGTCTCGAAATCCGTACCGAGTAAATTAAAAGACACAAATCTATAAATAGGTGTTTGTCAATAACTCAGGATTAAGATCATTCTATATATGACCATCAATAGACTCAATGAGAGTTTCTATACTTAACAGAAATTATTAGAAATTCATATTGTGTCTGTGTCCTTGTTACACATAATCTCATTATGTGAAATACACTCATTCAATATCTCACCATATTAATAGTGTGGATAACACCGTTCCATTCTAAATGAGAATGACATGTATTAATAATATTTTAATTAAAGATTCTGAACTTTAATTAAATTCATTATGAACATAATTTTTGATTATTATCCTTAAACATTATCCTCTCGTATATAACGTTTATATACAACGTTTAAGGCCACATAAATAATCATGGAGTTTTTATTGATATTTATAAAATATTCATTAATATATGCACATAAAATAATGAATAAATTCTTTCATTAAATAAATAATAAATATCATATTATATCTCATGCTTCTAGGACACCATTCCTAACGCCAGGATCTAAGAAACAATACTAGTGGAGAGGTATGAAGAAAGTCATTCATGAACATGTTTTGGAGTGCGTAACTTGTCTCTGGACTAAAGTAGAACACTCAAAACCTGCGAGAGAATTGTAGCCTTTACCTGTACCGGGATGGAAATAGGAACACATCATGATGTATTTTCTAATGGGACTACTGAGAACTGAGCAAAAGCACGATGCCATCTGGGTGGTGGTGGATAGGTTGACGAAATCTGTACATTTCATACCGTTTCGTGTGACGTATTCTCAAAAAATTCTAGCAGAGTTATACCTGGAGCATATCGTTAGACTTCACAGAATGCCATTGTCTATCACATTCGACTGTGACACTCGCTTTAATGCAAGGTATTGGAAAAGTTTCCAGGAAGCCATGGGAACAGAATTGAATTTCAGCATAGCATTTCATCCTTAGACTGTTGGGCAATCTAAAAGAGTTATTCAGATACTGGAGGATATGCCTCGTGCTTGTATTCTGGACTTTGGTGGAAATTTGTAACACCTCGAGGATTAAAATGAGATTATTTAAGGTAATTAAGATTTATTAGTGTGCCTAAGCTGATTTAATTAAATAATTATGTTAAATAAATGTTTTTGACGTGTAAATTTAAATAATTCTAAGGAATTTAAATTTTTTCAGTAATTATATTTTCACCACTAGAAGTGTGTGTAGATACATTTTCTAGTTTGTCTTTTAAATATTTTGTGACACTTGTCTTTTCTTTTTTCTTTTTTTTTTTCTTTTTCTTTCCTTTCATTCCTGTGTGTCCCTCTCTCTCTTTCCTGTCATTTTCACACACGCACTCTCTCTCGTTCGTTCCTCTCTCTCTCTCCCATTCAAACCTTCACCAAATCAACCGGATCTTGAACCAAAGAAGGATTTAAAGAAGTTTTTGTTGGTCTCCGAATCGAATTCGGCTGCAGAAGCGTGGCAGGGAGGCGGACTGTGTATAACAAAATTTTTCACAAAACCTTTGAGATACTCTATAGATTATATTAATTTATGCATGAATAAATTAATCTCATTAATTCATTTATTAAGAACTCAATTAGGAAAAATACCTGGAGGCCGACTCGGTTGATAACTTGAGTTATTTGATCTCGAACAATCCTTGCCCCAAAGCTTTGTGTTTAGAAAACCAATGTCTTCCACGTCAATTCCTAGAATCCACAAAGACGTGTGTGTGGGCACACATGAGACAAAACGGGTTACAATAAACACTCAAATTTCCACAAATATCAATGCATGCACGATGTGAAATTTGTTGGAGAAAACTTTTTCCTCTCACTCTATAGAGAAATTTCGTCCACCTCTAAAAATTAGGGAAAATTTCATTTTTAAGAATTGTATCCAAAATTGTGCCTCAAAAATTGTTTCCACAATTTTCTACTATTCTCTTACTTATAGAGTAGAAGTCAAACTTCTAGAAGGAATCCAATCTCTCTAAGATAAAGCTTGTCAACTATCTCTTATTTGAATTTAGAATAAAATCTTCTCTTTTCTTTTATCTATTATGGCCGGCCATTCTAAGGGAATTTTATCCCTATGTAGGCGCCAATATCAGATAGGAAAAGGAGAGAAAATTCATCCTTTATCCTGTAGTCTAATTTTGACTCAAATTCAAATTCCAATTTAAGTCAAACTTAAATTAATTTGAATTCTAAATTGAACAACTTATCAAGTAAGTTTAAATGGATAAATCTAGATGTGTTCAAATTCAAATTTGAATAATCACATTATTTAAATAATAATTAATTCTCAATTAATTATTTTTGAGTGTTTAATTTTTTAGAATTCCTTAATTCTAAAATTCTCAGTTTGCCCTATGTGTCTGGTAGAATTACTAGGATGACGCGGGGACTAATGGACCTATAATCCTGAGCTCCAATAAAATTAATAATTAATTAAACTCTTTAATTAATTAATTAATTCTATTAATTCCAATATTTACTCCACTATAAACTTGGAATTGCACTCTCAAAATTATAGACATAAATTAGTTCTAAACTGTGAAGTGTCCATTTGATATAGTCATTGCATATAGATCGACACTCCATAAATAATTCATAATTAGAGCTAGGTAAAATCCGTTAACCTCTCTAATTACTTCTTTATCCTTGAGTACTATTCATTCTCTAATGGACAGTGAATCATAAAATACATACAATCGGAGCTCCTACTGGTCCAAGTACCGAATCAACCCTCAAGAGAATTATTTATCTATTTCTTTCTTAAGAAGGAATGGATTTCGTCTCATGTAATAACATTCCCGGCTACCTACTTCATCATGTCTCCAAAATACAAGGAATAGGATTCAAGATCTCAGAATCCGTACCGAGTAAATCAAAAGACACAAATCCATAAATAGGAGTTTGTTAAGAACTCAAGATTAAGATCATTCCATAAATGACCATCGATAGACTCAATTAGAATTTCTATACTTAATGGAAATTATTAGAAATTCATATTTTGTCTGTGTCCTTGTTCCACATAATCTCATTATATGAAATACACTCATTCAATATCTCACCATATTAATAGTGCCGATAACACCGTTCCATTCTAAATGGGAATGCCATGTATTAATAATGTTTTAATTAAAGATTCTGAACTTTAATTAAATTCATTATGAACATTGCTTTTTGATTATTATCCTTAAACATTATCCTCTCATATATAACACTTATATACAATGTTTAAGGTTACATCAATAATCACAGAATTTTCATTGATATTCATAAAATATTCACAAATATATACACATATAATGATGAATAAACTCCTTTATTAAATAAATAAGAAATATCCTATTGTATCTTATGCTTCTAGGACACTATTCCTAACAATCTCCCACTTGTCCTAAAGCAGGTAGAATATGTCTCCAATCTTGAAACTTTCTAGGTATCTATGACTGATCTATGTCTGGAACAACTTCCAGGTCAGTTAAGAATTTCTAGAGTCAGGTTACTTTCCTTTGCTGCTTCACAAGCTGCTACACATTAACTCTTAATGATAGAATTAGCAATCACACTCTGCCAACAACCTTTCTTGTCATGACTCATAGTCAAAGTCTATGTATCCCGCGAAAGACAACTCTTTCACTAACTAAACTATCTTATAGTTTCTTATTTTCCTCATACACTTAAGGATGCACTACATGGCTACCCAATGATTGAATCTTGAGTTCAACTGACAATGACTGACCACTCCCACTAAATATCAGATATTCAGACTTATAAAGAATAAGAACATCTTCTTTTCTTTCTCTTTCATTTGAAACATTTTGGTTTTGATCAAATCCATAAGACTTAATAGCCTTATCAAACCGTGTTGGAGAAATGGATCCGATTATCAGAGTTACGGCACAGTGGAAGTTAAAGAAGACTCATGATGTATATAACAATAAATTAAATGCATGATCAAACATACCTTGTTTCTTGGACTCCATAATATTTAGAGCGTCCACCAACGAATCTTCTCCACTATTCTTGAGCTCCTCATCTCAGAGTGTGTGTGGGCACACGTGGTAAGGTTCCAAGCGATCGGTATTGCACTAGGAACCCTAGATCCTGCTTTCTCAACCTTAACGTACTTTGTTAAGATAGTTATCTAGATTCGTTCTTCAAAACTTCAAGACAAGAACAAGTTGACCTTGATCTTTTTCACTCGATAAAACCTTCCTCTTAGTTTTGATTCAATGGAAATTTCTCTCTTAGTTTTCCTCACACCACGAACGAATTCTTAAGTCTAGAAAATCCCAAAAAACCGTTTTTCCCTTATCCTGAAGAAAACCAAAAATGTTTTTCTCTCTCTGATAACTCCATGAAATGGAGTTATTTAGCCTCTTTTGGGGATTAAAAAGTATGCTTGTTCTTGAGGATTTATTTAGTTTTTAATACTTTTACCTTATTTTTATTTCATTTTATTTTATTTGGAATTAATTTTATTTTTAGTGTGTTTTAGGTATTTTTATTTAGTTTCCTTCTAAAATAATTATTTTCCTCATTATGTAATTTAATTTTGGTGATAGGTGGGCTTCAGTGCAAATTGAAATCCAAATTGGGAGAGTAATGCAAGAGAAATTAAGTAAAATTCGTATTTGAATTAGCCTCAAAATAGAAATCCTTCGCGCGAGTGAAACCAGCATGAAACTCTCTACGCGAGCCGTTGGATCGTAGCGTCAACGGTCCAGATCGAGCGCGTGAAATCACCCCAGACAGGAGCGCGTCTCCACAGGACCGCGCAGCTCTTCTACCAATCCGAGCAAGCCGTGTGTCCAGCTTGTCTCCCACTCAGCAGCCCGCGGGATCTGGTGCGGCGATTCTATCCAAGCCGTGTGAAATCTCCCTCTCTTAGCAAACCAGAGGCGCCGCGTGTCCATTCAATCCGAACGCTCCAATTAAGGCGTGCCACGTGTCCGAACGTACTCCTCAGCTGAGCTCAGTTTGCAGCTCTCCTCTGTGCACGAGGTGAAGGGTTTTGAACCCATATAATGCGAGCCACAAGAGAAAAGAGGCCAATGAGGAAAGAAAAGAAACAGAGAGAAAAACCTGAGAGAAAAAGAGCAAAGCATTTAATAAGGCTTTTCAGCCAATTTTTCAAGAAAATCCCAAAATAAATATTTTTATTTTATTAGATTTAGATTTTATTTTCCATAAATTATTGAGGGAGAATTCATTTTAGAGCTTCAAGAAGGAGGAAGAAGGAGATTTTGGGAAGAGGTTTTGGAGTTTGTGACACCTCCATTTGGTGATTTCTTTCCCATATTTATTCTCTTTATTTTTGTAATCTCTAAAAATGATGAAACCCTTGATGTTATTTAGTTAATTTTGTGAGCTAGGCTCCTAGTGAAACTAAGATTGTGATGTTTTAGTTTTTGCTTTTGGATTGTTTATGGTATTATTGTGCTTGTTCATTCATGTGTATTTACTTGCTTAATTTCTATTTTTGATGGAAATCAAATGTAGAACTAGACTTAGATTGATTTGGAAAAATTAATTTAGGTTGGACTTTACATGGATGATGCATGTTCAATATAGGAATATATTGATTTGTAGAAGGTATAGGAATATATTGTCTACCTTGTATAACCTAATAAACCCAAACTTGAAATTAGAATTCCATTAACTAGATTCACATAGGAATATGATGAAATTGGTTTGAGGAATTATAGTCATAATTAATTCGGAAGAACTTTATGCACAAACTTGAGTTTGGTTAACTAGTACAGAATGCTGTAGCATTTCTTTAGCATAGCTTTAGCATTTTGCAATCAAGGGGAAATTAGGAAGTCCTAGCTCGATTATTTGCAATTGCTTGCATTTTTATTTTCTTTTAGTTATAAAAATATATAAAAGAAAATAATCCTAGAAGCTAATCAATATTGGTATTTAACAAAAGCTAAACACAATCCTCGTGGGATCGATATCTGTACTCTTGTACACTTTATTACTTGTGCGATTCGTATACTTGCGAGTTTTTACGCAACACTCTCTCTCCCAAAAATTCGTGTATCACCTTTTTGTGATCTATTATTATCTCATGTTTCATGAAGCACTAGCCCTAATATAATATCTGGATCCTATTTCAAAAAACAAATTTTCTACCTGAAAAATAATTAATAATGATTTTTTCTAGAAAATCTTTTTGAACCAAAAGATCACAAACTTTTTGGGCTAGGTTCTATGAACCTTATCCACGAATTTCCTTAGGAGAAGGACTCCAAAAATTGTCCACTTATCTTTAGGAGATAAAGTTGTTGGTTTCAATTCAAATCAAGATCCTTTGATCTTCCAAAAGTCCAAATCCTATCTTGATTCAAACTCCTTTTAAAATTTGAATTTAAATAAGATTCTCTTGTTTGGATTTTAAATAAATATTTTCCACAAACATTATCCATATTAGTTAATTTAATCAAATGGAATATTCTAGATTTTCTTTCCCTCAAAAAAAAAAAAAAAAAAAAAACGTGAACCATCTTTTTTAAATAAAGAAAATCTATCAAATAAGCTCCATTGTTTAAACTAATTAATAATTAATATTAGGAATATATTATAAACTATTTTGAAACAAAATCTATTTCCCTCCATCCATTAAAATTTGTTCACTTTAAATAGGAGAGAATAAATTTTATTTTTCCAAAATTAAACAATTCAAACACAATCTTATTTCCAAAATTCAATTAACTAAAATAATTAACAAATAATTATTTTATCCACAACCAATCATATGTCAACAAATCATTTTGTTTGTCCACATTAATTTCACATGTCCAATCCTTTTGGAATTGCATGCAAGAGAGTACCATGTCTTTATCAGACACTACTTAATTTCCATTTAGCTTACTGATCTCATTAAGAACGAATTCTGAGATGCTTCATGGAACTATATGAGCTAGTAGAGGCACCTGATGGAAATATGTAAAGAGGCTCCTATAATTGTGAAAAATTAATCCCCGATTAATTATTCAACAATTATCAACTTCAGGACTATACCACTAAAAGTCTAAAGCTAAACTCCAGTTTACATACCGTATTACGAAAGCTCTCTTACATAGTGCTTCTTCCATGATCATTCATCACTCGCTTAATCCCCATATGTTATCCATGATTGAATTAAGGACTTATTCCATTTTACCTTTGCAATCATTTTAACTTAAAGTTTCATTATTCTCCATTGAAAGAACCACCGATTGTAAAACCATATAATCGATAAACCACCAAAAGACACAAAGTAAACCGATGACCAAGGCCTTGTTATACTGTCTTTCAATCCCCAAATAATGCCTTCAAGTAGATAACATTTACCATCTATTAGATGGCTATGGATTCCGTATCTATGAATCTTGATTTCTCCATCCGTATGTCATACACCCAACACACAAGTATATTAACCATCAATTATCAGTGTCTCACCTATAGTGGATCAAAGTGCATGAGTCATGGATGCGAACTCAAGTATCCATTTTAGGATTAAGATTAATGAAGGATGATAATCAAAGCGTCATTGATTCTTATAAATAGAATTATTAAACCGAATTAATTAACACTTTAGGTCCAGTCCAATGTCATACCTCAATACTGGTATACATCAAGGTTTCTACTCGGAACCGATCCGATGGTCAAGATAAACCATCCCTCCAAGGAAGTAGACAACCTGTACAATCTTAACATGAATAAGATCTCCAAATCTTATTCCATCGATTGAGGACCTTTTATTTAGATTGTTATCGAATTATCATGTCTTCTATGTATACCCTGTATACAACGGTAATTAGATATGTTACCAACAACCTAGGAGTATTTATGTTTGCTCAATTAATCATACATTCAACAAATGAAAGTAAATAGGACACCACTTACTAAACATGAATAACCTCTTTTATTGATATCAAAATGTTAATCTACAAAAAATCCCTAGAATCTATTTTCTATCCTTAGGGCACATATAGATCCCAACAAACTGGATGTTCTATGATCTAGAAGCTTGCTTCAATCCATAAATGGATCTCTACAGCTTGTAGACTTTTTGCTCTAGGCCTTTCTCTATGTAACCCTCTGGCTGATCGATATAGATGGTTTCCTCAAGATAGCCATTCAGAAAAGCTATCTTGACATCTATCTGCCATATCTCATATTCAAAATATGTTGTCATGGCTAAGAGTATTCGGATGGACTTAAGCATGGCCACCAGTGAGAGAGTTTCCTCATAGTCAACTCCCTCTTTTTAGGTGTAACCCATAACCACTAGCCTTACTTTATAAGTCTCTACTTTTCCATCCGCTCCTCTCTTTCTCTTGAAGATCCACTTGCATCCAATGGGTTTTACCCCTTCAGGTAGATCTACAAGTTGCCAGACTGAGTTGGAGTACATGGACTCTATCTCGAGTTTCATAGCTGCTTACCACTTTGCCTTATCAAAATCATCCATCGTCCCCTTAAAGGTAAACAGATCCTTCGGGCAGAGGAACCAAGTTTTGGCAACCGCGATTTGAGGAACTTCCCTGTGAGAGAAAAAACCAAAACCCTCCATTGAAGAGACCCCAAAATTGAAGCTAACTCAACTGCCTGAGGGCCTGAAACATGTCTTCCCAGGAGCTGGTGGTACGTTCCCTATTATCATTTCGTCAAAACTTCATGAATTCCAAGAACAACAATTAGTCAACATGTTGCATGAGCATAAATCTGTGTTGGGTTGGACGATTGCTGATATCAGGGGTATTAGCCCCTTAATTTGCTCCCATCGTATAAATTTAGAAGACGGGTTGTTTCGCGAAGGAACCCCGAAAGGAGACTTAACCCAACAATGAAGGAGGTTGTGAAAAATGAGGTCTTGAAGCTTCTAGATGCTGGTATCATCTATCCGGTCACTGATAACAAATGGTTTAGTCCAACTCAGGTGGTTCCCAAGAAAGCGAGGGTGACAGTGGTGGAAAACGAGAAAGGGGCCCTTGTTCCCACAAGAACTATGACGGGTTAGCGCGTGTGCATTGATTATCAGAAATTGAATGCTGCCACCCGTAAAGATCATTTTTCGCTTCTATTCATCAACCAAATCCTGGAATGTGAGGCTGGTCATCCTTTTTATTACTTTCTCGATGGTTATTTAGGCTACTGTCAGATTGAGATTGCTTTGGAAGGTCAGGAGAAGATGACTTTCACTTGTCCTTTTGGTACTTATGCCTTTCGGTGTATGCCATTTGGATTGTGTAACACACCAGCCACCTTCCAAAGGTGCATGAAGAGTATTTTCAGTCATATGGTCGAGAAGTGTATGGAAGTATTCATGGATGACTTGACCGTTTTTGGTGACTCCTTCTATAATTGCCTTCATAATTTGGAGGCTGTGCTTAAGAGATGCGAAGATAGGGGTCTCGTGCTTAACTGGGAGAAGTATCATTTCATGGTGCCATCTGGCATAGTCTTGGGGCATGTTGTTTTTGAAAGAGGGATTGAGGTTGATAAGTCCAAAATTGAACTTATCTCAAAGTTGCCCACCCCCAAGACTGTCAAAGACATTCGGTCTTTTCTGGGGCATGCTGGTTTTTATAGGAGATTCATACAAAACTTTTTAGCAATTTCTCGTCCGCTTTGTAACCTCCTGGCCAAAGATATCGTGTTTGATTGGACACAAAAGTGTGAGGATTCTTTCCGAATGCTTGTGGTGAAGTTGACTTCCGCCCCCATCATTCAGTCACCGAATTAGAGCTTACCATTTGAGATCATGTGTGACGCAAGCGATTATGCTGTGGTGGCAGTCCTTGGTCAATGAAGGGAAGGGAAGCCCTTTGTTGTGTATTACGCGAGTAGAACTCTAAATAGTGCTCAAATGATTTACTCAACCACTAAGAAAGAGTTGCTTGTTGTGGTCTTTGCACTTGACAAGTTTCGTGCATATCTGATGGGTTCTCCCATCACTGTCTTTAAAGATCATGCCGCCCTCAATTATCTCCTTTCCAAAAAGGATGCTACGGCGCAATTAATTAGGTGGATCCTTCTATTGCAGGAATTTGACTTGACCATCAAGGACAAGAAAGGTGTCGAGAATGTCGTTGCCAACCATCTATCTCGACTCGAGTTCAATGATCCCACTGATGGCCCTGCCATCCGCGATAACTTCCAAAAATCTTACAATGTGGTCTTTATTAGCCTACTTTGTTCAAGGACACTAATCAATTCTGTCATTCCTGTGTCCCGTGCCAGAAGTTAGGTGCTTTGTCCTACTGCCATACGATGCCTTTAAACCTGATTCTCGTGATAGAAATATTTGATCGTTAGGGGATCGACTTTATGAGACCATTTTTGCCTTCTTTTGGGTACCTTTACATCCTCCTCGCTGTGGATTATGTTTCTAAATAGGTTGAAGTTGTGCCGTGTCGAACGAATGATAATGCAACAGTTGTTAAGTTCTTGAAGGTGAATCTGTTATCTAGGTTTGGCACTCCACATGCTATCATTAGTGATCAAGGCACTCATTTTTGTAACCGTTCATTTGAGGCTTTTATGCACAAGTGCGGTGTGCTTCATAAGGTTGATACTGCGTATCATCCACAAATGAATGGCCAAGCTGAGTTGGCGAATAGGGAGGTCAAACAAATTATGGAAAAGATGGTAAACGCCGCCCACAAGGATTGGTCCTTACGTCTTGTTGATGCTTTTTGGGCATACCGCACTGCTTACAAATCCACTTTTGGGACGTCTCCCTATAGGCTTGTGTAGGATCTAGTTGTGATTTATAGATGAAAAATCATTTGAACAACAACAACATTGTAGGCGGAATTTCAAAAATTTTATCATATCCATTTAATTCCAAATTAAACGTAAACCACAACGAGAGATACATGCATGATATATGTTTATAGACAAAGGATTAGAATAATATACATACTTTGTGACTATTGAATTAAATGACCGCAAGGATCTTGTCCCACTATCTCACGTTCCGAGATGGAGAATTGCCGTGAAACAAGATCGTTGATTTATCGACATGATCACACCAAAAACCACTCGTTGATTCAAGGCTATGACTCTATGGTATTTGGGATGAGAGAGTGGGCTCTTTTTAAAAGCCTAAGGAAACAATTTCCCTTCTATTTTGTCTCTAAAATCCGGCCACCCTAGGAGAGAAAAGTGTGTGATACTTTTTCTTCTCTAAAAACTCATTGTTAGGGTTTTCAATAAATATCCTTATATAGGAGGAAATTCAAAAACTCAAAGCCCTAGATGGGATTTTCGAATTTCCCCTTCACCCTTGGATTAAAATATGAAAATCCCTACATGGCTAGGGATTTCTGAATTTTCCCAAAATAATATATCAACTTTCTCTCTCCTTTAGTTGCCAAATAAAATCATGTTTAAATTTTATTTTGAATTTTAAATTAATCTCTATTAATTTCAAAATTCAAAATTCATTCCTTTTATTTTTCAATTATCAAATAAATGAAAAATAACATAATGAATTTTAAACATAATTATATAACAAAACATCAGTTTCTTTTTTCCCATTTATCAGAGCTAGCCTTGAGACCGAATGGACCCACATGAACAAAGCTATGGAATTACAATGTTCTACTAACTTATCCCGATAAGTTATCGACATATTTAATTCTGACATCGCACGACTCCACTAAAAGTTTGATGCCAAATAATCTCTCGATTCATGTGCGCTATTTTTTCTAATGGCGTTGATACAATTTATCACACGGTCCACAATGTAAATGCATTATTATCCTTCGTAAATATCAGTGATTAGAATGGTATAAAATATTACCGTTTTACCATTCCAATCATTATTTCCTCTACTCCTTTATATGACTGTGAATAAGACATATGTTCGTAAGATGTCTCGCACATGTCACGATGTCTTAATCAATGAATATCATCATTGAATACCAGGCCTGGTTTATTTATTCACACACTCGTCAATAAAGCATGAGGTGATATTATTTCTTACGAATTCCATATCTGTGAATCACATAACTCCAACTCAATAATGTCATGATCCCAATGACCGAGATGTCGTTCAAAAATTGTGAACTAATCTCATTAGTGAATCAAAGATGATGAGATATTAAGTTGAGCTATGCATTCACTTCAGGATTATGATAATTACACAAATATACTTAAGTTGTGATAATTAGGTTTAGAGTTCTGTAAACGGTTTTTACTCTAACCTAATCAGTTACATGGTCTATTCAACATGTTACGAGCATGTCTAGATCAACCACAGAGTCCAACTTCCATGCCCCGAGACCAGCATCACATGGTTCGATCTAACAGTCATAATCAGATTCGATTGCCCAATCAATCCTAAGACTGCGAATATCTATTTTAAACTGTGTCAGAAGAGTTTTTTCGGCAGGGTTCCCCTGACTCTTCTTTCATTAGTAACAGTCCATGGACTAAGCAATATCACTAACACTCTTGAGTATGTGTCAAAACATAACTTTATTTCATTTTATAAAATCAGCAAAAACAATAATGTCTGACATTTGTCATTTCACAAATAACAAATTACATCCCACTTTATGGACACGTTTCCAACAAACTCCCACTTGGACTTAAAGTAGGTGTGTATAATCTCGCATGCCCAAACCTTCCAGATGGTTATCAAAGACTTTATGTGATAAAGTCTTTGTGAACGGATTGGCCAAGTTGTCATGTGTTGATATCTTTGTCACTTCAACATCGCCTCTTTGTACAATCTCTCGGATGAGGTGGTATTTCCGCTCTATGTGCTTGGACCTTTTGTGGCTTCTAGGCTCCTTAGAGTTGCTATAGCCCCACTGTTATTGCAATACAGTACCATGGGCCTATCAGCTTCCGGAACAACTTCCAGTGAAACAAGGAACTACTTAAGCCATACGGCCTCTTTCGCAGCTTCACAAGCTGCCACATATTCAGCCTCCATGGTGGAGTCAGCTATGCAAGTCTGCTTGATACTCCTCCATACCACCGAACCTCCATTCAGGACAAACAAAGATCCTGAAGTGGATTTCCTGGAATCCTTATCCGATTGGAAATCGGAGTCGGTGTATCCCGTCATAGTCAGGTCAGTACCTGAATACACAAGCATATAGTTCCTCATTCTCCTAAGATACTTGAGGATATGCTTGATAGTAACCCAGTGCTCGGGTCTAGGTTAGACTGGAATCTACTCACCACGCCTATTGCGTGGCATATATCAGGTCTGATGCAAAGCATTGCATACATGAGGCTTCCTACGGCTGAAGCGTAAGGAACTCGGCTCATGTCTTCCTCTTCTTGAGGAGTCTTGGGAGACTGCTCCTTTGAGGGGGATACTCCATGTCTGAAGGGTAGATAACCCTTTTTGCAGTTTTGCATGGCAAATCGGTCCATTACCTTATCGATATAGGATGCTTGAGATAGTGCCAATTGTTTGTTCTTTTGATCTCAAAAGATCTGAATTCCTTGAATATAGGCAGCTTCTCCTAGATCCTTCATGTCAAACAGCTTTGCCAGCCAGAGCTTAACCTTAGTCAGTCCTCCTACATCATTCCCAATGAGTAGTATGTCATCTACATATAAGACTAAGAAAACCACTTTGCCTTCTTGTATCAGCTTATACACACAAGGCTCATCCATTGACTGAACAAAACCGTAAGTTTTAACAGTCTCATCGAATCTGATATTCCATGATCTGGACGCCTGCTTTAGTCCATAAATGGACTTTTGCAATTCGCAAACCTTTTCTTCTTGACCCTTTTCGATGAATCCATCTGGTTGTGCCATATTGTGGCGTCCCGCGCCCTCGCGGCGCGGTCGCCGTGCCTTATACTACTCTAATGGGCTAAGCTATAGTCTAATCCATTATTCGTTGTTAGACTATTGTCTCTTTAATTTACGTTCATGTGCGGGTAAATTTTTTTCTTTACTTTAACCATCGGGTTCTTAACATGTTATGTTGATACACTAATAGCACATCTTGCTATTACTTTAAAGATTCGGTATCATACTAGTTCCCGAAACTTGTCTTAACTTATTACAAATCCGTTATTCTTTACTAAGACAATGGTTGTAATATCTTCTTCTTAGAACTAAACATACATACTATTATTCTATATTACTTTAACTTGCGCTGAATTTAATTTCTAAAAAAGACCACTCCCGTGCACCCATGACATTTCCGCCACCCTTGCCTCCAATGTCCATCAAGCAAGCCACTATATGACCGGTCACCCTTTACCTCATTACGAGTAAAACCGATGAGCTAACGCTCGAAAGTATAAACATGCATACATCATAAACTAATAGAAATTACATTAAGAGTTATGATGCAAATATGCTCGTGTGAAACATGCTTTAAACTACTTTCTATCTTTCTATTCTTACTTTCTTGGTTGGTCTAGTCGGAATCTCTACTCCTGAGATTTCCCTCCCTTGCGGAGGCGGCGACCCGTCGGTCTTTACTTCTTGGCTCATTACTTCTTTCATCGTGGTCAAGTCGGAATCTACGCTCTTTGAGATTTTCCTCCCTTGACTCGTCGATCTTTACTTTACTGGCTCATTACTTCTTTATGCGGTCAAGTCGAATCTCTGCTCTTTTGAGATTTTCCTCCCTTGCGGGCCGCCGACCCCGTCGATCTTTTAACTATGCATAAGGGTAACCATATGTCGCCTTTTTGAAATCTAGAGCATTAAGCCCTCCAAACATGTATAATCACATGTAATCACATAGACTTAGGAACATAAGTAAATTAATAGTTCTAAGTCTAATCTGCAGCTTACTCGAGTCCGCACAAACATATATGTCTATACTTACCGGTAATCCGCTAGGATACCCGCTTGTTTGAAGTTCTTTCTTGTTGCTTGGCTCTCGTGCCAAAACTGTTTCATGGAAATAGGTATCAATTCCCTATTCCAATCACAATTCCTCATACTTAGATTCTTAAATCTAATTTCAAACTCATTTATGGACTTTTTCCCTTAAGGCCGAATTCTAGCTCAAGAGGCAATTTACACATATTCGTATATCTCGGTTTCTCGAATCTTAATCTATTCGTTTCCGAGGTTTAAAAAGCTGTATCCATTCTCTAGAATCAGATTCCTAACTCATTGCTTGCTAACTAGATTTTAGGAAATTTCGCAGAGTTTCGCCTTAATTTTCCTCGTTTCCCGAGTTTTCAATAACTCATTTTACTTCCGATTTCGGTACTGTAGTCCGATTCACATTCCCGAACACAAATTGCTACATCAATTGAACAAAAATACATTTCCTCCATTTCTAGGGATTTTTGGATTTTTAGTGTAAATCCAAAAAAAATTGTTCAATCCTTTCAATACTTGCACATTAAACTCCTATCGTAGTCCCCACAAAACCTCGGTTTTCGTTTTTTCGATTTTACGGATTTTTCCCGAGATGAGTTACTATTCACAAAAACGAAAAAGCAAGCAATTTCTCATGAAAAATCCGAAATCTTACCTTGAAAAGTTGAGATTCTCCGCTAGAATGCCTCGGGTTATATTTCCACCGGATTGAACGGAAGAAATTTCGCAAAAAAGCGGGTGATTCCTTGATTTTCCCTTGATTTTCTCTCTTTTCTCTCTCTTTTCTCTCTAGTCTCTCGGCCACCCTTAGGAAAATAGAACACTTTGTGTTCTAATGTGCTTCCGTAGGACTCTTTTAATGTAATAATGAATATTATAATAATATTTCTAAAAATATCTCACATTACTTTCTAAATTAAATTAAAGAAATCACTTTAATTTCTATAATTTAATTTGACTAATTCTAATTAAGTTTCACACTTAATTTAAGTGGTTCCGTGTTCCTCACATTTTTTCTTGTCGAGACCAAACTTTCCGTTTTTCAAAACGAGTCTCTTTCCGCACCGATAATTGCACACCCGTGCAGGTTCTATATCGCTTTTACGAATCGAGCACCCTGGGTCAAATTTCTCATATTCAACCCACTTCTCTTGGGTATCTCAATAGTCAATTTCTTTTTCTGAAATTTTCATTTTAAACAATCCGAATTGCCCAAAACGCTGCGTACCCTCGCGGTACTCATTTTTTCAGCTTTCCGCTTTAACCGACTCGGGAAAATTCTTTTCGTGAACTTTTGTCATTTTCCTTACTTCTAATATTTCTACTCTTTTTTCAAGCTGGTCATTTGGTCATTTACCAAATATTTCAGTTTTTTCATAACTAAAATATACCCAGTAAAATTTCTAACTTTTAACCGATATTTTACTATTCACAACCGATATTCTGAATTTTCTCTCAGAACAATATTCGATTATAACTTTACACTTTTCGGGTGATTTTACCCCGTATATAAAGTTTCTACATAACACTTTCCTGATTACATCAATATTTCTACTACTTTACATTAGAAATAATTACGGTCAAATACCGGACCGTCCGATTTTGACCTAATATTTTCCCGGTCATTACATTCACCCCTCCTTAAGGAATTTTAGTCCCAAAATCGAACAACCGGGGGTACTGTTCGATCTCTTCTTCTACTTCCCAAGTGGCTTCCGCAACATTGTGATTTTTCCACTTTGCACTTTAACCATTGGGATACTACGACTTGAGTTTCCTTTCTTCTCTGGCTAGAATTTGGACCGGTTGTTCCTCATAGGACAAATCTTCGAATCAATAGGCTCATGTTTGTAACACGTGCGATGGATCCGTGATATACTTCCGGATCATTGCTACATGAAACACACATGCAATCAAGCCAACTCGTGGTAGAGCTAGTCGATAAGCTACCTTTCCTATTCTTTCAATGATCTCAAAAGGCCCTATTTAACGTGGACTCAACGTATCTTTCTTCCCAAAACGCATCACACCCTTCATTGGTGCGACTTTTAGGAATACAAAGTCCCCTACGAAAAATTCCAAGGGTCTCCGCCTGCTTATCTCGCATAACTCTTAAAATGAATTTGTCTCAATGGCCTCTTGAATGAATTCCGCCTTGTGAAGAGTGTCATACCAATGAACTGGGATCTACACTTCCTTCCGTAAAGTTTCATACGGGGCCATGCCGATGGAAGCTTGGTAACTATTATTATACGAGAATTGATCAATGGCAACTTCATACTCCATGCGCCTTTGAAACCATCACGCATGCACGAAGCATATCTTCTAGGGTCCGAATGGTCCTTTCTCGATTTGCCATCCGTCTGGGGATGAAACGTTGTCCTATAAGTAATCCATTTCCCGAACACTTCTCCAAAAATTGGAGGTAAATCAACACTATACTAACTTTTGATCTTAGCCACGTATAACTCATAACCTCTCTAAGGAGTAAGTTATCTTAATCGAATGAATTACTACCGATTTCGTTAGCCTATCCACGACTACCCAAATGGCATCGATCCCTCAAATAAGTGTTCCCACTTCCATTCCGTGATCTCTAGTGGTCAGATTCCGGTGGTCTCACGATGTTCTTGCTTTGACCTTTTGGCATGTCAAGCGGCGACTAACATAGTCAACTATGTCATTCTTCATTCGCCTCCACCAAAAATGTTGTTTCAAATCTTGATACATTTTGGTGGCACACAGTGTAATGTCTATGGGCGTCTTTAAAATATATCGCTTCTTGATCCCCTCTTGATCCGGTACACAAATTCTTCTTTGGTATAGGAGAATTTCGTCCTTTGAAAGGCTGAAATTCGACCTTGCATTATCTACTATCTCCTTCCCCGTATCCATCCATAATTGATCACCTTTACGAGCTTCTCGTATCTCATCTTGTAGCACAGGTTGCAACCTCGGAGAAGCTAACTTACCAAAGATTAATTCGAGGTCTAGGAGATTAATCTCTTGTTGAAGCTACTTGGGCAACAATTCGGTCTCGATTGAGTCCGTAGTCTTGGGTTTCTACTCAAAGTCCTTAATCGATTGGCTTTACCGGATGGTAAAGGATTTCACAATCGTAGTCCTTCACAAGTTCAAGCCATCGCCTTTGTCTCATATTAAGCTCCTTCTGCGTGAAGAAGTACTTTAGGCTCGATGGTCCGTATAAATTTTGCATTGAACCCCATATAGGTAATGCCGCCATAACTTGAGCAAAAACTATCATAAAACTCAAGATCATGCGTTGGGTAATTACGCTCGTGATCCTTTAGTTGTCGAGATGCGTAAGCAATGACCTTGCCATTTTGCATCAACACGGGCCCTAGTCCTATCTTTGAGGCATCACAAGAGATGTCAAATTTTTCCCCTCTTCCGGGATCGTGAGTACTTTGAGCACTAATTAATCTTCTTTTGATCTCTCTCAAACTCCTGCTCACATCTATCTCGTCCATTCATACCTTCTATCTTTTCTGGTTAAGGCAAAGGAGAGGAGTTGCAAGACGAGCAAATCCCTCCACAAACCTTCCAATACCCCCTTAATCCTAGGAAACTTCGATTTCCGTAACACTCTTTTGAACTGGTCACTTCTCAACCGCTTCAACTTTTGTTGGATCTACGGTGATTCCTTCCTTGGATACTACATGTCCGAGGAAGTGGACTTTATCTAACCAAACTCGCACTTAGAAAACTTCGCATATAGTCGATGTTTCTTCAACGTGTGTAGTCGCGATCCTCAAATGTTCTCAAGTGCTCCTTTGGATCTCGTGAGTATATAAGGATGTCATCGATGAAAACAATAACAAACTTATCTAAATACTCTCTCAAGACTCGTTCATAAGGTCCATAAACGCCACTTTTGTAAGTCCAAACGGCATCACTAAGAATTCATAGTGTCCATACCGAGTTCAATGCCGCTGGAATGTCTTCTTCTCTAATCTTGAGTGATGATACCCCGATCGAAGGTCTATCTTCGAAAACGTGGTAGCTCCTTCAACCGGTCGAACAAGTCATCGATTCGTGGCAACGGGTACTTGTTCTTAATGGTGACTTTGTTGAGCTCTCTATAATCTATGCACATCCGAAGCGTGCCATCCTTCTTTTGACAAAGAGGATAGGAGCTCCCCATGGCGAGAAACTAGGTCTCGATGAAACCTTTGTCTAACATCTCTTGGAGTTGAACCCAACTCTTTCAATTCCACTGGAGCCATCCCATGCACGGTGCTTTGATATTGGTGCGGTGCCGGGAGAAGCTCTATCTCAAAAGCTATTTCCCAACTGGAGGAAGTCCGGTAGTTCCTCCGAAAATGTCTAGGAACTCCTTGACTATGGGAACGCGTCTTCTGGTTGATGTTTCCCCTCTTGGTTCCCCGCCCACCACATACGCCAAATATCCAAAGGCATCCGCTAGACATCAATCGTCCCGCTTCTAGGAACTAATAAAACATCCGGTGTCCCTGATTTGGAACCCATGTACTCAAACACCGTTCTCCTTCCGGGTGAAAAACTACCCTTTTCTTTCTACAGGTCTATTGTAGCATTATACTTTCCTAGAAAATCCATTTCTAGGATCACATCATAATCTACTAAGTTCGAATAACTAGGTCCGCACTTAGTTCTCTTCCTACTATCTCTACCGGCACGTGATTTGGCGTAAAGGACTAGACAACAACACATCACCGATGGTAGTGCCTTTTTAAAGGCTTACCCTATCCTCTCTAGATTTAGCAATGTTATGCTCCACACGTATTGTCCGATTCACTAGATCGGCTACCGTGGTTGGTGGATACTCCCCACTTTCCACAAATATCTCCTTGAGCATATTAATCATCCTCCTAACCTTCTCTTCCTCTCGTTGGAAACAATCGAGGACATAGTCGTATAACCGATCAAATCGTCGGATGCTTCTACAATTGTCTCGTCGCCCATGAATTGTTGAAATCATTCTGCTGAGTCTTCGGGCTTATAAGTTGTAATACTTACGGTTAAATTCCCATAGGAATTCATCCCACAACATCTCGCTCTCACATTCCTTCTCGCTTTACACCGATTCCCACTAGTAGCGGGCATCCTTCTTTAACACAAAAGCGGGCGACTTAATCTTCTCTCTGTCGGTGAGTTCCATAAACTCAAACACTTTGTCTACGAATGGATGCTAACCATTCCTCGACCTCGAGTGGATCCAATCCATCGAACTCTGGAGGTACCATTCTCTTAAACCTTACATACAATGGTTCCCTTGGGACCATTTCTCGGCACCCCATCTCACCCTTTATCGGCTCTTGGGGTTCAACCCTCTCGTGGGTTGCTTTCAAAGGTTGGGCAGGTCTTTGGAACCGCTCATGAGGGGTGCTCCTCCAACCTCGGGACCACTCGTATCAACCGGGTAAGCAATTCTCATAATCGCTTTTTCCTCGGCTGGGGGCTATTTGCTCCCCTCGGACACTGCTACTTTTTAGCTAGGTCTAGTGCTAGAGGATTCGCTCCTTGTGTTCTCTTTTGACGGTAATGCAACCATGTTGTTTGTGTCTATATTAATCAAAAGAGCAACATCGTTAGTTTAAGTGCAAAAAGAACTGCTTCAAAAGTTCCTTGGCTTGCAATACTTTAAACTATCATTCATTCTCATATAAATTAGCAAAACATACATTCTATATGTTCTCCTATTATGCATGCCCCATATCATGCATATCACATCATATACAAATCGTCACAAAAGTAAAGGTTTTTAAGCCTTTCATTCATATCTATTATGTATGTCTCATTCCATACATATCACATCATACATAAAACATCATTAGTCTAAGTTTCTCAATACTATTTACATAACATTGCATCATATTTAAATAAATAAGACGCTAAGTTCTAACTTAATCCTCATCATCTACGTGTTCCTTAGGATCCTCCTCCGGATCCTCCTCGAGGTCTTCCTCTGAATCCTCCTCGAGGTCTTCCTCTGAATCCTCCTCGAGGTCTTCCTCTGAATCCTCCTCGGGATCCGATTGAGGCTTACCACTAGCTTCCTCACCAACGGTCCCAACATAGGTCCATCTTCGCCGAACGGCCATAGGCTCGTCCGCTGCCTCTATCTCGGGTCTCGATCGTTGTTGAGAGGTAGTGGCTTCAAATGTCTCCTAATACGGGTAGTGGAAAACGGGAAGTCTCGCCCTAACCACCGCTTGGTCCTCTCCTCTAGCACATGGTGCTCACAATGCTTCCACACAACAATAAATTGTGTGAGGGTCCGATCCGATCGCGGAACTAGCCGACGTTGGTACTCTTCCGTCGTGACCTCTCCATAGGATCCACCGCTCATCCTCACTTAGATTAAAGTTCGATTCGAGCTAGTACCTCTGTCAAAACTCTTATATAGGCTACAATCCGATCTCATACTAGCCCTCTCGGCTTGTATGATAAACTCTCGAGCTTGGGTGTAGGTCACGGCTACACTCACTTGGCTCTTTGTCTCTCCACTCTGCTGTGGTGCCGACTTATGACCAGGGAAGAAACCGACGCTTCAACATGTGGCAAAACTTTTCCCCATTGCATCTCATTCCGTCCTCATCCAAAGCATGCCAAAAGATTAGGGCATTGCCCTCTAATAGACTCCTGCAGTACAATCCACTCCTCTCGAACTATGTCAAGCTCGCATCACATACTCGACACGGTGCAGCCAATCCCTAATTCTAGTGGGATGTGAAAGCCCATCAAAGGAAGGTGGATTACGGTGTAGAACCTCGACACAGTCAAAACAACTCTACTTGCTCGGTGTGCAGCACAGGCGCCATGGGCTCTAGAGCCCTTAACTCCCGATCCACCGGTGGATGGCTATATCTAGCGGGGGAGGGTACCGACCTTTTCTATTTGTCGAGAACCATGTCGTTAGAAACATTCTTACCCGTCCCCACAACGTATTCTCTTGCGGTGTGGGCGCTAACCGGATGATGGATATGATCGATCCATTAGTACATGTTACTTTCCAAAAGAAATAAGCAATTCTCGGTTTTAGTTCATAAACTAATTTACCCGATATGAGAAGCATAGGTCTTGAGGGACTTGTCATGGCGGGGAGTAGGAATGCCGCCTCGATACCAAATCGCCGTGCCTTATACTACTACTAATGGGCTAAGCTATAGTCTAATCCATTATTCGTTGTTAGACTATTGTCTCTTTAATTTACGTTCATGTGCGGGTAAATTTTTTTCTTTACTTTAACCATCGGGTTCTTAACATGTTATGTTGATACACTAATAGCACATCTTGCTATTACTACTTTAAAGATTCGTATCATACTAGTTCCCTAAACTTGTCTTAACTTATTACAAATCCGTTATTCTTTACTAAGACAATGGTTGTAATATCTTCTTCTTAGAACTAAACATACATACTATTATTCTATATTACTTTAACTTGCAGCGAATTTAATTTCTAAGCGAGCGTAGTAAAGACCACCCTGCACCCATGACATTTCCGCCACCCTTGCCTCCGCATGTCCATCAAGCAAGCCACTATATGACCGTGGTCTTACCTCTGCAATACACACGACCTAGTAAACCGATGAGCTAACGCCGCCAAGTATAAACATGCATACATCATAAACTAATAGAAATTACATTAAGAGTTATGATGCAAATATGCTCGTGTGAAACATGCTTTAAACTACTTTCTATCTTTCTATTCTTACTTTCTTCGGGCTGGTCTAGTCGGAATCTCTACTCTGTGAGATTTCCTCCCTTGCGGAGGCCGACGACCCGCCCGTCTTTTCTTTATCGGCTCATTACTTCATCATGCGGTCAAGTCGGAATCTCTCGCTCTTTGAGATTTTCCTCCCTTGCGGAGGCCGACGACCCGTCGATCTTTAACTATGCATAAGGGTAACCATATGTCGCCCTTCGAAATCTAGAGCATTAAGCCCTCCAAACATGTATAATCACATGTAATCACATAGACTTAGGAACATAAGTAAATTAATAGTTCTAAGTCTAATCATAGCTTTACTCGAGTCCGGACAAACATATATGTCTATACTTACGGTAATCCGCTAGGATACCCGCTTGTTTGAAGTTCTTTCTTGTTGCTTCGGCTCTCGTGCAAAACACATTTCATGGAAATAGGTATCAATTCCTATTCCAATCACAATTCCTCATACTTAGATTCTTAAATCTAATTTCAAACTCATTTATGGACTTTTTCCCCTTAAGGCCGAATTCTAGCTCAAGAGGCAATTTACACATATTCATATATCTCGGTTTCTGAATCTTAATCTATTCGTTTCCGAGGTTTAAAACTGTTATCCATTCTCTAGAATCAGATTCCTAACTCATTGCTTGCTAACTAGATTTTAGAAAAGTTTGGCAGAGTTTCGCCTTAATTTTCCTCGTTTCCCGAGTTTTCAATAACTCGTTTTACTTCCGATTTCGGTACCTGTAGTCCAGATTCACATTCCTGAACACAAATTGCTACATCAATTGAACAAAAATACATTTCCTCCATTTCTAGGGATTTTTGGATTTTTAGTGTAAATCCAAAAAAAATTGTTCAATCCTTTCAATACTTGCACATTAAACTCCTATCGTAGTCCCCGACAAAACCTCGGTTTTTTTTTTTCGAGTTTACGGATTTTTCCCGAGATGAGTTACTATTCACAAAAACGAAAAAGCAAGCAATTTCTCATGAAAAATCCGAAATCTTACCTTGAAAAGTTGAGATTCTCCGCTAGAATGCCTCGGGTTATATTTCCACCGGATTGAACGGAAGAAATTTCGGCAAAACGGGTGATTCCTTGATTTTCCCTTGATTTTCTCTTTTTCTCTCTCTTTTCTCTAGTCTCTCGCCACCCTTAGGAAAATAGAACACTTTGTGTTCTAATGTGCTTCCGTAGGACTCTTTAATGTAATAATGAATATTATAATAATATTTCTAAAAATATCTCACATTACTTTCTAAATTAAATTAAAGAAATCACTTTAATTTCTATAATTTAATTTGACTAATTCTAATTAAGTTTCACACTTAATTTAAGTGGTTCCGTGTTCCTCACATTTTTCTTGTCGAGACCAAACTTTCCGTTTTCAAAACGAGTCTCTTTCCGTGCCGATAATTGCACACCAGTGCGGGGTTCTATCTTAACTTTTCCGGATGATCATATTCAACCCACTTCTCTTGGGTATCTCAATAGTCAATTTCTTTTTCTGAAATTTTCATTTTAAACAATCCAGACTTGCCCAAAACGCGTACCCTCGCGGTGCTTTTTTTTCGCGATTTCCGCTTTAACCGACTCGGGAAAATTACATTTTAGAACTTTTTTCATTTTCCTTACTTCTAATATTTCTACTCTTTTTCAAGCTGGTCATTTGGTCATTTACCAAATATTTCAGTTTTTCATAACTAAAATATACCGTTAAAATTTCTAACTTTTAACCGATATTTTACTATTCACAACCCGATATTTACGAATTTTCTCTCAGAATAATATTCAGTATTATAACTTTACACTTTTCGGGTGATTTTACCCTTATATATAAAGTTTCTACATAACACTTTCCTGATTACATCAATATTTCTACTACTTTCTGTTCCGGGAATAATTACGGTCAAATACCGGACTGTCCGATTTTGACTGAATATTTTCCCGGTCATTACACATATAAATGCGCTCATCCAGATTGCCATTCAGAAAAGCTGTCTTCACATCCATCTGCCAGATTTCATAATCTAAAGTAGCAGCAATGGATAAAAGAATACGGATGGATTTAAGCATGGCTACCGGAGAGAAGGTGTCCTCATAGTCAATGCCTTCTTTCTGAATGTAGCCCTTGGCTACTAGTCTTGCCTTGAATGTCTCTACATTCCCATCTGGACCCCTTGATTACGCCCAAACGTGTACAAAAACAAGCGGTCAATTGTTGTACAATTTGAACGGTCGATCCCACGAGGAAGTGTTAAATTGAACAAGATATGATTAGCAAACAAAAAGCGTTAGGAAAGTAAGCAATCAAACAAAGAAAATGAATGAGTGTTTTTGATATTTTTTTTTGAACAATTTAAAATAAAGAAAATTCAATAAATAAAAGTGGTAAGGCTGTGAGAATCCTCCATATGCTTTGTTCACCTATTTGGATTTTGATTCATGAATTGACTCAATTGAAAGTTTCACATCCCAAACAATCAATCAGAAAATAAATATTTGAAGAACATATGAATTAAAAATGTATTCGAGTAAATAAAATTCTAACGTTTAAAATTCGGAAAAATTATCTTATGAGAAATCCAAGAGCAACAATATACCATTGGCAATAATGCAATAAAAGATTACTAAATCTAAGAGCGACAATATACCGTTGGCAATAATGCAGTAAAAGACTACTCATAAAATAATACCGATCAATATATAATATAATGCAACAATCACATAAAAAGAGCATGACTAGATTTATATGAGAGTTGACAATAAAATATATTGATAAGAAGAAGAAATATGATAAAAGAAAATTATTTACTCAAATGTATAAAACTTACAAACCATTGGAGAATCGAAAATCCAAATAAATTCACTACACATATAGGATCATCTCAAGCCTCACCTAAATACTCTAGCCTAACTTGTACATAATTCCCATAAAATTCTAAAAAGAAAATATGAGAATAAGAACAAGAAAATATGTGAGAATTTAGGCTCTAAAAAAAATGTGTGTAACTTAATCACCTTCACAATGATCCTATTTATAGAGTTTTGGGTGTGTTAAGAGTGTAAAAACCGGATGCTTAATCATGGAGAAAAATCATCACGTTCTGTAGAGTGGGACACGTGTCACAAGGCCATTCAATTGGGGAGAAACGTGGCATATCCCACGCTAAATAAACGCAATAGCACGGACACGTGGGCGCAACGTTGTTGGATGGGCTCACGCAGGACCCACGCCTCCCGATAAGAACTTTCCGGGAACATCTGGACTCACTCGCGTGGGCGCGATCCACCGAGGATGATTAGTGGCTTTTTTGTTTCGCTTGTGGGCTCGGCTTGGGGAGTTGATGGGCTGATGGGTTTGGGCCGAATTGGACTTTTCTTGGGCTCCAAAAGTTTTGCTTGGTAAACTAGCCCAAATCCAATTGTTTTCTTTAAAAACCTGAAAAATAAAATAAATCCAATTAAATTTAAATCCTCTAAATTTAGGAATATTTGAAATTAAAATCACAAATTTGATGAAATAGTTGGACAATTATCAACATTAAAAGTGTAAATTTGTGCACTTATCACCCCTCTTCTTCTTGTAGATCCATTTACACCCTACAGGTTTTACCCCTTCAAGAGGATCTACCAGAGTCCATACGCTTTTTTTATACATTGATTGTATTTCGGCGTTCATGGCTTCATGCCATAGGTTTGCTTCAGAACTTTCCATAGCCTGCGAATAGGAGATAGGTTCGTCAATGTTCAAATCTGAGACTGCAGTCAATGCATCTCTATAAGACATGTACCTATCAGGTTGTCTCACAACCCTCCCACTACGTTGAGGCTCTATTGGTGTTAGTTCTTATTGTGGTTCATCTGTTATCAGTTCAGGAATAGACCGCGGACATGTTGCCTGAACATTTTCACCAGTCAATTCCTTAAGTACAAGCCTGCTTCTAGGCTTCATATTCTTTATAAAATCCTCTTCCAGAAAATGAGCATTCGTGCTGACGAATGTTTTCGGATCAGTAGGACTATAGAAGATGTAGCCTTTTGTTCCTTTAGGATATATCCTACAAACAGGCATAGTTCTGAATGACTGGTTAGCTTACCAGTCTTCTTTCTAAGCATATGTGCTGGACAACCCCTTATTCTGGTGTCAGTAAGAGATGACTTCTTGCCACTCCATCTTTCATATGGAGTTCCAGGCACTGCTTTAGATGGAACATGGTTCAGAATGTATGCTGCTGTTTCCAAAGCATATCCCCAAAAGGAATCTGGAAGAGATGAGTACTCATCATTGATCTAACCATGTCTAACAGAGTTCGATTCCTTCTTTCTGACACGCCATTCTACTGAGGAGTACCTGGCGCGGTCAGTTGAGAAAATATACCTTCTTCCTTAAGAAAGTCTTCGAACTCCCCCAGCAAGTATTCACCACCATGATCAGATCGTAGTGTTTTGATCTGTTTGTCTAATTACTTTTCAACCAAGGCCTTGAACTCTTTGAACTTTTCAAAGGTTTCAGACTTTTGACGCATTAGATAAATGTGACCAAAACGAGAATAGTCATCAGTGAAGGTTATGAAATATTCATATCCTCCTCTTGCTTGGATATTAAATGGCCCACATACATCACTATGTACGAGTTCTAGGCATTCATCAGCTCTACTACCCTTTGCTGAAAAGGGTCTCTTGGTCATTTTTCCTTCTATGCAGGATTCACATGTAGGTAGTGAGCCTACACTTAAGGTTTGTAAGGGACCGTCTCTTACCAATCTTTTAATCCTGTAATGGAAAATATGTCCAAGACGTAGATGCCATTTATAGGTTTAATCAATTGGGTCTAACCTCAATCTTTTACTATCCCTTACCGAATCATCATTCAATTCAGTATCGTAAATCATTGGAATAATTGGTTAGATGTAGAATAGATTGTTTATCATGACTGTAGAAGTAATCATGAAGCCATTCTTAAGAATTTGAATAACATCATTATTAAAATCCAAAGAATATCCTTGCTCAATCAAACAAGCTATAGAAATAAGGTTTTTCCCAAAAACCAGGACATAATAAACATTGTTCAAAATAATAAAACTGTTCTCAAAAACTAATTTAATACTTCCAACAGATTTGCCGATCATCGATGCTTCATTCCCCAAATGAAGTTGAACTCATCCTTGCTAAGCCTTTTGTTTTCCCTGAACCCTTGCAAAGAACAACAAACATGATTAGTGGCTCCAGAGTCTACAATCCAAGAAAAAGTAGAGTCAGCCACAAAACAGGCTTCGGTAAAAAGTAATGTACCTTTAGCTTTAACCTCCTTGAGGTATGTAGGACAGTTGCGTTTCCAGTGGCCAGCTACTTCGCAATGGTGACATTTGTCATTACTCTTGTCCACCTTTGCAGTGTTTTCGCCTTTTGCAGCCGGCTTCTTCTTCTTGCTGTGGGCTTTCTTCTGTTTCTTGGCGCCAGAGGTGGAAGGCTTTGCTTCAGCAAGGTTTGCCTCTCCGTTCCTCTTCTTGCCTTTAAGCAGTAGAGTTTCCGCAGTTTAAAGTTCCTTCATGAGTTCTGGGAGTGAATAGCTCAACTTATTCATCGAGTAGTTGAGTTTTAAGTTGTCAAACATCTCCGGAAGAGTCTCTAGGATCATATCCACCTAGTCTCTCCATCTATTTCAGCTCCCATGAGCTCCATCTCATTCAGGTGACTTATGATCAGTAGCATATGGTCCCGAACAGGAGTGCCGGATTTCATGCAGCAGTTCATGAAGTTACGCACCGCAGCTTGCTTGGCTTGATGGCCTTGGCTTCCGAACATTTCAGAGATGCTCTAGATCATATCTGTAGCCGTCAGCATGTTCCGATGTTGCTGTTGCAACACATTGCTAATTGATGCTAAGATATAGCACCTAGCAATCTCATCGGAACGCATCCAAGCAGTGTATGCGTCTCGCTCCTCTTGAGTGTAATCGTTATTCGGCTCAAGAGGACAGAGGGATGTGAGCACATGCTTGTGCTTGTCTACCATCGACACGATATGGAGGTTACGTTTGCAGTCAATGTAATTTTCACTCACTAATTTGTTCGTACTAAGAATTTGTGTGATCGGGGATAAAGACATAATTGCTGAAAAAATAAAATAAAGTGGCGTTGGCAATTTGCTTATATTTAAGAAAATTATGATGCATGAATGCAAGTACTTAAACATAAATAAAATCCTCAAAAAATGTTTCATCTATGGTGTTACGATCATAAACGGCAACACGTCCCACCTAGGGGTGGCGTCCGTGAAGCCTCCTATCGCATCGAGACTCCTCTCGTTTGGTCCACTTCACAAGATGTCTCCACATCTAGTGCAACCAATCACCATCTCTTTTAGTCACCTCAGATCCATTGCCTAGCTCCTATGGGAGGTTACAATGATCTTTAGTCTAAGTGTTTAACTGACTAATCGACTCTAGAGGTTGTTATGAACTATCGATTCATCTAGGGATGGTCCCACCTCACTACTTCCTTTTCGAGTCTTATCTTCTTTAAGCAACTTGATGACTCCTTAGCGACACGTTTCATGGGTTTCTCCCATTGAAGTGAGGACCACTAAGGTGGCTCTTAACCTATCCACATGTCACGATCAGGCTAAAGTCGGAGACCCTGGGAACGATTCAACGCAAACGACCCTCCCACTTAGCTTTTTGAAAAATGGATTTTGTTTTTAAAAGTTAAGTCCAATTAATAATTCAACAAAATTATAACCCTTATAAAGTTGTTGCATTTTATAACTCTTTATAAAATTTACCCATTGCATTTATTATTATAACAATTTATAATATTAAACTACAATGATGCATGAACATGCTTGCATGGAAATTTGATATTGGCATCTCGATATCCTATATGGCATGTTATAATGATGCGAGAATAAATAATAAATCATACATTTAAAATTTAACCTCTCTATGGCTCATTTCTAATTACAACCCATAAAAAAATGAAAATAATTACAATAATTTTCTTCATCTTGTCTTCTTGGCAACTTCTCAATTTTCTCTTCTCAAGATCCCTGAAAAGTGAAAATGTTTTGTGGAAAAATTTAAATTTTGAAAAACCCAAAATTTTTTTTTATTTGGGCTGGGCTCGGGACAATCCCGGGCCCACTAATTTTGCTCGGCAGGGCCAGGCCCTGCCTGGCGCAGCATGGGCTGCCAAGCCAGCAGCCCTTGCACGCTCAGCATGGGCCGCGGCCCCTACCTGGGCAACCCTAGCGCCAGGGCATGCGGCCCCTGCCTGGGCTGGCCCTGTAGGCCCGCTAGGGGGCCGCGGCCCTTGCCTGGGCAAGGCTAGCGGCAAGGCCTGCGGCCCCTGCCTGGGCAGGGCCTGCAGGCCCGCTAGGGTTTCAAAAAACCCTAGCGCACGCTAGGGTTTCCGAAACCCTAGTGTGCCGCGCAGCGAAACCCAGGGAAGGGGCTGGCGGCTGGGCTTGTGGCGGAGGCTGGGACTCGTGCGGCGGTGTGCGATGGCGACGGCAGCGGTAGCACAAAAAAAAAAGAGAAATTTTCGGGAATTTTAAATTACAAAATTTCCTATGCCCTTTAATGGCTTACATTATTTTCTAGAGAAAAACATAAACCACCAATTTGGTGTAATCAAAACCTAGAGCCAATCGATCGGGATCCAATCACATATATAATCAAAACAATTTTGAATTCATCACATATTCATGCAAGATGCCAATATCAACACATATCATACATTCAATCGCATAAACATAAATCATGCATGATCATAAGCCCTAGGCTCTGATACCAATTGTAGGATCTAGTTGTGATTTACAGATGAAAAATCATTTGAACAACAACAACATTATAGGCGGAATTTCAAAAATTTTATCATATCCATTTAATTCCAAATTAAACGTAAACCACAACGAGAGATACATGCATCATATATGTTTATAGACAAAGGATTAGAATAATATACATACATTTGTGATGATTAAATTAAATGACCGCAAGGATCTTGTCCCACTATCTCACGTTCCGAGATGGAGAATTGCCGTGAAACAAGATCGTTGATTTATCGACACGATCACACCAAAAACCACTCGTTGATTCAAGGCTATGACTCTATGGTACTTAGGATGAGAGAGTGGGCTCTTTTTAAAAGCCTAAGGAAACAATTTCCCTTCTATTTTGTCTCTAAAATCCGGCCACCCTAGGAGAGAAAAGTGTGTGATATTATTTCTTCTCTAAAAACTCATTGTTAGGGTTTTCAATAAATATCCTTATATAGGAGGAAATTCAAAAACTCAAAGCCCTAGATGGGATTTTCGAATTTCCCCTTCACCCTTGGATTAAAATCTGAAAATCCCTACATGGCTAGGGATTTCTGAATTTTTCTTCCCCTTTTGGAGCAAAATTCGAAATCCCCTTATGGCAAGGGATTTCTGAATTCTCCCAAAATAATATATCAACTTTCTCTCTCCTTTAGTTGCCAAATAAAATCATGTTTAAATTTTATTTTGAATTTTAAATTAATCTTTATTAATTTCGAAATTCAAAATTCATTCCTTTTATTTTTCAATTATCAAATAAATGAAAAATAACATAATGAATTTTAAACATAATTATATAACAAAACATCGGTTTTTTTTTTCCCATTTATCGAGCTAGCCTTGAGACCGAATGGACCCACATGAACAAAGCTATGGAATTACAATATTCACTAACTTATCCCGATAAGTTATCGACATATTTAATTCGACATCGCACAAACTAAAAAGTTCGATGCCAAATAATCTCTCGATTCATGTGCGCTATTTTTTCTAATGGTGTTGATACAATTTATCACACGGTCCACATGTAAATGCATTATTATCCTTCAAAATATCGTGATCGAATGGTATAAAATATTACCGTTTACCATTCCAATCATTATTTCCTCAACTCCTTTATATGATTGTGAATAAGAAAGACATATGTTCGTAAGATGTCTCGCAATGTCTTAATCAATGAATATCATCATTGAATACCAGGCCTGGTTTATTTATTCACACACCCGTCAATAAAGCATGAGGTGATATTATTTCTTACGAATTCCATATATGTGAATCACATAACTCCAACTCAATAATGTCATGATCCCAATGACCGAGATGTCGTTCAAAAACTGTGAACTAATCTCATTAGTGAATCAAAGATGATGAGGTATTAAGTTGAGCTATGCATTCACTTCAAGATTAAGATAATTACACAAATATACTTAAGTTGTGATAATTAGGTTTAGAGTTCTGTAAACGGTTTTTACTCTAACGTAATCAGTCACATGGTCTATTCAACATGTTGCGAGCATGTCTAGATCAACCACAGAGTCCAACTCTCATGCCCCAAGACCAGCATCACATGGTTCGATCTAACAGTCATAATCAGATTCGATTACCCAATCATTCGTATGACTGCGATTACACACAAGGCTCATCCATTGACTGAACAAAACCGTAATTTTTAACAGTCTCATTAAATCTGATATTCCATGATCTGGATGCCTGCTTTAGTCCATAAATGGACTTTTGCAATTCGCAAACCTTTTCTTCTTGACCCTTTTCGATGAATCCATCTGGTTGTGCCATATAAATGTGCTCATCCAGATTGCCTTTCAGAAAAGCTGTCTTCACATCCATCTGCCAGATTTCATAATCTAAAGCGGCAGCAATGGATAGAAGATTTGAAGCCCAAGTCTATAACGAGTTGGGACGATTTGAAGAATGCCTTCCGGACTCAGATCATAGGTGTCAAGAAGTACATTCCTCTGAAGCAAAACCTCTTAAGGGTCTACCATGGACCGAGTGAGTCCCTGAAGGATTGGATATCAAGGCTCAGGGAGCAAGTGGCTGCCATGAAGGGAATCACAGATGAAGTAGTGCTGATGGGAGTTTTGGCAAGTATGATGAAGGATATCCCGTACAGCACAGACCTAGACCGGAGGCCACCCTAGACATACCAAGAATTCCTGACTGGAGCTCAAGGATTCATCAATGCAGAAGAGGTAAAAATGGCCCTGAAAAGCAAAGTGTTGGCCCCAACAAAAGAAGAGATAGGGCATAGAAGCATTGAGGAAATCTTTAGGTGCAAGCCGAATAGAAAGATAACCTTGTTCTGACTATAAACAATTAGAGTGGGAATGCTCCAATAAATCAAGGAGACATAAAGCAGTTAATGTTGTAGAGGTATGCACGTATACCCCTTTGACCATGGGAATTGAGGATGTCTACCATGAGATTAGTCATCTCCAGGTCTTGTGTCGACCACCACCACTCAAGTCAGATCCGGCAAGGAGGAATCAGAGCAAGTATTGCAGATTTCATCGCAAGAGCGGGCACACAACTACCGAGTGCTTCGACTTAAAGGATGAAGTCAAGAGATTGATCTGAGAAGGGAGGCTCAATGAGTACAGAGTTGACAGTCAGGGCAACAACAACAGTAACAAGTGAAACAATGAACGTAAAGACAATCAGAGGCAAGATAATATGCCAGAACCATTTGTTGGAAAATAATAGCATCGAGTGCGCAGTGGAAATTTTAAAAAATTTAAATCGAAGTCAAAGCCAATCAAGAACATGTTCATGATGCTATATAAAAGAAATACTAAAGATCTAAATCATACCTTTTGAGATTTAGGAAACTACATGACTGATAGATCAAAAAGTTCCAAACAGACACCGAAAGAGCCTTAACCAACTGGTCTTTTTTGTTACTCTCATTTCCACGATCGGAGTGCAGGTGGGCACGCGTCATTCAATCTCCTCTTGGTATTCTTGATCTCCTTCCAATCACAAGAGAGCCAAAGAAAAAATTGTTCTTGAGAATTAAACAATTTTTCCTCTCAAGAATCTTTTGTCAATAGCCTCCAAAAAGTCTCTCAAGTGATCTAATGAATAAAGTGACTTAATAGGGTATTTATATTCTCTCAAGGAACTCATACTTCTGTAATAATTAGGCTTCTCAAAGTTCTAATTGCCTCCAAAGTCAATCTTGCCACATCAGCATGCGTTTTACGTTTCAACCAAACGACCAATCTGCACTGACGAAACTTGTTTTCCTAGTTTTTCAACACGGGAAACTTGCATAGAGCCTCATTTTTTGTTCAAGCAACCCAATAGTGAAGTTGCCTTATCAAAATAGTCATATAATAGTCTTCCCATATTAAAAACTCTTAAAACAATAATTCATCCAACTTATCTAGAACTAATTTATCAATTAATTCACCCGATAAATCACTCATAAATTAATCAATCTCATATTAACTTTAAACCTCTTTTATGAAAATAACACAAGTTACCAATATGTAGAAAATACTGTTAGCGTTTATGCCCTTAGGAATAAATGTAACAATTTTCTTCGAGACATTTTGACTATTAATAAAGATTTGTTTATTTCATATATCTATGTATTGTCCTCTTTATGTTCATAATAGTTGAATGTATGATAACCAAACTGAAAGTCTGAGACTATCATTCTAAATCTTTAGATCATGCATGTAATGTGTAGAACATGCAGAAGACAAGAATCTAAAGATGATAGTCTAAATCTTATGATCCACAATCGAGGGAATAAAGTTGGGCGCTTTATTCATGTTAAGATTGTTATGTTGTCTACTTCCTAACGGAGACGGCTTGTCTTGGTTGTCGGAGGTGGGACTCCATGGGTAGAGACATTGATATAGTTTCTAATGGTGAAATCTATATTGGATCGGACCAAAGATGAATTGTTTTAATTAATAATTCTGTTTGAATAAAACAATTCACTTTTGATGAATTATATGTTGTCATCTTAATCCTGAGATGGATGATGAACCCGTGTACTTGACTTGTATCCTTTGATGTACTAAAGGGAGACATCCTGACATTATGTAAAGGTACGCTTGCCGGTACATTGGGGGTATGACTCGTGTATGCGTAGATTCGTTATTCATAGATAGTGGAATCCATAGCTCCTATAAAGAGTCAATGATATCCTCTTATGCATTATCAGTGGATTGGAAAATACGAGCGCTCGGCTATTAGACTACTTTGTGTTATCTAATGGTTTACTGTTTGTAATTGTATGAATAGTGTTTTTCCAATGGTTTGATAATGGAACATAAGATAAATGTAATCGGGAAGGTAAAACAGAACTTGACCTCAAGTTGATTATGGATATCCTATGGGGATGATATACTAATATATGAGTCATGGACTAGAGCTAATCAGAGCTTTGTAAATATGCTATATAAATCGAGAGTGCAGCTCTAGGCTTTTAGTGGAATAGCGCTAGAGTTTTATAATCATGAGACGGACTTGTTGGCTTACAAGTAGCGTTGTGATTATAGGAGCTTGATTTATATATGTCCATCGGGTCCCTTTGCTAGCTCACATAATTTCCTGTAACGATACGGTGTATTTCCTACATATTGGTAACTTGTGTTATTTCCGTAAAAGTGGTTCAAAGTGAATTCATGATTAATTTATCGGGTGAATTAATTGATAAATTAATTCTAGATAAATTGGTTGAATTATTGTTTTAAGAGTTGTTTAATATGGGAAGACTATTATATGACCGCTTTGATCGTGCAATTTCTCCGCTGGGTTGCTTGAATCAAAACCGAGGCTCTATGCAAGTTTCCCATGTTGAAGAACTAGGAAAACAACTTTTGTCGCTCTTGAGATAAAGTTGACCGGTGGGTAGACCGGTCATAGGTCGACCGTCCGGTCGATCGGTCGGTCGACCGTGGGTAGACCGGTTTGTGAAGGACCGGTCGACCGGTGAGTTATAACGCCTCTGCTCGGTCAACCGGCCAGTAACGCCGTAACGCTGCGGTCGATGTGGCAAAATCGACTCTGGGTGCGATTAAATCTTTGGGAAACCTAATTGTTACGGAAGTATGACTTCCTAAACAGTATAAATAGCCTATTAAGTCACATTACTCATCAGATCACTTGAGACACTTTTTGGAGGCTATTAATAAGAGATTCCAAGAGGAAAAATTGTTTAATTATCAAGAACAATTTTTCTTTGACTCTCTTATGATTAGAAGGAGATCAAGAATACCAAGAGGAGATTAAACGAAGTGTGCCCACCCGCACACCGATCGTGGAAACGAGAATAGCAAAGAAGACCAGTTGGTTGAGGCTCTTCTGGTTACTGTTTGGAACGCTTTGATCTGTCTGACGTGCAGTTTCCTGAAATCTCAAAAGGTATGATTTAGATCTTTAGTATTTATGTTATATAGCATCATGAACATGTTCTTGTTTGGCTTTGACGTTGATTAAAATTTTTAAATTCCGCTGCGCACTCGATGCCATTATTTTTCCAACAAATACGCCATATCATTACAGGAAATTATGTGAGCTAGCAAAGGCACCTGATGGACATATACAAATCAAGCTCCTATAATCACGACGCTACTTGTAAACCATCAAGTCCGTCTCATGATTATAAAACTCTAGCGCTATTCCACTAAAAGCCTAGAGTTGAACTCTCAATTTATATAGCATACTTGCAAAGCTCTGATTGAATCTAGTCCATGACTCAATATATTAGGCTCAGTTCATTTCGCTTATTCGAGTTTAGAATTCGAGTTTTACTACAGTAAAAAGCTCTCACAAACAATCACATCTAACTTTTTTGCTACAGTAAAAAGCTCTCACATAAAATCAAATCTCAACTCGAATTAAAAACTCGAATCAGCGAAGTGAACGGGCCCTTAGTGTATCATCCCCACAGGATATCCATAATGCACTTGAGCTCAAGTTCCATTTTACCTTCCCGATTACATTTATCTTATGTTCAATTATCAAACCATCAGAAAAACACTATTCATACCATTACAAATAGTAAACCATTAGATAACACAACGTAGTCTAATAGCCGAGCGCTCATATTTTTCAATCCACTAATAATGCATAGAGTATGTCATTGATTCTTTATAGGAGCTATGGATTCCAGTATCTATGAATTACGAATCTACGCATACACGAGTCATACCCCCAATGTACCGGCAAGCGTACCTTTACATAATGTCAGGATGTCTCCTTTTAGCACATCAAAGGATACCAGTCAACCATACGGGTTCATCATCCATCTTAGGATTAAGATGACAATATATAATTCGTCAAAAGTGAATTGTTTTATTCAAACAAAATTGTTAATTAAAAAAATTCAACTTTGGTCCGACCCAATATAGATTTCACCTTTATAAACTATATCAATGTCTCTTCCCATGGAGTCCTACCTCCAACAACCAAGACAAGCCATCTCCATGAGGATGTAGACAACATAACAATCTTAACATGAATAAAGTGCCCAACTTTGTTCCCTCGATTGTGGATCATATGATTTAGATCATCTTTAGATTCTTGTCTTCCGCATGTTCTTCACAATACATGCATGACCAAAAGATTTAGAATGATAGTCTCAGACTCTCAGTTTGCTTATCATACATTCAACTAATATAAACATAAAGGGAACAATACATAGATATATGAAATAAATAAATCTTTATTAATAGTCAAAATGTCTCAAAGAACATTGTTACATTTATTCATAAGGGCATAAACGCTAACACCAATTAGCGTGATTAGAACAATTTTTGGGGGACCATACCTTGATGGCACCTCTCAACGAGTACATAAGGAGTATGCAAAAGAAATGAAAGAGAAGTTCAATTAGCATACCGTGACCATATCAAGTCAAGAGCATAAAATCACAAGGTATGAGGAGGATAAGATCACATTTTTAGATGCTGACTCCAATGGAGTACATTTTCAACAGAACGACGCCCTCGTTGTTGAAGCTATGATCGGTAACCACACGATTTGTCATATATTTGTCGACAATAGGAGTTCCATGGACATAATTTATGCCAATTGCCTCGATAAGATGGGAATTCCACAAACCAACTTGTAGAGCAACACTTAACCCCACTATGGCCTTATAGGGGATTGTGTTATCCCTAAGGGGATAATTGAATTACTGATAATTGTTGGTGACCTACCACAGACCTGGATAGTTTTATCTAAGTGTTTGGTTGTGGAAGGAGGTGATCAATATAATGCCGTTATCGAAAGGGCAACGTTGAGAGGTTTGAGGGCAATAACATCTATATATCATCAAATGATGAAGTTCTTGACTCCTAATGGAATTGGAAAGGTGAGAAGGAACTAGTATGAGTCCAAGCTTACCTGCTCAAAAATAATGCACTATTATGCTGAGTCGGCTTAGATAAGGAGAGAGATACGAATGGTTACCACAAGAGTGATAGACGTGCACCTAGATCCCAGGCTTCTAGAGGAAGAATTAGGGATAAGACCGGTCGAATAGTTGCTCGAGATCCCCATTAATGAGACAAAGCCGATGAGAAAGCTAAAAATTGGCTTAGTGCTTGGGAAACAAAGATGGAAGGAGCTGGTGAAGTTCCTCAAGGAGAATCTCGACTTATTTGCCTAGACACATGATGACATTGTAGGGATGAACTCAAAGATTATAAGCCATAAGCTGAATATCGATGAGAATTATCCCCCAAAAAGATAAAAGCATCGACTGATGAATGTCGAGAGGCATGGAGCTCTATGAGAAGAGGCCAAATGGGTCTTTAATCCCGTATTGGTATTAAAACTGAATAGGAAATGGCAAACGTGCATTGATTTTAGTGACCTCAACAAGGCTTGTCCAAAGGACATCTTTCCACTGTCGAGGATTGATCTGCTGGTCGACACCAGAGTTCAACATGAGGTACTAAGTTTTATGGACGCATACTTTGGGTACAACCAGATCTCGATGTTCCATGTAGATGAGGAACATACTACGTTCATTTGGCATAGTCTTAGGGCATGTTGTTTTTGAAAGAGATATTTGGAGGCTGATAAGTCCAAAATTGAACTTATCTAAAGTTGCCCAGCCCCAAGACTGTCAAAGACATTCTGTCTTTTTTGGGGCATGCTGGTTTTTATAGGAGATTCATACAAAACTTTTTAGCAATTTCTCATCCGCTTTGTAACCTCCTGGCCAAAGACATCGTGTTTGATTGGACACAAAAGTGTGAGGATTCTTTCTGAATGCTTGTGGCGAAGTTGACTTCTGCCCCCATCATTCTGGGGAACCCATGATTGGTATGAACACTCGTCGTTATCATTCTTATATGAATGGTCGACATTTAACCAGTCGTCACTTAGAGTAGTCATCGTTTCCTCTCGACGTTAGGGTTTTAACTTAGCTTTTTGTCCTTTTTTATTACCAGAACAATGGCCCAAGGTTCTCCCATTCGAGAGGATTCTTTTTCTGTTGTCCGTTCTGACCCTCCTTCAGTGGTGGGGATCTCATGGTCCTCTTCGTCTTCCGGTGTCAGCTCTATGCTTAACAACATCGAGGAAGTTGAGGGAAGTTTCGAGCCGGGCAACGACTTTGGAAGTGAATTCGGTAGCGTCGAACAACTGATAGACCAGGTGGTCAAACGGGGGCAGCATAAGTGGGGTGGCCGCCATGATGGTGGACGCCCCCCTGGCTGCCACGAGCAGAGACCCAGATGGGCCCTCCTTTACAGTTGATGATGTGGCGTCGAGGGTCCGAAATAAGGACATTATTCGGGTTGTGAAGGAGGGATGCATTGATGGGAGGTGGTTCGAGTACCTCCTCCCGGGCAGGCATTTTAGGACCAGCATGCTGCCGATCAGATATCTTTCGGTCTATACAAGAGCGGTAACTGCGGGGATGACTCTCCCGATTCATCCCTTTGTAAAAGACTATTGCCATTTCTATGGCATCTCTCCCACCCAATTGGCGCCGAACTTCTGGTATTGCTTTGCGAGAGCCTGGATTCTATGGAACCAGAAGTTTGACATGGAACTCCCATTAGACGAGTTTCAATTTATGTATAAGTTGTGCCACGTTGCCAAGTGTGATGGGTGGTACTTTCTGAGTGGCCATGGGAGGGCTCAGCCTAGGTTTGGGAAGCTCATTCTGGGCATTCCCTCATCGTCACATGGGTGGAAGACCATGTTTTTCATGATTCGTGGGCCTTTTAATTTTCATCCCAATGACCGCCGGCCTTGCCGAAGGCTGGTGCAGGCGGCGTTTGGAAATATGAGTAAGTCCCCCGATTCTCTTTTTATCTGACTTGGCTCCCTCTTTTTTTTTTATGTTGATAAAGAGTCTTTCATTTTGCAGTCAATCAGGACTGGCCGAAGTTCTCTAGCAATAGCTTAGAGAGGATTGAGGAAGCTTTTTCCTATCCATCGGAGGTTCGCAATATTGAAAAGCTCCTGACCAAAGAGAATCTTCATGCTTCCGGCGTAATTTTAGATCTCCCCAACCCTTCAGAGCTCGACGCTGTCCGCTCGTATTTTCATTTGAGCGACGAGGGTAACTAGTTCTTTTGGCACCTTGTAGATTTAAGATTATTACTTTCCTAACGCTAACGGTATCTTCCTTTTGCTGCTAAAGATGGCATCTTTGAGGATCCAACTTCCTGGGGGCCAACGGCTGGCACCGAGCCAACAGTCGGCGCTGAGCCAACAGCCGTTGTCCATCCTACAGCCCCCACCAGGTCAACAGCCTTCCATAAAGGGGAAAGAAAGGGCCAACTCTTCTTGCCCTGCGCCGAAGGGCAAAAAGGGCAAGCACAAGAGGAGGCGTAATGAGGAGTCGGCCCCCGACCAGGCATTGACCAATAAGACTTGGACACCGGCGGTGCCCATTCCTGATGTCCGCACTCCCCCGGGGCCAAGAGAGCACGTACAGATCCCGAGGGGGAAGATTATGGACGAGAATTTCCAGGTCTCGGATATTTCTGACGCCGAGGTCGGGGCGATGCTGAAGCTCCCTCCTCACTTTTCTCTTATCTTTCAGGCCTTATATGAGTCGTTCCTCGAGCCCTATTAGGTCGTTGCATTCTAGTCTTCCATCGTCGACCGCCAACGCAAGCAGATCTCTTTCTAGATCCATGTAAGGGTTTTTTTTTTTTTTTTTTTTTTTTTATCTTCCCTGATTTTTTTGTAATTTTCCAGAGCCTCGTCCTTTCCCTTCTTAACCTCCTTGACCTAGTCAAGGTTAAGGAGCGTAAGGGCGAGATGGATGATTTGGAGGCCAAGCTCAAATCTCTCGTTGATGAGGCCAAGAAGGACAGCAACGATGCCATCGAGGAGAGGGATGTGGCGAGGGCCCAGATGACAAGCCTGGAAGGTGACCTAACCAAACTGAAGGCCAAAGTTGACGACCTTACTCGGCGGGCAGACTCGTCTGAAAAGAAATTGGCCGAGGCGATTGTGGAGGCCGAGAATCGCTATATCGAGGGAAAGGTCGAAGGGAAGATCGAGGCCAAGGCCGAGGCGGCTGCAAGGTTCAACGCCAGATGGGTGGAGATTATTGAGGAGTTCAAGGCTTCTTAGGAGCTCCTCGATATCCGTAACAGGGATTTCCAGTCGGTAGGTCAGCAAATTGTTGACCTGATCAAGAAGGACCGTCCTGAGTGGGACTTGGACTTCCTTTACAACTCTCCCACTCCTGCTGGTGACGAGGGAGTGTCTCCTCCCGAGGCCGATGAAGAGAATGCTCCCTCCCTTGGTGGCGGTGAGGAGCCAACGACTAGTGGCGGCGATGCTTAAGGAACCATCTTTTGTCTTTCTTTTTGTTATTTCTTTGTAACTAAATATTTCCTTCAGACAATTTTTATGTTACCCGCATTTATATATATATATATATAGAAAGGCAATGGATTTTGTTCATACCTTGATTCATAATTATTGCTTTGCTTTTTCTTTCTCTTTAGAAAATTCCTTGGAATTTACTAAGTGTTGTCCTTCCTCCTTGGAGGATCTGACACCGAGCTCACCCGTTGGGGTCATCATCTTAGGAAATTCCTTAGAATTTTGCTAAGTGTCTCGTCATTCCTCCTTGGAGGTTTTGATGTCGAGCTTACCCCTTGGGGTCGTCGTCTTAGGAAATTCCTTAGAATTTCGCTAAGTGTCTCGTCATTCCTCCTTGCAGGATTTGACGTTGAGCTTACCCCTTGGGGTCGTCGTCTTAGGAAATTCCTTAGAATTTCGCTAAGTGTCTCGTCATTCCTCCTTGGAGGATTTGACGTTGAGCTTACCCCTTGGGGTCGTTGTCTTAGGAAATTCCTTAGAATTTTGCTAAGTGTTTTGAGCGCCTTCATTCCCCTCGTGTCTGTTAAATACACCATTGGGTTTTCTTTTAAGCAGACACGTTATTAAGGGGTCAATCTATTTCATGCTGAAAATATATCAATTTATTCTATTTGCAAAGAATGTACAATTAAAATGCATAAAAAATTTCATACATTATTGGTAGTACAGTCTCAGTTGCTCAGCATTCTACGGGTGCTGAAACTTCTTGCCATCGAGGCTTTCTAATACGTAGGTGCCAGGTCGTAGTGTTTCCTTTATGCGATAGGGCCCTTCCCAAGTTGGGCCCAGGGGACCAGTATTCTTAGGTTTCGTGCTCTGTGTTACCCTTTTTAATACTAGGTCTCCCGGGATGAACCTCCTTTGTCGAACTTTCTTATTGTAGTATCGCATCGTTCGTTGCTGTTAAGCGGCGAGACGTAGTTGGGAGTCGAGTCGCTTTTCTTCCAATAAATTGAGTCCTCCGTTCATGCCCTTTGCGTCATCCTCATCGTTGTGAACAATGGTTCTTAGAGTCGGCATCTCGATTTCTATAGGAAGTACAACCTCAACGCCATACGCCATGGAGAAGGGTGTCTCTCCTGTTGTAGTCCGGCTTGTTGTTCTGTATGCCCAAAGAACTTTGGGAAGTTCCTCAGCCCATCTCCCTTTTAGGTCATCGAGTCTCTTCTTGAGAGTATGTTTGAGTATTTTATTGACCGCCTCAACTTGCCCATTCAATTGTGGATGGATCGGCGTCAAGAAGTCTTTTTGGATGCCCAAACTATCACATAATCTGTGCATCGCGGCATTATCAAACTGTTTTTCGTTGTCAGATGCTATCGAGTGTGGAACCCCAAACCTGCATATGATGTGATCCCACACGAATTTGGTGGAGGCTGCTTCTGTGATTGTAGTTAGGGCCTTGTCCTCAGCCCACTTTGTGTGATAGTCTATCGCAACGATCATGAATTTCAACCCCTCAGGTGTAGGATGCAATGGCCCAATCAGGTTAATCCCCCATTTTGCGAAGGGCCATGGACTGAGAATGGAAGTTAGCTTTTCCAGGGGTGCTCTAGGAATCATGGCGTACCTTCGGCATTTATCGCATTGTCGGGCATACTGAAAAGCGTCCTTTTTGAGAGTGGGCCAGTAGTATCCTTGCCTCAAAACCTTTAGTGCCAAAGATTGTCCCTGGGTATGATTGCCACAGACTCCTTCATGTATTTCTTGGATGATCTTTTGGGCTTCGGCATCATCTAGACACCGTTGTAGAGGTGTTGAGTAACCTTGTCGATAAAGCATGCCATCATATAATAAGTACCTGGTGGCTCTATACCTAATTCATCGGGCCTCGTCTTTATTATCCTGCAGCTGTGCGTCCATTAGGTACCGTATGAGTGGTGTCATCCAATTTTCTCCTTCTTGGACACTAAATGCCTTTGCGTCTTCCTCGATGGTCGGTCGTTTTAGTTCTTCAATGGGAACGACGCCTAGTGTGTCAGCATCCCTTGACGATGCTAGTTTTGCCAGTGCATCCGCATTCGCATTTTCGGCTCGTGGAATCTAGAGTATGTCGTAGTTTTTGTATTTAACGAGCTCCTCCTTTACTTTCCTTAGATATGCCCCTATTTTTTAGCCACGTGCTTGGTATTCCTCCCTTACTTGCGCGACAACTAGCTGGGAGTCGCTATAGATGCTGATCCTCTCGACCTTTAAGTGGTTAGCTAAACGTAGCCTGTAAATTAGGGCTTCATATTCTGCTTCATTATTCGACGCCTTAAATTTAAATCGTACCGCCAAGGTAATCTAGTGGCCTTCAGGGCTGATTAGTAAGATGCTGGCTCTTGATCCATTTTTGCTCGACGCCCCATCTACATAAAGCTTCCATCTTATAACCTCAGTTTCTTCAGATGGGGTGGGGGTCGGCCTGTGAGAGAATTCAGCCAAAAAGTCGGCGAGCGCTTGGCCTTTAATCGCGGTTCTTGGCAGTACTTTATGTCGAACTCGCTTAGTTCCACCGACCATTTTAGGAGTTGACCGGACGTTTCTGTCTTTTGTAAGGCCTGTCTTAACGGGTGGTTAGTGAGAACTCGTATTGTGTAGGATTGGAAGTAGTGCCGAAGCTTCTTCGAAGCTATCATCAAGGCGAGGGCTAGATGCTCCATTTCGCTGTATCATGACTCGGCGTCGAGGAGTCTTTTGCTCACATAGTAGATTGGCAATTGTACTTTCCCTTCTTCCCTTATCAGTATGGAGCTCGCGGCGTGCTGGGACACGGAGAGATATAGGCTGAGCTCTTCATCAGCGATTGGTTTTGATAAAATTGGGGGTTTGCCCAAATGCTCCTTCAGCCTCTGAAAAGCCTCCTCGCATGGTGGTGTCCATTCGAACCACTTGTTTCCTTTCAAAGCGTCGAAGAAGGGGACCCACTTGTCAGTGGCCTTTGATATGAACCTATTCAGGGCGGTGACACAACCCGTCAACCTCTGCACCTCTATTGGTTTTTTTGGTGACCGCATATCTTGCAGGGCTTTGATCTTCTCAGTGTTGGCCTCAATCCTACGGTTGCTGACCATAAAACTGAGAAACTTCCCCGATCCGACTCTGAAGGCACATTTCTAGGGATTAAGTTTCATGTGGTATTTTCTTAATATGCCAAACATCTCTCCCAGATAATCGACGTGATGGCTAGCCCGGGCACTTTTTATGAGCATGTCGTCGATGTAGACCTCCATTGTTTTGCCAATCTGTTGGGCGAACATCTTATTTACTAGCCTTTGGTAGGTAGCCCCTGCATTTTTTAGGCCAAAAGGCATCACCTTGTAGCAGTAGAGACCCCTATCAGTTATGAAAGATGTGTGCTCTTCGTCGGCTGGATGCGTGGGGATCTGATTGTATCCAAAGTAAGCGTCCATGAAGCTTAGCATTTCGTGTCCTGCCGTGGCGTCGACCATTTGATCTACTCGAGAAAGTGGGAAGCCATCCTTTGGGCATGCTTTGTTGAGGTCGCTGAAGTCGACGCATGTCCTCCAGTTTCCGTTGGGTTTAATCACCAAAACAGGATTAGATACCCAACGTGAATAACATGCCTCCCTGATGAACCCATTGTTGATTAACTTGTCGACCTCTTCTTTCAGCGCTTCGTACCTCTCAGGGTTCATTGGTCGTCGTTTTTAGCACTTGGGAGGATAGGTGGGGTCGACGTTTAGGGAATGACACATTACTTTGGCGTCGATTCCTTCCATGTCAGAGTGACTCTAGGTGAAGACATCCAGGTTCTGCCTAAGGAAGTTTTCAATCTCACTTTTGAGGGGTGGGTGTTGGGAAAGGTGTCCTAGAAGCATGAGATGTAATAGGACAAGGACACAGACACTATATGAATTTCTAATAATTTCCGTTAAGTATAGAAATTCTAATTGAGTCTATCGATGGTCATATATAGAATGATCTTAATCCTGAGTTCTTAACAGATTCCTATTTATGGATTTGTGTCTTTTGATTTACTCGGTATGGATTCCGAGACCCTGAATCCTATTCCTTGTATTTTGGAGACATGATGAAGTAGCTAGCTGGGAATGTTATTATACAAGATGGAATCCATTCCTTCTTGAGAAAGAAGTAGATAAATAATTCTCTTGAGGGTTGATTCGGTACTTGGACCAGTAGGAGCTCCGATTCATGAATGTGTTTTATGAATCACTGTCCATTAGAGAATCAATGGTACTCAAGCATAAAGATATAATTAGAGAGGATAACGGATTCTACTTGGCTCTAATTATGAATTATTTATGGAGGATTGATCTATATGCAATGACCATATCAAATGGATACTTCACAGTTTAGAAGTAATTTATATCTATAATTTCGAGAGTGCAATTCCAAGTTTATAGTGGAGTAACTATTGGAATTAATAGAATTAATTAATTAATTAAAGTGTTTAATTGATTATTAATTCTATTGGAGCTTGGGATTATAGGTCCATTAGTCCCCGCGTCGTCCTAGTAATTCTACGAGACACATAGGCCAAAATAGGAATTTTAGAATTATAGAATTCTAAAATTAAACACTCGGAAATAATTAATTGAGAATTAATTATTATTTAAATAATGTGATTATTTAAATTTCAATTTGAACACATCTAGATTTATCCATTTAAACTTATTTGATAAGTTGTTCAATTTAGAATTCAAATTAATTTAAGTTTGACTTAAATTCTAATTTGAATCAAAATTAAAATTGGACTACTGGATAAAGGATAAAATATCTTCCTTCCTTATTTATAACAGGCACCACACATAGGGATAAACCCTACTAGTGTGGCCGGCCACCTCAAGGATAAGGGGAAGGGATTTTTTGTTCCAAATTCAAATAGTAGATAATTAACAAGCTTTATCTTAGAGATAGAGATTGGATTCCTTTTAGAAGTTTGACTTCTACTCTCTAAATACTATTTTTTGAGACAATTTTTGGAATGTTTTTTTGCCCTAATTTTAGAGGTGGCCGAAATTTCTCTATAGAAATTTTGAAACAATTTTTTCAGCCTTAAAGGTTAAGGTTGGCCGAATTTCTCAAGTAGAGAGGAAGGAAAAATTTTTCTCCAAAAATTCCACATTATGCATGTGTTGGTGTTTGTGGAAATTCGAGTGTTTATTGTAACCCGTTTTGTCTCATGTGTGCCCACACACACGTCTTCGTGGATTCTAGGAATTGACGTGGAAGACAATGGTTTTCTAAAAAAAAAGCTTTGGAGCAAGGATTGTTCGAGGTCAAAGAACTCAAGTTATCAACCGAGTCGGCCTCAAGGTATTTTTCCGAATTGAGTTCTTAATAAATGAATTAATGAGATTAATTTATTTGTGCATAAATTAATATAATCTATAGAGTATCTCAAAGGTTTTATGAAAATTTTTGTTATACACGATCCGCCTTTCCGCTGCACTTCCACATCCAAATTTGATTCGGGACCCAACAGTGGGGTTAAGCCCGAGCCTATTTTTAGTACTTTGGTGGTCCCGCTTTCGCCAATTTGGATTTCTTCCAACTGTTCGACAGGCTGAGACCAAGTAACTTCCTCTTGAACCCTGGGGTCTATATCCTCAATGAGGTTTTGTTGAACCATCCTCATTTCCTGTCTCCCCGGTTGGTCATATCCGCGTAGGGCATCGGAGTATGCAATCCTGGCTTCGTATTGGTTGCTCTTAATTCCCCTACGCCGTTTGGGGTGGGGAATTTGACCTTTTGGTGGTAGACGGAGGTCACTGCCCTTAATGCCTGGAGGGTTGGTCTCCTGATGACTGCGTTGTATTGGGAGTCTCCTTTGATGACCAGAAAGTTAGCCATCGTTGTTGCCTGTCGGGGTTTTTCTCCGGCAGTTATGGGTAGCCGGATAGTTCCTTGCTGAATGACGGAATCTCCGATGAACCCGTATGTAGGATCTTATTGTGATTTATATATGAAAAATCATTTGAACAACAACAATATTGTAGGCGGAATTTCAAAAATTTATCATATCCATTTAATTCATAATTAAACGTAAACCACAACGAGAGATGCATGCATGATATATGTTTATTGACAAAGGATTAGAAAAATCTCACATACCTTTGTGACGATTGAATTAATTGACCGCAAGGATCTTGTCTCACTATCTCACGTTCGAGATGGAGAATTGCCGTGAAACAAGATCGTTGTTTATTTATTGCACGATCACACCAAAACCACTCGTAAATTCAAGGCTATGACTCTACAATTGTTAGGATGAGAGAGTGGGCTCTTTTCAAAAACCTAAGGAAACTTTTTCCTTCTATTTTGTCTCTACAAAATCCGGCCGCCCTAAGGAAAGTGTGATCTCTTTTTCTTTTCTCCAAAAGACTCTCTCCTAGGGTTTTCAATAATATCCTTATATAGGAGAAAATTCAAAAACTCAAACCCTAGATGGGATTTTTGAATTTCTCCTTAACCCTAGGATTGAAATCCGAAAATCCCTACATGGCCTAGGGATTTCCGAATTTCCTTTCCCCATTTTGGAGCAAAATTCGAAATCCCCTTAAGGCAAGGGATTTCCGAATTTTCCCAAAATAAATTCTCACTTTTCTCTTTCCTTTAGTTGCCAAAAATAAAATCATGTTTAAATTTCATTTTGAATTTTAAATTAATCTCCATTAATTTCGAAATTCAAAACTCATTCTTTTTATTTTTCAATTATCAAATAAATGAAAAATAACACAATGAATTTTAAACATAATTATCGGTTCTGTTTTTCCATTTATTAGAGCTAGCCTTGAGACCGAATGGACCCACATGAACAAAGCTATGGAATTACAATATTCGACTAACTCATCCCTATAAGTTATCGACATATTTAATTCCGACATCGTACAACTCCACTAAAAGTTCGATGCCGAATAATCTCTCGATTCATGTGCGCTAATTTTTCTTTTGGTGTTGATACAATTTATCACACGGTCCACAGTGTAAATGCATTATTATCCTTCAGAAATATCGGTGATCGAAATGGTATATGTAATATTACTTTTTTACCATTCTAATCATTATTTCCTCAACTCCTTTATATGACCGTGAATAAGAAAGACAAACGTTCGTAAGATGTCTCGCATGTTTACGATGTCTTAATCAATGAATATCATCATTGAATACCAGGCTTGGTTTATTTATTCACACACCCGTCAATAAAGCATGAGGTGATATTATTTTTACGAATTCCATATATGTGAATCACATAACTCCAACTTAATATTGTCATGATCCCAATGACCGAGATGTCGTTCAATAACTGTGAACTAATCTCATTGGCGAATAAAAGATCATGAGATACTAAGTTGAGCTATGCATTCACTTCAGGATTAAGATAATTATACAAATATACTTAAGTTGTGATGATTAGGTTTAGAGTTGTATAAACGGTTTTTTACTCTAACCTAATCAATCACATGGTCTATTCAACATGTTGCGAGCATGTCTAGATCAACCACAGAGTCCAACTCCCATGCCCCGAGACCAAAGATCACATGGTTCGATCTAATCATCATAATCGGATTCGATTGCCCAATCAATCCTAAGACTGCGAATATCTATTTTAAACTGTATCGAAGAGAGTTTGTCCTGAGGGGTTCCCCCTGACTCTTCTTTCGTTGGTAACAGTTAATGGACTAAGCAATATCACAAACACTCTTGAGTATGTGTCAAAACATAACTTTATCTTATTTTATAAAATCAGCAAAATAATAATGTCTTACATTTGTCATTTCATAAATAATAAATTACATCCCACTTTATGGACACATTTCCAACAAACTCCCACTTGGACTTAAAGTAGGTGTGTACAATCTCGCATGCCCAAACCTTCCAGATGCCTATCGAAGACTTTACCAGATAAAGCCTTTGTGAATGGATCGGCCAAGTTGTCATGTGTAGATATCTTTGTTACTTCAACATCGCCTCTTTGTACAATCTCACGGATGAGGTGGTATTTCCGCCTATGTGCTTGGACCTTTTGTGGCTTCTAGGCTCCTTAGAGTTTGCTACAACCCCACTGTTATCGCAATACAAAGCACCATGGGCCTATCGACTTCCGGAACAACATCCGGTGAAATAAAGGAACTTTTAAGCCATATGAGCCTCTTTCGCAGCTTCACAAGCCGCCACATATTTGGCCTCCGTGGTGGAGTCGGCTATGCAAGTTTGCTTGATACTCCTCCATACCACCAACCTCCATTCGGGACAAACACCGATCCCAAGTGGATTTCCGGAATCCTTATCCGATTGGAAATCGAATCGGTATATCCCGTCATATTCAGGTCGAGACGAATATGCAAGCATATAGTTCTTCATTCTCCTAAGATACTTGAGGATATGCTTTACAACCCAACCCAAAGGTTTCGTCCGTGGTTTGACCGAATCTACTTCACCACGGCTCTCACAGAGCATATATCGTATGGTGCAAAGCATCGCATACATGAGGCTTCCCACGGCTGAAGCGTAAGAACTCGGCTCATGTCTTCCTCTTCTTGAGGAGTCTTGGGAGACTGCTCCTTAGAGAGGGATACTCCATGTCGGAAGGGTAGATAACCCTTTTGGAGTTTTGCATAGCGAATCGGTCCATTACCTTATCGATGTAGGATGCTTGAGATAAAGGCCAATTGTTTGTTCTTCCGATCTCAAAAGATCCGAATTCCCAAAACATAGGCGGCTTCTCCTAGATCCTTCATGTCAAACCGCTTTGCCACCCGAGCTTAACCTCGAGTTAGTCTTCCTACATCATTCCCAATGAGTAGTATGTCATCTACATATAAGACTAAGAAAACCACTTTGCCTTCTTGTATCGACTTATACACACAAGGCTCATCCATTGACCGAACAAAACCATAAGTTTTAACAGTCTCATCGAATCGATATTCCATGATCTGGATGCACGCTTTAGTCCATAAATGGACTTTGCACCGCAAAACCTTTTCTTCTAGACCCTTTTCAATGAATCCATCCGGTTGTGCCATGTAAATGCGCTCATCCAGTTGCCATTCGTAAAAGTCGCCTTCACATCCATCCGCAAGATTTCATAATCTAAAGCAAAGAAGAATTGATAGAAGAATTTGGATGGATTTAAGCATGGCTACCGGAGAAGGTATCCTCATAGTCGATGCCTTCTTTTCCGGTGTAGCCCTTGGCTACCAAATTTGCTTTGAATGTCTCTACATTCCTATCCGGACCCTCTTCTTCTTGTAGATCCATTTACACCCTACGGGTTTTACCCCTTCGGAGGATCTACTAGAGTCCATACGCCATTTTTATACATCGATTGTATTTCTGCGTCCATGGTTTCATGCCATAGGTTTGCTTTAAACTTTCCATGGCTGCGAGTAGGATATAGGTTCATCGATGTCTAAATCGAGACCACCGTCAATGCATCTCCATAAGACATGTACCTATCGGGTTGTCTCACAACCCTCCCACTACGCCGAGGCTCCTCCGGTGTTAGTTCTTGTTGTGGTTCATCTGTTGTCGGTTCAGAATAGACCCGCGGACATGTTCCCGAACATTTTCACCGATCAATTCCTCAAGTACAAGTCTACTTCTTGGCTTCATATTCTTTATAAAATCCTCTTCCGAGCGAGCATTCGTCTTTGGCGAATGTTTTCTCGATCGATGGACTATAAAAGATATAGCCTTTTGTTCCTTTGGGATATCCTACAAACGAGCCGATTACGAACGACTAGTCGACTTACCAGTCTTCTTTCTAAGCACATGTGCCGGACAACCCCATATTACGGTGTGGCCAAGAGATGACTTCTTGCCACTCCATCTTTCATATGGAGTTCAGTGCGCCTTAGATGGAACTTGGTTGAGAATGTATCTTTCTTTGTTTCCAAGGCATATCCCAAAAGGAATCTGGAAGAGATGAGTAACTCATCATTGATCTAACTTTGTCTAATAGAGTTCGATTCCTTCTCTCGGACACGCCATTCTGCCGAGGAGTACCGGCGCGGTCGGTTGAGAAAATATACCTTCTTCCTTAAGAAAGTCTTGAACTCTCCCAAAGAAGTATTCACCACCACGATCGATTGTTGTAGTGTTTTGATCTGTTTATCTAATTGCTTTTCAACCAAGGCCTTGAATTCTTTGAACTTTTCAAAGGTTTCGGACTTTTGACGATTAGATAAATATGACCAAATGAGAATAGTCATCGATGAAGGTTATGAAATATTCATATCCTCCCTTGCTTGGATATTGAATGGCCCACATACATCACTATGTACGAGTTCTAGGCATTCATCGCTCTATTACCCTTTCTTTGAAAAGGGTCTCTTGGTCATTTTTCCTTCTATGCGGATTCACATGTAGGTAGTGAGCCTACACTTAAGGTTTGCAAGGGACCGCCTCTTACCAACCTTTTAATCCTGTCAAGGCCAATATGTCCAAGACGTAGATGCCATTTGTAGGTTTGATCAATTGAGTCTAACCTCAATCTCTTACTTTCTCTCATTGAATCATCATTCAATTCAAGATCGCAAATCGTTGGAATATTTGGTTTAACGTAGAAATGATTGTTTATCATGACCAGAAGTAATCATGAAGCCATTCTTTAGAATCCGAATAACATCATTATTAAAATCCAAAGAATATCCTTGCTCAATCAAACGAGCCACGAAATAAGGTTTTTCCCAAAAACCGGGACATAATAAACATTGTTCAAAACAATAAAACTATTCTCAAAAATTAATTTAATACTTCCAACGGTTGTTGTCGAGCATCGATGCTCCATTCCCCAGCGGAAGTTGAACTCATCCTTGCTAAGCCTTTTGTTTTCCCCCAAACCCCCAGAGAGAACAACAAACATGATTAGTGGCTCCAGAGTCTACAATCCAAGAAAAAGTAGAGTCACCACAAAAAGCAGGCTTCGGCAACAAGCAATGTACCTTTAGCTTTGACCTCCTTGAGGTATGTAGGACGATTGCGTTTCCAGTGGCCAAGAACTCCGCAAATGGTGACATTTGTCGAGACTCTTGTCCACCTTTGCAAAGTGTTCTTGCCTTTCAACGGGCTTCTTCTTGTTATTCTGCGGGCTTTCTTACATTTCTTGACACCAGAGGTGGAAGGCTTCGCTTCAGCAAGGTTAGCCTCTCCGTTCCTCTTTTTGCCTTTAAGCAGTAGAGTTTCCGCAGTTTGAAGCTCCTTCATGAGTTCTGGGAGTGAATAACTCAACTTATTCATAGAGTAGTTGAGTTTGAAGTTGTCAAACATCTCCGGGAGAGTCTCTAGGATCATATCTACTTGAGTCTCTCCATCTATTTCAGCTCCCATGAGCTCCATCTCATTCAGGTGACTTATGATCAAGAGCATATGGTCCCGAACAGGAGTGTCGAATTTCATCCGGTAGTTCATGAAGTTGCGCACTGCAGCTTGCTTGGCTTGACGGCCCTGGCTTCCTAACATTTCGTAAATCTTTGTAGATCATATCTGCGGCCGTCGTATGTTCCGATGTTGTTTGTTGCAACACATTGCTAATTGATGCTAAGATATAGCACCTAGCAATCTCATCGAACGCATCCAAGCGATTGTATGCGTCTCGCTCTTCTTGAGTCGAATCATCATTCGGCTCAAGAGGACAGGGGTGGTGAGCACATGCTTGTGCTTGTCTACCGTCAATACGATATCGAGGTTACGTTTCCAGTCAACGTAATTTTCACCCACTAGTTTGTTTGTACTAAGAATTTGCGCGATCGGGGATAAAGACATAATTGCTGAAAAATAAAATAAAGCGGTGTTGGTAATTTGCTTATATTTAAGAGAAGTATGATGCATGAATGCAAATACTTAAACATAAATAAAATCCTTAAAAAAATGTTTCATCTATGGTGTTGCGATCATAAATGGCAACACGTCCCACCTAGGGGTGGCGTCCGTGAAGCCTCCTATCGCATCGAGACTCCTCTCGTTTGGTCCACTTTACAAGATGTCTCTACATCTAGCGCAACCAATCACCATCTTTTTGGTCACCTTAGATCCATTGCCTAGCTCCTATGGGAGATTACAATGATCTTTAGTCTAAGTGTTTAACCGACTAATCGACTCTAGAGGTTGTTATGAACTAACGATCCATCTAGGGATGGTCTCGCCTCACTACTTCCTTTTCGAGTCTTATCTTCTATAAGCAACCTGATGACTCCTTAGCGACATGTTTCATGGGTTTCTCCCATGGAAGTGAGGACCACTAAGGTGGTTCTTAACCTATCCACATGTCACGATCAGGCTAAAGTCGGAGACCTTGGGAACGTTTCAACGTAAACGACCCTCCCACTTAGCTTTTTGAAAAATGGATTTTGTTTTGAAATTAAGTCCAATTAATAATTCAACAAAATTATAACCCTTATAAATTTGTTGTATTTTATAACTCTTTATAAAATTTACCCATTGCATTTATTATTATAACAATTTATAATATTAAACTACAATGATGCATGAACATGCTTGCATGGCAATTTGATATTGGCATCTCTATATCCTATATGGCATGTTATAATGATGCGAGATTAAACAATAAATCATACATTTACAATTTAACCTCTCTATGGCTCATTTCTAATTACAACCCATAAAAAAACAAATGAAAATAATTACAATAATTTTCTTCATCTTGTCTTCTTGGCATCTTCTCAATTTTCTCTTCTCTCGATCCCCGAAAAGTGAAAATAAAAATATATTTTTTTTTTTTTGGGCTGGGCCGGGACAATCCTGGGCCCACCTTCTCCTCCCGGCAGGCCAGGGCCCCGCCTGCAGCACCATGGGCTGCCGGGCCGGGCAGGCCTTGCTCCCTTGTTGGGGCGCGGCCCTTGCCTGGCAAGGCCGGTGGCGGGCACAGGGCCTTGCACAGGCAAGGCACATGGCCCTTGCACAGGCAAGGCACATGGCCGTGCACGGCGGGGCTGTGGCCCTTGCTTGGGCAAGGCCTGTGGCCCGTGCTCGGCATGGCCTGTGGCCCTTGCCTGGGCAAGGCCTGTGGCCCGCTGGGCGGGGCTGCGGCGGCCCTTTGCCCCTGCCTAGGGGCCGTGGCCCTTGCCCGGCAAGGCCGGTGGCCGGGCCAGGCGGCTCCGCTGCAGGCGGTGTGGCGTCCCGCCCTCGCTGGCGCGCGATCGCCCATTCCTTATACTACTTTACTAATGGGCTAAGCTATAGTCTAATCCATTATTCGTTGTTAGACTATTGCTCTTTAATTTACGTTCATGTGCAGGTAAATTTTTTTTTCTTTACTTTAACCATCGGGTTCTTAACATGTTATGTTGTTACACTAATAACATATCTTGCTATTATTTTAAAGATTCAGTATCATACTAGTTCCCGAAATTTGTCTTAACTTATTATAGTCCGTTGTTCTTTGCTAAGACAATGGTTGTAATATCTTCTTCTGAGAACTAAACATACATACTAGTATTCTATATTACATTACTTTGCAGCGGAATTTAATTTCTAAGCGAGCGTAGTAAAGACCACTCCCGTGCACCCATGACATTTCCGCCACCCTTTCCTCCGCATGTCAATCAAGCAAACCCCTATATGGTCAGTCTTACCTTTTGTTACGTGCACGAGTAAACCGATGAGCTAACGCTCGCCAAGTATAAACATGCATACATCATAAACTAATAGAAGTTACATTAAGAGTTATGATGCCAATATGCTCGTGTGAAACATGCTTTAAACTACTTTCTATCTTTTCTCGTCTTACTTTACTAATTTGGTCTAGTCGAATCTCTACTGCGTGAGATTTCCTCCCTTATGGAGGCCGACGACCCGTCGATCTTTTACTTTCTTGGCTCATTACTTCTTTATCGGGTCAAGTCGGAATCTCTACTCTTTGAGATTTTCCTCCCTTGCGGAGGCCGACGACCGTCGATTTTATACTTTATCGCTATTTTCTTCTTTATGCGGTCTAGTCGTAATCTCTACTGTGAGATTTTCCTCCCTTGCGGAGGCCGACGACCCGTCAGTATTAACTATGCATAAGGGTAACCATATGTCGCCCTTCTGAAATCTAGAGCATTAAGCCCTCCAAACATGTATAATCACATGTAATCACATAGACTTAGGAACATAAGTAAATTCATAGTTCTAAGTCTAACTATAGCTTACTCGAGTCCAGACAAACATATATGTCTATACTTACCGTTAATCCGCTAGAATTCCCGCTTGTTGGAAGTTCTTTCTCGTTGCTTCGGCTCTCGTGCCAAAACCTGTTTCATGGAAATAGGTATCAATTCCCTATTCCAATCACAATTCCTCATGCTTAGATTCTTAAATCTAATTTCAAACTCATTTATGGACTTTTTCCCCTTAAGGCCGAATTCTAGCTCAAGAGGCAATTTACACATATTCGTATATCTCGGTTTACGAATCTTAATCTATTCGTTTTGAGAGGTTTAAAATGTTATCCATTCTCTAGAATCAGATTCCTAACTCATTGCTTGCTAACTAGATTTTAGGAAATTTCGTGAGTTTCGCCTTAATTTTCCTCGTTTCCCGAGTTTTCAATAACTCGTTTTACTTCTAATTTCGGTACTGTAGTCCGATTCACATTCCTGAACACAAATTGCTACATAAATTGAACAACAACACATTTTCTCCATTTCTAGTGTATTTTCGGATTTTTAGTGTTAATCCAAAAAAATTGTTCAATCCTTTCAATACTTGCACATTAAACTCCTATCGTAGTCCCCGACAAAACCTCGGTTTTAGTTTTTTTGATTTTACGGATTTTCCCGAGACGAGTTACTATTCATCCACACGGAAAAGCATGCAGTTTCTCATGAAAAATCCGAAATCTTACCTTGAAAAGTTGAGATTCTCCGCTAGAACGTCTCAGGTTATGTTTCTACCGGACTGAACGGAAGAAATTTCGCGTAAAAACGGTGATTCCTTGATTTTCCCTTGATTTTCTCTCTTTTCTCTCTCTTTTCTCTAGTCTCTCGGCCACAATTTGAAGAAGAAGCAAATATAGCTTCTAATGTAATCCGTAGGCCCTTTTTAATACAATTGGAATATTATATTAATATTTCCAAAAATATCTCCTTTTTACTTTCTAATAAAAAAAAAATAATTACTTTAATTTCCATAATTAAATTTTACTAATTCTCATTAAGTTTCACACTTAAATTAAGTGGTTCCCTGTTCCCCACATTTTTCTTATCGAGACCAAACTTTCCGTTTTTCAAAACGAGTCTCTTTCCCGCACCGATAATTTCACACCCTTATAGGTTCTATCTTTTTTTCGGGACTGTCCGAGCAACCTGGGTCAAATTTCTCATATTCAACCCACTTCTCTTGGGTATCTCAATAGTCAATTTCTTTTTCTGAAATTTTCATTTTAAACAATCCAGAATTGCCCAAAACGCGCACCCTCGTGGTACTTTCGTTTTTTCAGATTTCCGCTTTAATCGAGTCGGAAAATTCATTTCGGGAACTTTTGTCATTTTCCTTACTTCTAATATTTCTACTCTTTTTCTAACTAGTCATTTGGTCATTTACCAAATATTTCGATTTTCATAACTAAAATATACACATTAAAATTTCTAACTTTTAAACCGATATTTTACTATTCACAACCGATATTTACGAATTTTCTCTATAACAATATTCGTATTATAACTTTACACTTTTCGGGTGATTTTACCCGTATATAAAGTTTCTACATAACACTTTCCCGATTACATCAATATTTCTACTACTTTACATTAGGAAATAATTACGGTCAAATACCTGATTTGTCCGATTTTGACTTAATATTTTCCGGTCATTACATTCACCCCCCTTAAGGAATTTTCGTCCCAAAATCGTAACAAGTGGGGTACTACATCCGATCTCTTCTTCTACTTCCCAAGTGGCTTCCGCAACGTTGTGATTTTTCCACCGCACTTTAACCATTGGGATACTACGACTTCGAGTTTCCTTTTCTTCTCGGCTAGAATTTGGACCGGTTGTTCCTCATAGGACAAATCTTCGTGAATCTGAATAGGCTCATCTTTGAACACGTGCGATGGATCCGAGATATACTTCCGAGCATTGCTACATGAAACACACTGCAATCAAGCCAACTCCGGGTAGAGCTAGTCGGTAAGCTACCTTTCCTATTCTTTCAATGATCTCAAAAGGCCCTATGTAACGTGGACTCAGCTTACCTTTCTTCCGAAAAACGCATCACACCCCTTCATTGGTGCGACTTTTTAGAATCTGAGTCCCCTGAGTAAAATTCCAAGGGTCTCCGTCGCTTATCTCGCAGATAACTCTTTGCCGACTCGAGCCGCCTCTAATCTTCTACGGATCTTTTGCACTGTCTCTATGGCCTCTTGAATGAATTCCGTCTTGTGAAGCTGCTTTTCCCGAGTGTCATACCAATGAACTGGGGATCTACACTTCCTTTCGTAAAGTGCTTCATACAGGGCCATGCCGATGGAAGCTTGGTAACTATTTTTATACGAGAATTCGATCAATGGCAACTTCATACTCCATGCGCCCTTGAAATCCACTGCGCATGCACGAAGCATATCTTCTAGGGTCTGAATGGTCCTCTCGACGCCCATCCGTCCGGGGATGGAACGTGCTATAGCGTAATTACCCCATCGCTTCCTGAACACTTCTCCAAAAATTGGAGGTAAATCGGTTGTCTCTGTCTGACACTATACTAACTGGTACTCCATGTAGCTTTACTACCTTAGCCACGTATAACTCAGCTAATCTCTCTAAGGAGTAAGTTATCTTGATCGGAATGAAATGCGCTGATTTCGTTAGCCGATCCACGACTACCCAAATGGCATCGTATCCCTCACTGGTTCTTGGAAGTCTGGTCACAAAGTCCATAGCTAAGTGTTCCCACTTCCATTCCGGGATCTCTCATGGCTGTAAGCTTCCAGCTGGTCTCTGATGTTCTGCTTTGACCTTTTGGCATGTCAAGCAGCGACTAACATAGTCAACTATGTCATTCTTCATTCGCCTCCACCAAAAATGTTGTTTCAAATCTTGATACATTTTGGTGGCACCTGAATGTGTCTGAGAATATGGCGTCTTTGTGTGCTTCCCAGTATATCGCTTTCTTGATCCCTCTTGATCCGGTACACAAATTCTTCTTTGGTATAGGAGAATTCCGTCCTTTGAAAGGCTGAAATTCGACCTTGCATTATCTACTATCTCCTTCCCGTATCCATCCATAATTGGGTCACCTTTCCCGAGCTTCTCGTATCTCGTCACCATGTACAGTGCTGCACCTCTCAGAAGCTAACTTACTAGAGATTAATTCGAGGTCTAGGAGATTAATCTCTTGTTGAAGCTTCTTGGGCAACAATTAGGTCTCCTTTGGAGTCCGTAGTCTTTGGGTTTCTACTCAAAGCGTCTGCTACTCGATTGGCTTTACGGATGGTAAAGGATTTCACAATCGTAGTCCTTCACAAGTTCAAGCCATCGTCTTTGTCTCATATTAAGCTCCTTCTGCGTGAAGAAGTACTTTGAGGCTCGATGGTCCGTATAAATTTGGCATTGAACCCCATATAGGTAATGCCGCCATAACTTGAGCGCAAAAACTCTGCGGCTAACTCAAGATCATGCGTTGGGTAATTACGCTCATGATCCTTTAGTTGCCGAGATGCGTAAGCAATGACCTTGCCATTTTGCATCAACACGGCTCCTAGTCCTGCCTTTGAGGCATCACAGAGATGTCAAATTTTTCTCCCTCTTCTCGAGATCGTGAGTACCGGAGCACTAATTAATCTTCTTTTGATCTCTCTGAAACTCTGTTCACATTTATCTGTCCATTCATACCTTCTATCTTTTCTGGTTAAGGCAGTGAGAGGAGCTGCAAGACGAGCAAATCCCTCCACAAACCTTTTGTAATACCCTGCCAATCCTAGGAAACTTCGAACTTCCGTAACACTCTTTGGAACTGGCCACTTCTCAACCGCTTCAACTTTTGCTGGATCCACGGTGATTCCTTCCTTGGATACCACATGTCCGAGGAAGTGGACTTTATCTAACCAGAACTCGCACTTAGAAAACTTCGCATATAGCTGATGTTTCTTCAACGTGTGTAGTGCGATCCTCAAATGTTCTGCGTGCTCCTGTGGATCTCGTGAGTATATAAGGATGTCATCAATGAAAACAATAACAAACTTATCTAAATACTCTCTGAAGACTCTGTTCATAAGGTCCATAAACGCCGCTGGGGCATTTGTAAGTCCAAACGACATCACTAAGAATTCGTTGTGTCCATACCAAGTTCTGAATGCCATTCTGGAAATGTCTTCTTCTCTAATCTTGAGCTGATGATACCCCGATCGAAGGTCTATCTTCGAAAACATGGTAGCTCCCTTCAACTGGTCGAACAAGTCATCGATTCGTGCATCGATTCGTGGCAATGGGTACTTGTTCTTGATGGTGACTTTGTTGAGCTCCCTATAATCTATGCACATCCAAAGCGTGTCGTCCTTCCTTTTGACAAAGAGGACCGGAGCTCCCCATGGTGAGAAACTCGGTCTGATGAAGCCTTTGTCTAACATCTCTTGGAGTTGAACCCAACTCTTTCGGGGCCCGCTTAGAGCCATCCCAGTCACGGTGCTTTGGATATTGGTCCGGTGCCGGGAGAAGCTCTATCTCAAAAGCTATTTCCCAATGCGGAGGAAGTCCGGGTAGTTCCTCCGGAAAAATGTCTAGGAACTCCTTGACTATGGGAACGTCTTCCGTTGATGTTTCCCTCTTGGTTCCCCGGCCCACCACATACGCCAAATATCCAGTGCATCCGCTAGACATCAATCGTCTGCCTTCTAGGGAACTAATAAAACATCTGGGTGTCCCTAATTTGGAACCCATGTACTCAAACACCTATTCTCCTTCTGGCTGAAAAACTACCCTTTTCTTTCTACAGTCTATTGTAGCATTATACTTTCCTAGAAAATCCATTTCTAGGATCACATCATAATCTACTAAGTTCAGAACAACTAGGTCCGCACTTAGTTCTCTTCCCTTTTATCTCTCTTTGTGCGTGACGTAACCAAAGACTGAGACAACAACACATCACACGATGGTAGTCTTTGTCTTAAAGGCTTGCCCTATCCTCTCTAGATTTTGCAATGTTATGCTCCACACGTATTGCCCGATTCACTAGATCGGCTACCGTGGTTGGTGGATACTCCCCACTTTCCACAACGGTGGCTATATCTCCTCGAGCATATTAATCATCCTCCTAACCTTCTCTTCCTCTGTTGGAAACAATCGAGGACATAGTCGTGCTAACCCCGTCAAATTGTCGGCATGCTTCTACAACTGCTTGATCGCCCGCTTAAAATTGTTGAACTCAATCTGTTGAGTCTTCGTGGCTTCTAAGTTGTAATACTTACAGTTAAATTCCCATAGGAATTCATCCCACAACATCTATCTCACATTCATTCTAAGCGCTTTGATTCCCACCAATAGCGGGCATCTTTCTTTAATACAAAAGCGGCGCACTGAATCTTCTCCACACCGGTGAGTTCCATAAACTCAAACACTGCATGCGAATGGATGCTAACCATTCCTCGACCTCGAGTGGATCTGTTGATCCATCGAACTCTGGAGGTACCATTCTCTTAAACCTTACATACAATGGTTCCCTTGGGACCATTTCTCGATACCCCATCTCACCCTTTCTTGGCTCTTGGGGTTCAACCCTCTCTGTGGGTTGCTCGGGTTGGGCGGCTTGTCTTTGGAACCGCTTGCGGAGGGGTGCTCCTCCAACTTTCGACCTGTATCAACCGGGTAAGCAATTCTCATAAGCTATCCTTTCCTCGGCTGGCTGCTATTTGCCCCCTCGGACACCTTTACTTCTTTAGCTAGGTCTGGTCTTTGGAGGATTCAGTATGCTTGTGTTCTCTTTTTGGCGTGTCACGAACCATGTTCTTTGTGTCTTTATCACTTAAAGAGCAACATCGTTTGTCTAAGTGCAAGAAGAAGCTGCTTCTAAAGTTCCTTGACTTGCAATACTTTAAACTATCATTCATTCTCATATCAACTAGCAAAACATACATTCTATATGCTCTCCTATTATGCATGCCCCATATCATGCATATCACATCATATACAAATCATCACAAAATTAAAGGTTTTAAGCCTTTCATTCAAATCTATTATGTATGTCCCATTCCATACATATCACATCATACATAAAACATCATTAGTCTAAGTTTCTCAATACTATTTACATAACCTTTCATCATATTTAAATAAATAAGACGTTAAGTCCTAACTTAATCCTCAGGATCCTCCTCCGGATCCTCCTCGGGGTCTTCCTCTGAATCCTCCTCGGGATCCGACTGAGGGTTACCACTAGCTTCCTCACCAACGGTCCCAACGTAGGTCCATCTTCGCCGAACGGCCATAGGCTCGTCCGCTGCCTCTATCTCGGGTCTCAGTCGTTGTCGAGAGGTAGTGGCTTCCACATCATGTCTCCTAATATGGGTATTGGAAAACAGGGCGTCTCGCCTAATTGCCGCTGGCCCTGTCCTCTCCTCTAGGATTTGACATCGCTCTTCCTCACTTAGATTAAAAATCCAATTCGGAGCTAGTACCTCTATTAAGACTCTTGCTATATAGGTTACCACGGCCTCATCCAATCTCATACTAGCCCTCTCGGCTTGTATGATAAACTCTTGAGCTTAGGTGTAGGTCATGGCTACACTCACCTGGTTCGGTGTGCATCCTCGGCCACCATAGGCTCTAGAGCCCTTAACTCCTGATCCACTGGTGGATGGCTATATCTAGCAGGAGTGGGTACCGACCTTTCTATTTGTCGGAACCATGTCGTTAGAAACATTCTTACCCATCCCCACAACATATTCTCTTGCGGTGTGGGCGCTAACCGGGATGATGGATATGATCGATCCATTAGTACCTGTTCTGTCTTGTCAAAAGAAATAAGAAATTCTTAGTTTTAGTTCATAAACTAATTTACCTGGACTGCGCAGAAGCATAGGTGTGGGACTTGTCATGGCAGGAGTAGGAACGCCGCTCTGATACCAACTGTGACGTCCCGCGCCCTTGCGGCGCGGTCGCCGTTCCTTATACTACTCTACTAATGGGCTAAGCTATAGTCTAATCCATTATTCGTTGTTAGACTATTGCTCTTTAATTTACGTTCATGTGCGGGTAAATTTTTTTTTCTTTACTTTAACCATCGGGTTCTTAACATGTTATGTTGTTACACTAATAACATATCTTGCTATTACTTTAAAGATTCAGTATCATACTAGTTCCCGAAACTTGTCTTAACTTATTACAGTCCGTTGTTCTTTACTAAGACAATGGTTGTAATATCTTCTTCTGAGAACTGAACATACATACTAGTATTCTATATTACATTACTTTGCAGCGGAATTTAATTTCTAAGCGAGCGTAGTAAAGACCACTCCCGTGCACCCATGACATTTCCGCCACCCTTGCCTCCGCATGTCCATCAAGCAAACCCCTATATGACCCGGGTCGCTTACCTTTGTTACCGCACACGAGTAAACCGATGAGCTAACGCTCGACAAGTATAAACATGCATACATCATAAACTAATAGAAGTTACATTAAGAGTTATGATGCCAATATGCTCGTGTGAAACATGCTTTAAACTACTTTCTATCTTTCTGTTCTTACTTTCTTGGTGGTCTAGTCGGAATCTCTACTCTGTGAGATTTCCTCCCTTGCGGAGCCGGCGACCCGTCGATCTTTTTACTTCTTGGCTCATTACTTCTTTGCATCATGCGGTCAAGTCGGAATCTCTACTCTTTGAGATTTTCCTCCCTTGCGGAGGCCGGCGACCCGTCGATCTTTATACTTCTTTGCTATTTTCTTCTTTGTCGGTCTAGTCCGAATCTCTACTATGTGAGATTTTCCTCCCTTCTTGCGGAGGCCGACCCGTCGGTGTTAACTATGCATAAGGGTAACCATATATGTCGCCTTTTTCGAAATCTAGAGCATTAAGCCCTCCAAACATGTATAATCACATGTAATCACATAGACTTAGGAACATAAGTAAATTCATAGTTCTAAGTCTAACTATAGCTTACTCGAGTCCGGACAAACATATATGTCTATACTTACCATTAATCCGCTAGAATTCCCGCTTGTTGGAAGTTCTTTCTCGTTATACGCTCTCGTGCCAAAACTGTTTCATGGAAATAGGTATCAATTCCCTATTCAATCACAATTCCTCATGCTTAGATTCTTAAATCTAATTTCAAACTCATTTATGGACTTTTTTTTTCCCTTAAGGCGAATTCTAGCTCAAGAGGCAATTTACACATATTCGTATATCTCGGTTTACGAATCTTAATCTATTATTCGTTTCCGAGGTTTAAAAGCTCATTATCCATTCTCTAGAATCAGATTCCTAACTCATTACTTGCTAACTAGATTTTAGGAAATTTCGTGAGTTTCGCCTTAATTTTCCTCGTTTCCCGAGTTTTCAATAACTCGTTTTACTTCTAATTTCGGTACCTGTAGTCCAGATTCACATTCCTAAACACAAATTGCTACATAAATTGAACAACAACACATTTTCTCCATTTCTAGTGTATTTTCGGATTTTTAGTGTTAATCCAAAAAAAATTGTTCAATCCTTTCAATACTTGCACATTAAACTCCTATCGTAGTCCCCGACAAAACCTCGGTTTCGTTTTTTTTTTTCTGGATTTTTCCCGAGACGAGTTACTATTCATCCACACGAAAAAAGCATGCAGTTTCTCATGAAAAATCCGAAATCTTACCTTGAAAAGTTGAGATTCTCCGCTAGAACGTCTCAGGTTATGTTTCTACCGGACTGAACGGAAGAAATTTCGGCGAAAATGGGTGATTCCTTGATTTTCCCTTGATTTTCTCTCTTTTCTCTCTTTTCTCTAGTCTCTCGGCCACAATTTGAAGAAGAAGCAAATATAGCTTCTAATGTAATCCGTAGGCCCTTTTTAATACAATTGGAATATTATATTAATATTTCCAAAAATATCTCTTTTTTTACTTTCTAATAAAAAAATAATTACTTTAATTTCCATAATTAAATTTTACTAATTCTAATTAAGTTTCACACTTAATTTAAGTGGTTCCCTGTTCCCCACATTTTTCTTATCGAGACCAAACTTTCCGTTTTCAAAACGAGTCTCTTTCCCTACCGATAATTTCACACACCAGATGTGGTTCTATCTTTTGCTTTTACGATCACGAGCAACCTGGGTCAAATTTCTCATATTCAACCCACTTCTCTTGGGTATCTCAATAGTCAATTTCTTTTTCTGAAATTTTCATTTTAAACAATCCAGACTGCCCAAAACGCTGCATGCCCTCACGGTACTCGTTTTTTTTTTTGATTTCGCTTTAACCGACTCGGAAAATTCTTTTTCAGAACTTTTGTCATTTTCCTTACTTCTAATATTTCTACTCTTTTTCTAACTAGTCATTTGGTCATTTACCAAATATTTCGATTTTCATAACTAAAATATACTGTTAAAATTTCTAACTTTTAACCGATATTTTACTATTCACAACCGATATTTATGAATTTTCTCTATAACAATATTCAGTATTATAACTTTACACTTTTCGGGTGATTTTACCCCGTATATAAAGTTTCTACATAACACTTTCCCGATTACTTCAATATTTCTACTACTTTTTCATTCCGGAAATAATTACGGTCAAATACCTGGACCGTCCGATTTTGACTTAATATTTTCCCGGTCATTACATTGTGGTTTGCAGGCACGCTAGGGTTTCAGAAACCCTAGCGCATACTAGGGTTTCCGAAACCTAGTCTCGCCTGACCAAAAAACCCAGGAAGGGTTTGGCGGGCGGGCTTGTGGCGGAGGTCGGGAGTGTCTGGGCGGCTTTCGGCGACGGCAAGGGCGACGACACACAAAAAATATTTTCCGAAATTTAAATTACAAAATTTCCTATGCCCTTTATTGGCTTACATTATTTTCTAGAGAAAACATAAACCACCATCATGGTGTAATTAAAAACCTAGAGCCAATCGATCGGCATCCAATCACATATTCAATCAAAAACAATTTTGAATTCATCATATATTCATGCAAGATGCCAATATCAACACATATCATACATTCAATCGAATAAACATAAATCATGCATGATCAATAGCCCTAGGCTCTGATACCAATTGTAGGATCTTATTGTGATTTATATATGAAAAATCATTTGAACAACAACAATATTGTAGGCGGAATTTCAAAAATTTATCGTATCCATTTAATTCATAATTAAACGTAAACCACAACGAGAGATGCATGCATGATATATGTTTATTGACAAAGGATTAGAAAAATCTCACATACCTTTGTGACGATTGAATTAATTGACCGCAAGGATCTTGTCTCACTATCTCACGTTCCGAGATGGAGAATTGCCGTGAAACAAGATCGTTGTTTATTGCCACGATCACACCAAAAACCACTCGTAGATTCAAGGCTATGACTCTACAATTTTTAGGATGAGAGAGTGGGCTCTTTTCAAAAACCTAAGGAAACTTTTTCCTTCTATTTTGTCTCTACAAAATCCGGCCGCCCTAAGGAAAGTGTGATCTCTTTTTCTTTTCTCCAAAAGACTCTCTCCTAGGGTTTTCAATAATATCCTTATATAGGAGAAAATTCAAAAACTCAAACCCTAGATGGGATTTTCGAATTTCTCCTTAACCCTAGGATTGAAATTCGAAAATCCCTACATGGCCTAGGGATTTCCGAATTTCCTTTCCCCATTTTGGAGCAAAATTCGAAATCCCCTTAAGGCAAGGGATTTCCGAATTTTCCCAAAATAAATTCTCACTTTTCTCTTTCCTTTAGTTGCCAAAAATAAAATCATGTTTAAATTTCATTTTGAATTTTAAATTAATCTCCATTAATTTCGAAATTCAAAACTCATTCTTTTTATTTTTCAATTATCAAATAAATGAAAAATAACACAATGAATTTTAAACATAATTATCAGTTTCTGTTTTTCCCATTTATTAGAGCTAGCCTTGAGACCGAATGGACCCACATGAACAAAGCTACGGAATTACAATATTCGAACTCATCCCTATAAGTTATCGACATATTTAATTCCGACATCGTACAACTCCACTAAAAGTTCGATGCCGAATAATCTCTCGATTCATGTGCGCTAATTTTTCTTTTGGTGTTGATACAATTTATCACACGGTCTGATGTAAATGCATTATTATCCTTCAGAAATATCGGTGATCGAAATGGTATATCTAATATTACTGTTTTACCATTCTAATCATTATTTCCTCAACTCCTTTATATGACCGTGAATAAGAAAGACAAACGCGTTAGTAAGATGTCTCGCACATGTTACGATGTCTTAATCAATGAATATCATCATTGAATACCGTGCCTGGTTTATTTATTCACACACCCGTCAATAAAGCATGAGGTGATATTATTTTTACGAATTCCATATTCTGTGAATCACATAACTCCAACTTAATATTGTCATGATCCCAATGACCGAGATGTCGCTCAATAATCGTGAACTAATCTCATTGGCGAATCAAAGATCATGAGATACTAAGTTGAGCTATGCATTCACTTCAGGATTAAGATAATTATACAAATATACTTAAGTTGTGATGATTAGGTTTAGAGTTGTATAAACGGTTTTTTACTCTAACCTAATCAATCACATGGTCTATTCAACATGTTGCGAGCATGTCTAGATCAACCACAGAGTCCAACTCCCATGCCTCGAGACCCGGCATCACATGGTTCGATCTATCACTCATAATCGGATTCGATTACCCAATCAATCCTAAGACTGCGAATATCTATTTTAAACTCATATCGAAAGAGTTTGTCCGGCAGGGGTTCCCCGACTCTTCTTTCGTTGGTAACGATTAATGGACTAAGCAATATCACAAACACTCTTGAGTATGTGTCAAAACATAACTTTATCTTATTTTATAAAATCAGCAAAATAATAATGTCCTACATTTGTCATTTCATAAATAACAAATTACATCTCACTTTATGGACACATTTCCCACACCGTATAGTGGCCTGGTGGTTCTTTCCAACTGCCCCTTGGGAATCCCCATTTTCTCCAAGCAGTCGGAATACAGGACCGCCGAACTTCCATCATCCACTAAGATTCGACACACGGTGTGGTTTCCAATCACGGCGTCGTTTTGGGGGAAATGGACTCTGCTGGCGTCATCCTCATTGAAGGCCACATTAGTGTGGCTGTGCCTCGGGGATTTCGCGGTGGAGACGTTCCAGAACCGTTCCTGGTAAACCTCCTTGGCCTCGTGGGCATAGTCCTTTTGCAACCTCCGCCGAGGACCGTTCATATGACGCCGATAGGTTCCCGATCTTTCGTGTGGTGATTTTCCTCTCGGCGTCGACTGTCATTTTGCCCACCATGGCCGTCGTTGCGGGGTCTTCGCTCGGCCCTGAATTCCTCCAGCCTTCCCTCGCGGATTATTCTTTCGATTTCATCCTTGAGGTCAGCGCAATCATTGGTGTGGTGGCCGACATCGCCGTGGAACCTACAGAATTTCTTCTGGTTCCTTTGGCTAGGATCCGACTTCATTGGTTCAGGTCGGCGCAACAAGTTTCTGCGGCCGATCTGGTTGAAGATCTCCTCGACGCCTACCGTCAGCTCATGGTAGGTGTCGTATTTCTGGAACAGCCGAGGCCTACAGGTATCCTCCTGCCTTGGCTTCTTGGCCTCTGGTGCTCCTTCCGTCGCGGTTGGTTGCTTATCTCCGCTTCCTCCTCCTCGACGTTTCTTCCCGTCTTGTTTTGATGGCGTTGACCCCTGCTCGGCCCCTTTACCCATATTGAACCTATGATCGGAGTCATTGGCATCTGCCTCTTCAGCATTAATGTATCCTTGTGCCCGTGCAATGAACTCTTTGTAGTTGGACGGGGGTTTTCGGTTCAGCTCCCTTTTGAAGGGAGTTATCTTCTTCATGTTGGACAATGCCCCCATCAGGGCTTCTCTGTCCGTAATATCCACTGTAGCGGCGACAGCCTTGCCGTATCTGGCAAGCCATTCTCTCAACGTCTCATTTGGCTTTTGGTATATCGTCGTTAGGTTCTGCTTTTGGGATATATATTTCTTAACCCCGATGAACTAGAGGGAAAATGCTTCCTTTAGTTCATCCCAGCTGGAGATAGAATTTGGCTTCAGCGTTCGAAACCATCTTCGGGCAGAGTCGGTCAGGTGGTTCCGGAAAGCTCGTGTAATGACCGGGAAAATTTTCAGTCAAATTCGGACAGTTCGGTATTTGACTGTAATTTTTCCCGAAACAGAAAGCAGTAGAAATATTGATGTAATCAGGAAAGTGTTATGTAGAAACTTTATATACGGGGCAAAATCACCCGAAAAGTGTAAAGTTATAATACGAATATTTTTATAGAGAAATTTCGTAAATATCAGTTGTGAATAGTAAAATATCGGTAAAAAGTTAGAAATTTTAACAGGTATATTTTAGTTATGAAAAATTGAAATATTTGGTAAATGACCAAATGACCAGTTAGAAAAAGAGTAGAAATATTAGAAGTAAGTAAAATGGTAAAAGTTCCTGAAACAGAATTTTCCCGTGTTAGTTAAAGCGGAAAACTGCAAAAAAAATGAGTACCGCGAGGGTACGCGTTTTGGGCAATTCTAGATCGTTTAAAATCAGAATTTCAGAAAAAGAAATTGACTATTGAGATACCCAAGAGAAGTGGGCTGAATATGAGAAATTTGACCCAGGGTGCTCGGGCATCCGAAAAGTAGTATAGAACCCGTCTGGGTGTGAAATTATCGGTGATTCTAAAGAGACTCGTTTTGAAAAACAGAAAAGTTTGGTCTCAACAAGAAAAATGTGGGGAACACGGAACCACTTAAATTAAGTGTGAAATTTAATTAGAATTAGTCAAATTACATTATAGGAATAAAAGGGATTTCTTTAATTTAATTTAGAAAGAAATAAGACATATTATTAGAAATAATATTATAATATTCATTATTACACTTTAAGAGGCCTACGGATGACATTAGAAGCCAAAATTGCTTCTTTTTTTCTAAGTGTGGCCGAGAGATAGAGGAAAGAAAGAGAAAAGAGAGAAAATCAAGGAAAATCAAGGAATCGCCTGCTTTTTTCCGAAATTTCTTCCGCTTCGATTCGGTAGAAACATAACCTGAGGCTTTCTAGCAGAGAATCTCAACTTTTCAAGGTAAGATTTTGGATTTTTCATTGGAAACTGCTTGCTTTTTCATTTTTATGAATAGTAACTCATCTCGGAAAAAATCCGTAAAACTGAAAAATGAAACCGAGGTTTTGTCGGGGACTACGATAGGAGTTTAATGTGTAAGTATGGAAACGATTGAACAAATTTTTTTGGATTTGCACTAAAAATCCGAAAATCCCTAGAAATGGAGGAAATGTATTTTTGTTCAATTTATGTAGCAATTTGTGTTCAGGAATGTGAATCTGGACTACAGGTACCGAAATCGGAAGTAAAATGAGTTATTGTTAGTAAGCAATGAGTTAGTAATCCGATTCTAGAGAATGGATAACAGTTTTAAAGCTCAGAAATGAATAGATTAAGATTCAGAAACCAAGATACACAAATATGTGTAAATTACCTTTTGAGCTAGAATTCGGTCTAGAGGGGTTAAGTTCGAAAATGAGTTGAAATTGGATTTAGGAATCCAAGTGTGAGAAATTTTGATGCTTGAAATAGGTGGTTAATACCTATTTCCATGGAACAGTTTTTGGCACGAAAGCCGAAGCAACAAGAAAGAACTTCCAACGAGCGGGAATCCCAGCGGATTACAGGTAAGTATAGACATATATGTTTGTCTGGACTCGAGTAAGCTATAATTAGACTTAGAACTATGAATTTACTTATGTTCCTAAGTCTGTGTGATTACATGTGATTATACGCGTTTGGAGGGCTTAGTGCTCTAGATTGAAAAAGGGCAACATATGGTTACCCTTATGCACAGTTAATACTGATGGGTCGTCGGCCCCCGCAAGGGAGGAAAATCTCACAGAGTAGAGATTCTGACTAGACCAGACAGTAAGAAAGGACCAGTAAAGTAAAAAGACTGACGTGTCGTCGACCTCCGCAAGGGAGGTAAATCTCACAAAGTAGAGATTCCGACTAGACCAGACAGTAAGAAATGACGAGTAAAGTAAAAGACTGATGGATCGTTGGCCTCCGCAAGGGAGGAAAAATCTCAAAGAGTAGAGATTACGACTTGACCAGATCAGGCGAGGGGCCCAGGCCCACGTAAGTAAAGAATGAAAGATAGAAAGTAGTTTAAAGCATGTTTCACACGAGCATATTTGCATCATAACTCTTAATGTAATTTCTATTAGTTCATGATGTATGCATGTTTATACTTGCGGCGTTAGCTCATCGGTTTACTACCTGTGCAAGTAACAAAGGTAAGTAGCCAGCCATATGGTGTTTGCTTGATGGACAAAGGGAGGCAAGGATGGCGGAAATGACATGGGTACATGTGGAGTGGTCTCTACTACGCCGCTTAGAAATTAAATTCTGCAAAAGTAATGTAATATAGAATACTAGTATGTATGTTCGGTTCTAAGAAGAAGATATTACAACCATTGTCTTAGTAAAGAACAACGGATCAGAATAAGTTAAGACAAGTTTTGGGAACTAGTTTGATATCCGAATCTTTAAAGTAATAGCAAGATATGTTATTAGTGTAACAACATAACATGTTAAGAACCCGAGGGTTAAGGTAAAAAAAAGGGAAATTTTTTTTTTACCCGCATATGAACATAAATTAAAGAGACAATAGTCTAACAACGAATAATGGATTAGACTATAGCTTAGCCCATTAGTAGTAGTATAAGGCACGGCGACCGCACCGCGAGGGCGCGGGACGCCACCGTTGGTATCAGAGCGGCGTTCCTACTCCCCGCCATGACAAGTCCCACACCTATGCTTTTGCGTGGTCCGTAAATTAGGTTATGAACTAAAACCGAGAATTGCTTTTTTTTTTTTTTGGCAAGACAGAATAGGTACTAATGGATCGATCATATCCATCATGCCGATTAGCGCCCACACCACAAGAGAATACGTTGTGGGGACGGGTAAGAATGTTTCTAATGTCACCCGTTGCGACAAAATGAGAGGTCGGTACCCACTCTTGCTAGATATAGCCATCCACCGCTGGATCGGGAGTTAAGGGCTCTAGAGTCCATGGCGGTGCACAATTTAGCAAGGAGAGTTATTTTGACTACAGGTCGAGCCGCAGCTAGGTTCTACACCAGTAATCCACCTTCCTTTGATGGGCTTTCACATCCCACTAGAATTAGGGATTGGCTGCACCGTGTCAAGTATGTGATGCGGGCCTATGACATAGCTAGAGAGGAGTGGATTGTACTCGTAGCGAGTCTATTAGAGGGCAATGCCCTAATCTTTCAGCAAGCTTTGGATGAGGACGAAATAGCAGAGATGCAATGGGAAGAGTTTTGCCACATGTTGAAGCATCAGTTTCTTCCCCAAGTCATGCCATCGTAGTCGGCCTGCAGTGGAGAGACACAGTCGTGTGAGTGTAGCCGACCTACACCCAAGCTCGAGAGTTTATCATATGTCGGCAGGGCTAGTATGAGATCTATAAGGCTGTTGTAGCCTATAGCGGGAGAGTATTGACAGGGTACTAGCCCTAATCGAATTTTTTAATCTAAGTGAGGAGGAGCAAGGTCGATCCTATGGAGAGGTCTGACTAAGAGTACCAACGCTTGTTAGTTCCGCTGATGAGATCGCACTCCTCACACAATTTATCAATGAGGCTAAGCATTGTGAGCACCAAATGTTTAGGACATGGAGAGGACAGCCAGCCAAGAAGTGAGACTTCCCGCTTTTCCAATACCCGTATCGTAGACATGATGAAGCTACTACTTTGACAACGATCGAGACTCTAGATAGAGGCAGCGGATTTGTTTCTATGGCTGCTCGCAAGGAAGATGGGACCCACGTTGGGGACCGCTGAAGAGGAAGCTAGTGGTAACCCCTCACCGGATCCCAGGAGGATCTGCAGAAGACCACGAGGAGGATCCGGAGGAGGATCCTGAGGATTAAGTTAGGACTTAGCGTCTTATTTATTTAAATATGATGCAAGGTTATGTAAATAGTATTGAGAAACTTAGACTAATGATGTTTTATGTATGATGTGATATGTATGGAATGAGACATACATAATAGATTTGAATGAAAGGCTTAAAAACCTTTACTTTTGTGATGATTTGTATATGATGTGATATGCATGATATGGGGCATGCATAATAGGAGAACATATAAAATGTATGTTTTGCTACTTGATATGAGAATGAATGATAGTTTAGAGTATTGCAAGTCAAGGAACTTTTGAAGCGGTTCTTTTTGCACTTAGACTAACGATGTTGCTCTTTTGATTAATATAGACACAGCAACATGGTTCGCACACGTCAAAAGAGAACACAAGTAGAACAGAATCCTCCAGCACTAGACCTAGCTGAAGAAGTAGCAGGTCTGAGGGGGCAAATAGCAGCCCAGGCTGAGGAAAGTAGACGATTCATGAGAATTGCTTACCCAGGTTGATACAGGGTCAAGAAGGTTGGAGGAGCACCCCTCTGCAGCGGTTCCAAAGACAAGCCACCCAACCCGAGCAACCCGCAGAGAGAGGGTTGAACCCCAAGAGCCGCAGGGGTGAGATGGGTATCGAGAAATGGTCCCAAGGAACCATTGTATGTGAGGTTTAAGAGAATGGCACCTCCAGAGTTCGATGGATCAACAGATCCACTCGAGGTCGAGAAATGGTTAGCATCCATTCGCATGGTGTTTGAGTTTATGGAACTCACCAACAGGGAGAAGATTTAGTGTGCCGCTTTTGTATTAAAGAAAGATGCCTGCTATTGGTGGGAATCAGTGTGCACCAGAAGGAATGTGAGACAGATGTTATGGGATGAATTCCTATGGGAATTTAACCATAAGTATTACAACTTAGAAGCCCTGAAGACTCAACAAAATGAGTTCAACAATTTTAGGCACGGTGACGGAGACAATTTGTAGAAGCATGCCGACGATTTGATCGGTTATACGACTATGTCCTCGATTGGTTCCAACAGAGGAAGAGAAGGTTAGGAGGATGGTTAATATGCTCCGTGGAGATATAGCCACCGTGGAAAGTGGGGAGTATCCACCAACCACGGTGGCCGATCTAGTTAATCGTGCAATACGTGCGAGCATAACATTGCCAAATCCAGAGAGGAATGGGCTAAGATGTGGGAAGACAAGAAGAAACAGAGAGAAAAGGCACAGTGCACCTACTAAGCAAAGCTCGTGCTAATCCACAAAGCCGAGGAAGTCGAGACCCCGTGGATCAAACCTCGACAGGAAACTAGCAAAATCCCAAAGAAGAGGAAAGGGAATCGCAATCGGTAATCAAATAAACCCCCAATAGAAGCAGGACTAGATACCAAATCCTAGTGTTCCTATCTCGCTCGACCAGGGAAAGAAACACTCCCGAGAATGTAAAGCCGGCATGGATGTATGCTATACGTGTGGACATAAAGGACATTATGCAAGGCGATTCTGCTTTAAAGCGGGATCTCCGAACGGCTCCACAAAGGCCACCAGTTCCACAATTTCACACCATGCAAGCGCAAAGGGTATTCTCGACCCTCGGTGAACAAAGTAGAAGCCGCTTCGACAGGCCAATGCTTACTTAATGACATACACTAAGGAGGAAGCGAGGTGCACGTCCAATGTAGTGACAAAGTTAGCTTCTTTGTTGCCCATGTCCCCGCACGAGCATTTTTGATTCAAAAATACACATACATTTGCATCGAAGAGAATTTGTTAAATGAATACTACATCCTCAAGAGAGGATAGGGTAAGCCTTTAAGACAAACACTACCATCGGTGATGTGTTGTTGTCTAGTCACTTTACGTCACACACCAAAGAGAGATAGCGGAAGAGAACTAAGTGCGGACCTAGTTGTTCTGAACTTAGTAGATTATGATGTGACCCTAGGAATGGATTTTCTAGGAAAATATAATGCTACAATAGACCGTAAAAAGAAAAGGGTAGTTTTTCACCGAAAGAGAAACAGATGTTTAAGTACATGGGTTCCACATCGTGGACACCCATACATTTTATTAGTTCCCTAGAAGTCGGCGATTGATGTCTAGCGGATGCACTTTGGATATTTGGCGTATGTGGTGGACGGGAACCAAGAGGGGAAACATCAACCGTAAGACGTTCCCATAGTCAAGGAGTTTCTAGACGTTTTTCGGAGGAACTACCCGGACTTCCTCCGGATCGGGATATAGCTTTTGAGATAGAGCTTCCCCGCACCGCACCAATATCCAAAGCACCGTATAGGATGGCTCCAGTGAACTAAAAAGAGTTGCGTTCAACTCCAAGAAATGTTAGACAAAGGCTTCATCGGATCGAAGTTCTCACCATGGACAGCTCCGGTCCTCTTTTGTCAAAAAAGAAGGATGGCACGCTTGATGTGCATAGATTATAGAGAGCTCAACAAAGTCACCATTAAGAACAAGTACCCATTGCTACTTAATCGATGACTTGTTGGACTAGTTGAAGGAGCTACCACGTTTTCAAGATAGACCTTCGATCGGGGTATCATCACCAAGATTAGAGAAGAAGACATTTCGAACGCGACATTGAACTCGGTATGGACACTACAAATTCTTAGTGATGCCGTTTGGACTTACAAATGCCCCAGCGACGTTTATGGACCTTATGAATAGAGTCTTCAGAGAGTATTTAGATAAGTTTGTTATTGTTTTCATTGATGACATCCTTATATACTCACGAGATGAACAGGAGCACGCAGAACATTTGAGGATCGCACTACACACGTTGAAGAAACATCAGCTATATGCAAAGTTTTCTAACTGCATGAGTTCGATTAGATAAAGTCCACTTCCTCAAACATGTAGTATCCAAGTAAGGAATCACTTTGTGGATCCAAAGAAAGGTTGAAGCAGTTGAGAAGTGGCGGTTCAAAAGAGTGTTACGGAAATTCAAAGTTTCCTAGGATTGGCGGTATTACGAGAAGGTTTGTGGAGGGATTTGCTGCGTCTTGCGGCTCCTCTCACCGCCTTTAACCAGAAAAGATAGAAGGTATGAATGGATGGATGGATGTGAATAGAGTTTCGGAGAGATCAATAGAAGATTAATTAGTGCTCCAAAGACTCACGATCCCGTAAGAGGGAGATAAATTTGACATCTGAAAGGATGCCTCAAAGATGTGGACTAGGAGTCGTGTTGATGCAAAATGGCAAGGTCATTAAAGACGCATCTCGGCAACTAAAGGATCACGAGCGTAATTACCCAACGCATGATCTTGAGTTAGCCGCAATAGTTTTTTGCTCAAGTTATGGCGGCATTACCTATTTGGGGTTCAATGCCAAATTTATACGGACCATCAGAGCCTAAAGTACTTCTTCACGCATGTTGACAGTAGAATTTCGCCAACAATAAACCGGCCAGGTTACCCTTGGTTTCCCTTTGGATTACCGGCCAGTTAATGTGTTTATAGATAAAGTGTTAGTGTTTTTATGAACTGAATGTAAAAACACAAGAGAAATTTTATAGTGGTTCACTCTTTTCAAAATCAGAGTTACATCCACTGTATGATTTATATTGCTTAGAGAGTTTACACTTTACAAGTTATCTCTTTTTTCTCTCAAGAATTCTCTTCTTTTCAGTTCATCGATCCCCCCTTCATTGGGGGTCTTCCTCCTTATATAGCCGGGCTTCCTTCACTTGGGGTTTTCCTCCGTAGGCCTCTGCACTCAAGTGCTCCTCCTTTTTAGGCCCAAAGATAGCCCGGTGGCTCACTAATCGACCTTTATTCACTCTCTTGATTAGTCTTCGATTACAACTCGCGTGAGTCTCCGTAATGCTTTTGTACCCCCGTGGCGGTTTGTAATCTTGCCATTAATCTTTGCCGCCAGCCTCCTGCCTTCTCACGCAACCCGCTTCGTCTCGACGGGAACATTCCCTCATCGTCATCACCACCTCAGCCTTTTTTGTTCTCTTTGAGCGACCTTCCGCAATGGTCGGGATCTTAGTGCCTTAGTTCATACAAATCGAATCTGTCGATGCCTCATGGAGTCGTCGCTTCAATTTGGACATTGGCTTTGGGCTTGGCGGCTGATCTTGAGGTGTTGAAGCGTCGAGAGTAATGCGACTGGCAGAGAGAGAATGTCGCCATGTGTCGTGATTTTGATGGTCCACGTCTTCGTCACGTTTTCCCATACAACAGCTACCCCCCAGGTCGAGGGTTCCTCATTTTGGTGGCCTCGACCTCTAGGCTCGGTTCTCTCCTTCTGTGCTTTAGGTGTGGGAAACCGTCCCCGAACCTCCTTTCGAAATGAGTGCCTGGCTGGTTCGGGAACGCAACCCTCGCGTCGATTGCTCTGACTTTAACGATGGTATCCGTTCCTTGAGAGGTCGACCCTTGACCGTTAGATTTGCGCCCTTTCGATTTCCCGCCTAATGTTCCGACCGTTAGATCTGGTCGTAAACTCGACCGTGATTTTGGATTCTTGATCCAACGGTTGGGATCGAGGGTAGATTCGCTATAAATATCCTTTCGAAAAATCCAGGAGCCATTTTTAGAATTTTCAAAACTTTGACCTCCGTTATTCTTTTTCGTCGAGATTCTGCGTCATGCGAGCCTTACTTGCCGGACTTCCGGCGTTTGCTCTTCTCATTTTTCTGCGGTGTCGTTGTCACGTAACCATCTTCACTTCATTCTCCGGTGAGTTCTCGAAACCTCATTTATTTATTTGTTTGGTTTTACTCATGGGATTTCTTGTCGATATATCCGAATGTAAGAATATATATATATAAAGAAAAAGTATATGTTTAGTTTAGGGAAACTTACTTTTCTGTCGCACTGGATAACCTGGTTTTTGGTGCATATAGTTTTCTGCTTGCTTTTTGCTTTCGGTGTCTATATTCTGGGAACCCGTGGTTCCCATGAATACTCGTCGCTTCATTTGTGACATAAATGATCGATGTTTAGAGCAGTCGTCGTTTATTCCTCTCGACGTTAGGGTTTTAACTTAGCTTTATGTCCTTTGTTTTGTCAGAACAATGGCTCAAGACTCTAGCAGTCGAGAGGATTCGTCTTCCATTGTTCGCCCCGATCCGCCTCCCAGGGTGGAGATCTCGGGAGCCCTTTTGTCGCCCAGTGTCGGCTCTTTCCTAGTAACATCGAAGACGCCGAGGGAGCTTTGAGCCTTGTCGACGACATTAGAGCGAAAAGGCCAGATCGAGGAGCCAAAAAAAGGGTCGCGCGCAGTTCCTTTTGCGCCGGGCCAAGAAGGGGTGGCCGCCATGGGGGTAAACGCCCGCTGGTCGCTATGAGCGAGACCGGATAGACCTTCCTTCACGGTGACGACCTAGCGTCGAGGGTTCGGAATAAGGATATCATCCGGCTGTGAAGGAAGGAAGCATCGACGGGAGATGGTTCGAGTATCTCCTTTCGGACAAGCACTTTAGAACTAGTATGTCGCCAATTGATATCTCCCGCCTACACGAGGGCGGTGACCGCAGGATGACTCTTCCGATTCATCCTTTTGTCAAAAGAGTACCGCCATTTCTATGGCATCTCTCCCGCCAATTGGCCGAACTTCGGTCTTTTTGCGGGGGCCTGGATCCCGTGGCATCGGTTTGATATGGAACTCCCGCCGGACGAGTTCCGCTTTTATGTACAGCATGCCACGTCGCCAAGTGCGACGGTTGGTATTTTTTGAGCGGACACGGGAGAGCCCAGCCGAGGTTTGGGAAGCTCATTCTGGGTATTCTCTCATCGTCACATGGGTGGAAACCCATGTTTTTCATGATCCGGGGGCCGTTCAATTTTCACCCCAACGACCGCCGGCCTCATCGAAGGCTGACACAAATGGCGTTTGGGAACATGAGTAAGCCTGCTGACCGTGCTTTCAGCTGTCTTGCCTCATTTCCTTTCTTTCTCTTTCTTTCATTTTGACGATGAGCCCTTTTTCTATGCAGTTAACCACGATCGGCCGCAATTTTTGGCTAACAGCTTAGAGATGATCGAGGAAGCTTTCTCCTTTCCGTTGGAGGTTCGTCACATTACTACCCTTCTGACTTAAAAGAACCTCCGACAGTCCGGTCTAGTCCTCGACCTCCCTGACCCTTCGGACCTTGACGCCGTTCGTGAATACTTTCATTTAAGCGACGAAGGTAACTTGTTCTCTCGACGCCTCGTTTTTTTTTTTTTTTTTTTTTTTTTTTTTACGTCTTCTTCTTCTTCGTCGTCGGAGATGTCGTCTTTGAGGATTCAACTTCCCAGGGCCCTCACGGCCGACGCCAAACCCTCGGCGGGCCCGAGGAAAGGGCGTCGGGAACAGCCCGAGAGAACAGGCGCCACCCTCCGCGCAGCCCTCGCCGAGTCAACAGTCGCTGGCTAAGGGGAAGGAGAAGGCCAGCTCATCCCGACCTGCCTCTAAGGGGAAGAAGAGCAAGAATAAGAACAAGAGGCAACGTAACGAGGCCTCGGCGGATGTTCATGCGTCGACTGGTAAAGGGTGGACGCCGGCGGTACCTATCCCAGATGTTCCCATCACCCGGGCCCCAGAACATATATTGATTCACGGGGGAAGGTCATGGATGGGGAACTTCCAGATCTCTCGGACTCTCGGCGCCGAGGTCGAGGTGATGCTAAAACTTCCTCCTTTTCCCTCGTCTTCCAGGCGTTGTCTGAGTCCTGCCTGGAGCCACATCGGGTTGTTTGCCTCCCAGTCCTCTATGGTCGACCGGCCCGGAAAGCGGATCTCCTTCCAGATTCATGTAAGTATAAACATTTTCTCAGAAAGTAGCTTGTTTGGCACTCTGTCCTAACTCTTTGTGATTTTTCAGAGCCTGGTCCTCTCTCTCCTCAACCTTCTTGACCTTATTGAGGTGGAGGAGCGCCAGGAGGCGATGAACGAGTTGGAGGCCAGGTTGAAGTCCCTTGTTGACGAGGCCAACAAGAATAGGGACAGCGCCCACGAGGAGAGGGACTTGGCGGTGGCCAAGTTGTTAAGTCTGGAGACTGAGTTCGCCAAGCTGAAGGCCAAGATAGAAAGTCTCGCCCAGCAGGTGGATTTGGCCGAGAAGAACCTGGCTGTGGCTCTTGTCGACGCCGAGAACCGTTACCGCGAGGGCAAGGCCAAGGGGAAGCTTGACGCTGAAGCAGCGGCTGAAGCAACTTTTAATGCTCGACGGGTGGAGATGCTCGAGGAGTTCAAGGTCTCCTAGGAGTTCTTCGATATCCGCAACAAGGACTTTCAGTCGTCGAGTAACCAAATCGTTGATTTGATTAAGAAAGAGCGCCCCGGGTGGATTTGAGCTTTCTTTAAATCGCTCTACTCCGGCCGTTGACGAGAGATGCTTCCTCCCGGGCAGGCGACGGTGAGCCAAAGAAATTGTGGGCGAGGAGGGTGTGACGAGGCTTGAGGAGCTATTTTCCGCCTTTATGGATCCTCCTTTCTCTTCCTTTTTTTTGTAATTAATTTTTTTTTTCGTATAATTTCTTTATCTGTATTTCAACATATATTTTTTATGTAATGGCAATGGTTTTTTTTTTTTTTATTTCATACCTTGATTGTTGATCGTCCGTTATTTTCTCTTTCTGGAAGATTTGACGTTGAAGTCAACCTATGAGATCGTTGTTTTAGGAAATTCCTTGGAATTTCACTAAGTAAACCGTCTTTCCTCCTTGGAGGATTTCGACGTCAAGTCACCCCTTGGGGTCGCTGCCTTAGGAAATTCCTTAGAATTTCACTAAGTGTTGTGTCTTCATTTTCCCCCGTGTTGGTTAAATACACCCTTGGGTTTTCTTTTAAGCAAACACATTATTAAGGGATCAATCTATCTCATGCTGCAAAACACATCAATTTATTTCATTCGTAAAGAATGTACAAATATAACATGTGTAAACAACTTCATACGCTACTGGTAGTATATCTTTAGCTGCTCGACATTCCATGGGTGCTGAACCTTCTTGCCGCCGAGGCTTTCTAGGATGTAGGTGCCCGATCGCAGCATTTCTCTTATGCGGTAGGGTCCTTCCCAAGTTGGGCCCAGGGGAGCAGTATTCTTAGGTTTCGTGCTTTGTGTTACCCTTTTTAATACTAGGTCTCCCGGGATGAACCTTCTCTCACGAACCTTTTTTTTATTGTAGTACCGCTTCGTTGTTGATAAGCGGCAAGACGTAGTTGGGAGTCAAGTCATTTTTCTTCCAACAAGTCGAGTCCTCCGCTTAAGCCTTTTATGTTATCCTCGTTGTTGTGAACAACGGTTCTTAGGGTCGGCGCCTCTCGATTTCTATAGGAAGCACAGACCTCGATGCCATACGTCATGGAGAAAGGGTTTCTCCCTTGTAGTTCTACTGGTTATTCTATATGCCCACAAGACTTTGGGAAGCTCCTCGCCCACCTTCCTTTCGTGTCGTCGAGCCTTTTCTTTAGAGTATACTTGAGTATTTTGTTGACCGCTTGACCTGTCCATTTGATTGTGGATGGATCGGCACTTGAGAAGTCCTTTTTTGATGCCCAAGCCTTCACGGAATCTGCGTGTTGCGGCATTATCGAACTGTTTTCCGTTGTCGGAGACTATCGAGGGGCACCCCAAACCTGCACACAATGTGATCCCATAGGAATTTAGTGCAGGCCGCTTCGGTTGTCGTAGTCAAGGCCTTGGCCTCGCCCACTTTGTGTAATAGTCCACCGCTACACCAGAACCTCAACCCCCGGTGCAGGTGCAATGGTCCGATTAAGTCGATTCCCCATTTGGCGAAGGGCCATGGACTAAGAATGGAGGTCAGCTTTTCCGGGGGTGCTCGGGGAATTGTGGCGTACCTTTGGCATTTATCGCATCGCCGGGCGTACTGAAATGCATCCTTTTTTAGCGTAGGCCAGTAGTACCCTTGCCTCAAGACCTTTAGTGCTAGAGATTGTCCCCCGGAATGATTACCACAGACCCCTTCATGTATCTCTTAGAGGACTTTTTAAGCTTCGACATCATCCAAGCATCGTTGTAGGGGCGTTGAATAGCCTCGACGGTAGAGCAGGCCGTCGTATAACAAATATCTGGCGGCTCTATACCTGATTCGTTGGGCCTTAACTTTGTCACTCGGCAGCTATGTGTTCATTAGGTATTGGATGAGAGGAGTCATCCAATTTTCTCTTTCTTTCTTGACGCTTGAGTGTCTTTACAAGTTCCTTGACGTTGGGCGCTCTAGCTCTTCAATGGGCACGACGCCCGGTCAAAGAAGATCCCTCGGCGTCGCTAGTTTTGCTAGTGCGTCGGCGTTTACATTCTCGGCCCGAGGATCCGGAATATCTCGTATTTCTTATATTTGAGTTCCTCCTTGGCCTTTCTTAGATAGGCCCCCATCTTTTCGCCCGCGTGCTTGGTATTCTTCCTTGACTTGGGCGACGACCGGTTGGGAGTCACTATAGATCTTTGGTTCTCTCGATTTTAAGTGTTGGCTAAGCGTAATCCGCAATCGGGGCCTCATATTCTGCTTCATTGTTTGAAGCCTTAAATTTGAATCGTAGCCCGAGGAGATTTTGTGACCTTCAGTATTGATTAATAGAATGCCGGGTCCGATCCGCTTTCGCCGACGCCCATCTACGTAAAGCTTCCATGTTGTATCATTGGCTTCTTCGTATGAGGTGGAAGCAGCCCTGTGAGAGAACCCAGCTAGGAAGTCGGCGAGAGCTTGTCCTTTGATCGCGGTCCTCGGCATGTATTTTATGTCGAATTGGCTCGGTTCTACCGACCACTTGAGAAGTCAGTCTGAGGTTTCCGGGTCTTTGTAAGGCTTGTCTCAAATGAAAGTGGTTGGTGAGGACCCGTGACAGTGGGATTGAAGTAATGCCGAGCTTCCTCGAGGCAATCATTAAGGCGAGAGCTAGACGCCCCATCTCGGCAGATCTGGACTCGCATTGAGGAGCCTTTTTGCTCACATAGTAAATCGGCAACTGTATTTCCCTTCCTCCCTTATTAGGATGGAGCTCACGGGCGTGTTGGGACACGGAGAGGTACAGGCTGAGTTCTTCGTCGACGCTTGGTTTTGACAAGATCGGGGCTCGCCCAAATGTTCTTTAGCCTTTGAAAAGCTTCCTCGCCTTTGTGGTGTCCACTCGAAGCGCTTTATTTCCTTTCAAATGATGTCAAGAAAGGGACGATTTGTCGAGAGTCTTTGATATGAATCTGTTTAGAGCGGCGACACAACCCGTCAACCTTTGTACATCTTTGGGTTTAGTTGGCGATCGATATCCTGCAAGGCTTTGATTTTTCCCGGTTGGCCTCAATCCTCGGCTCCCCGACCATGAAACCGAGAAATTTACCCGATCCGACTCAAGGCACATTTAAAGGATTGAGCTTCATGTGGTATTTTCTCAATATTCCGAACATCTCTCCCATATGGTCGATGTGATGGCTGGCCTTGGTGCTTTTTACAAGCATGTCGTCGACGTAGACCTCCATTGTTTTGCCAATTTGTTGAGCAAACATCTTGTTTACTAGCCTTTGGTTGGTTGCCCCTGCATTTTTCAGGCCAAATGGCATTACTTTGTAGTAGTAGAGGCCCCTATCGTTTATAAAAGATGTGTGCTCCTCGTCGACTGGATTCATGGGGAATTTGATTGTACTCGGAGTAAGCATCCATAAAGCTTAGCATTTCATGCCTTGCTGTGGCGTCGACCATTTGATCCACCCGTGGAAGTGGGAAGCCATCCTTTGGGCATGCTTTGTTGAGGTCGCTAAAGTCGACGCAGGTTCTCCAGCTTCTGTTAGGTTTGATTACCAGGACCGGATTGGATATCCAGCGTGGATAATGTGCCTCCCTGATGAAGCCATTATTGATTAATTTGTCGACCTCTTCTCTCAGCTCTTCATACCTCTCTGGGTTCATTGGTCGGCGTTTTTGGCGCTTGGGAGGATATGTAGGGTCGACGTTCAAGGAGTGACACATTACCTCGGCGTCGATTCCCTCCATGTCGGAATGGCTCTAAGCGAAGACATCTAGGTTTTGCCTAAGGAATTTCTCAATTTCCATCTTGAGGTCAGGAGTTAAGTCCGAGCCTATCTTCAGCTTTTTAATGCTTCCATTTTGGCTGATTTGAATTTCTTCCAACTATTCGATAGGCTGGGACCAAGTAACTTCCTCTTGAACCCTGGGGTCTATATCTTCGATGAGGCTTTGTTGAACCATCCTCATTTCTTGTCTCCCCGGCTGGTCATACCCACGCAGGGCATCGGAGTATGCAACCCTAGCCTCATATTGATTGCTTTTAATTTCCCCTACGCCATTCGGGGTGGGGAATTTAACTTTTTGGTAGTAGATGGAGGTTACCGCCCTTAATGCCTGGAGGGTTGGTCTCCCGAGGACTGCATTGTATTGAGAGCCTCCTTTGATGACCACAAAGTTGGCCATTGTTGTTGCTTGCCGGGGCTTTTCTCCGGTTATCGATAGCCGGATAGTTCCTTGGGGATGATGGAGTCTCCGGTGAATCCAGATAATGGCCTGGTGGTTCGCTCCACCTGCCGCCTTAGGTATTCCCATTTTGTCTAAGCGGTCGAATACGGGAGATCCACGAGCTTCCGTTGTCCACCAGTATCCGACACGGTGGTTTTTACGATCACGGCTTCAACCACCAATGCATCGTTGTGGGGAAGTGAACCCCCAGCGTCATCCTCGTTGAAGGCTACATCGGTGTGGCTGTGTCTTGGGGTTTTGGTGGCGGAGACGGCTCCAAAATGGATTCTGATAGACCCCATTGGCGTAGTCATACCGCGACCTTCTGGACGGTGGTTTTCCTCTCGGCGTCGGCCAGTCATTTTGCCCGCCATGGCGTCATTACGAGGCCTTGATCAGCCACAATTCCTACTAGGGCTTCCTCATGGATTATTCTTTCGACTTCATCCTTAAGGTCGGCGCAGTCATTGGTGTGGTGGCCGACTTCGCTGTGGAACCTACAGAATTTCCTTTGGTTCCTTCGGTTAGGATCTGACTTCATTGGCTCAAGTCGGCGTAGCATGTTTCCGTGGCCTATCTGGTTGAATATTTCCTCGACGCCTACCGTCAGTTCATGGTAGGTGTCGTATTTTTGGAACAGTCGAGGCCTGTAGGGATCCTCCTATCTCGGCTTTTTGGCCTCTGGTGTTCTTTGGGTCGAGGTTGGTTGCTTATCGCCGCTTCCTTCCCCTCGACGCTTCCTTCCATCCTGCCTTGATGGTGTCGTCCCTTGCTCGACCCCCTTCCCTTTGTTGGACCTGTGGTCCGGGTCATTAGCGTCCGCTTCTTCCGCGTTGATGTATCCTTGTGCCCATGCAAGGAACTCTTTGTAGCTGGACGGGGGTTTTCGGTTGAGCTTCCTTTTGAAGGGAGTTGTCTTTTTTATACTTGACAACACTCCCATCAAGGCTTCCCTATCGGTAATATCCATCGTCGCGGCGACGGCCTCTCTGTACCTGGCAAGCCATTCCCTCAGCGCCTCATTTGGCTTTTGGTATATCGTTGTCAGGTTTTGCTTTGGGGGTACATATTTCTTGACCCCGATGCATTGGAGAGAAAATGCCTCTTTTAACTCATCCCAGCTAGAGATAGAGTTTGGCTTCAAGCCGTCCGAACCACCGCCAGCGAGTCGGGTCGTGTGGTTCTGAAGGCCTCCCACATGATCTCCTCGGGCGCATTCGCGCAAGACATGTCCCTCAAGATACATCTCTAAATGGTTGTCGATCTCCTCGTCCGTCATAGGGTGGAACTGACGGCGACCCTATACTTATCGGGGAGGGGGAGGCCATTATCCACGCAGTGAACGGGTGGTCTGGTGAGTGCTGCTGGGTGTAATGTCGACGCTCACCACCGCCACCCGCCCAATGTTCTTTTCTAGCCCCAACATCCCCGGTTAGTCTCCTTTCCAGGTTGGCCATGTTCCATGATGGTCCGGGCTTCTTCCGTCCAGACGCCAAACCACCTCCTTGCTTCCGCTTCAGCAATGGATCTGCCCCTGGCCTGTCCACCTGCTTGTACTGAACCCGAGTCTCCCGGCGGGTTTCCTCCCAGATTTTGAGGAAGTTCTTCGATGGCTAGGATCCCAGCAGCCCTTAATCGGCTACCAGAAGAGTGAGTGGGTCGAGGCCTGGGAAGGCCCTGGCGGTGTTCGCTCTCCCCGGTTCCTTCTTGGACGTGTGGGTGTTCACCGTGATTTGGATTCTCCATTACGGCCGGTCCTTGAGGTCTCGGGGCATCTTCTAATGGTGGCATGGAGTTCCTTCCGTCAAGTCGCTCCACTACGGTCACTAGCCCACGCACCAGCTCAGTCAAAGTGGTTAGTTGGGCTTGCATCTGCATCGGATTAATGGTAGCGGGAGGGGAATTCCATTTCGTCTAGATGCATATCTCCTTCCATCTTGCTATATCTTTTGATGGAGGGCTGATTGCAACTTTATATTATTGGGGTCGACGCTTTGGTCCCCAGTGAAGTCGCCAATTGTTGACGGTAGAATTTCGCAACAATAAACCGCCAGTTACCCTTGGTTTCCCTTTGGATTACCGGCCAGTTAATGTGTTTATAGATAAAGTGTTAGTGTTTTTATGAACTGAATGTAAAAACACAAGAGAAATTTTATAGTGGTTCACTCTTTTCAAAATCAGAGTTACATCCACTGTATGATTTATATTGCTTAGAGAGTTTACACTTTACAAGTTATCTCTTTTTTCTCTCAAGAATTCTCTTCTTTTCAGTTCATCGATCCCCCCTTCATTGGGGGTCTTCCTCCTTATATAGCCGGCTTCCTTCATTGGGTTTTCCTCCGTGAGCCTCTCTGCACTCAAGTGCTCCTCCTTTTAGGCCCGGTGATAGCCCAGTGGCTCACTAATAAACCTTTGTTCACTCTCTTGATTAGTCTTGATTCACGCCTCCGTGAGTCTCCGTAATGCTTTTTGTGCCCCAATGGCGGTTTGTAATCCTGCCATTAATGCTCCGGTCTCACTCCTGCCTTCTCACGTAACCCGCTTCGTCTCGGCGGGGAACATTCCCTCGTCGTCATCACCACCTCAGCCTTTTTGTTCTCTTTGAGCGACCCTTCCTGCGGTCGAGGGATCTTAGCGCCTTAGTTCATGCAAATCGAATCCGCCGACGCGTCATGGAGTCGCCGCTTAATTTGGACATTGGCTTTGGGCTTGGCGGCTGATCTTGAGGGTGTCGAGCGTCGAGAGTAATGCGACTGGCGAGAGAGAATGTCGCCACGTGTCGTGATTTTGATGGTCCACGCCTTCATCACGCTTTTCCCACAAACAACGCAGGAGCTTAATATGAGACAAAGACGATGGCTTGAACATGTGAAGGATCAAGACAGAAATCCTTTACCATCCGGTAAAGCCAATCGAGTAGCAGACGCTTTGAGTAGAAACCCAGCACTACGGACTCCAGTGGAGACCGAATTGCTGCCCAAGCAGCTTCAACAAGAGATTAATCTCCTAGACCTCAAATTAATCTCTAGAAGGAGATAGTAGATAATGCAAGGTCGAATTTCAGCCTTTCAAATGACGGAATTCTCCTATACCAAAGAAGAATTTGTGTACCAAATCAAGAGGGGATCAAGAAGCAAATACTCGCGGAAGCGCATAGCACGCCATATTCCGTACACCCAGGTGCAACCAAAATGTATTAAAATTGGAAACAACATTTTTGGTGGAGGCAATTGAAGAATGACATAGTTGACTATGTTAGTCGATGCTTGACATGCCAGAGGGTCAAAGTAGAACATCAGAGACCAGTTGGAAGCTTACAGCCACTAGAGATCCCGAAATGGAAGTGGGAACACTTAGCCATGGACTTTGTGACCGGACTTCCGAGAACCAGTGAGGGATACGATGCCATTTGGGTAGTCGTGGATCGGCTAACAAAATCAGCGCATTTCATTCCGATCAAAATAACTTACTCCTTAGAGAGGTTAGTTGAGTTATATGTGGCTAAGGTAGTAAAGCTACATGGAGTACCAGTTAGTATAGTGTCGGACAGACAACCGATTTACCTCCAATTTTTGGAAAAGTGTTCAGAAGCGATGGGGTCAATTACGCTTATAGCACAAATTTCATCCCCTGACGGATGGGCAAAGAGAGAGGACCATTCGGACCCTTGAAGATATGCTTTGTGCATGTGCAATGGATTTCAAGGCGCATGGAGTATGAAGTTGCCATTGATCGAATTCTCGTATAATAATAGTTACCAAGCTTCCATTGGCATGGCCCCCGTATGAAGCACTTTACGGAAGGAAGTGTAGATCCCCGCTTCATTGGTATGACACTCGAAAAGCAGCTTCACAAGACGGAGTTTGTTCAAGAGGCCATTGAGATAGTGCAAAAGATCCGTAGAAGATTAGAGATGGCTCAGAGTCGGCAGAAGAGTTATGTAGATAAACGACGGAGACCCTTGGAATTTTCGGTAGGGGACTCCGTATTCCTAAAAGTCACACCAATGAAGGGCCTTTCGAGATCATTGAAAGAATAGGAAAGGTAAGCTGAGTCCACGTTACATAGGGCCTTTCGAGATCATTGAAAGAATAGGAAAGGTAGCTTACCGACGAGCTCTACCACCGGAGTTGGCCTCAGTGCACAGTGTGTTTCATGTAGCAATGCTCCGGAAGTATATCTCGGATCCATCGCACGTGTTACAGTATGAGCCTATCCAGGTTCACAAAGATTTGTCCTATGAGGAACAACTAGTCCAAATTCTAGCCAGAGAAGAAAGGAAAGTCAGAAGTCGTAGTATCCTAATGGTTAAAGTGCAGTGGAAAATCACAATGTTCCAGAAGCCACTTGGGAAGTAGAAGAAGAGATCAGACAGAAGTACCCCCAGTCGTTCTGATTTTCGGGACAAAAATTTCCTCAGGAGGGGTGAATGTAATGACCGGGAAAATTTTAAGTCAAATTCGGACAGTCCGGTATTTGACTGTAATTTTTCCCGGAATAGAAAGTAGTAGAAATATTGATGTAATCAGGAAAGTGTTATGTAGAAACTTTATATACGGGGTAAAATCACCCGAAAAGTGTAAAGTTATAATACAAATATTTTTTCTGAGAGAAAATTCAGAAATATCGATTTGTGAATAGTAAAATATCGGCTAAAAGTTAGAAATTTTAACAGGTATATTTTAGTTATGAAAAAGCTGAAATATTTGGTAAATGACCAAATGACCAGTTAGAAAAAGAGTAGAAATATTAGTAGTAAGGAAAATGACAAAACTTCCTGAAACAGAATTTTCTCGAGTCAGTTAAAGTAGGAAACTACAAAAAAAATGAGTACTGCGAGGGTAGGCGTTTTGGGCAATTCTGGATCGTTTAAAATGAGAATTTCAGAAAAAGAAATTGACAATTGAGATACCCAAGAGAAGTGGGTTGAATATGAGAAATTTTACCTGGGGTGCTCGGCAATCGAGTAAAAGCAAAGATGCAGTGTGAAATTATCGCTTTGGAAAGAGACTCATTTTGAAAAACGGAAAGTTTGGTCTCAACAAGAAAAAATGTGGGGAACACGGAACCACTTAAATTAAGTGTGAAACTTAATTAGAATTAGTCAAATTAAATTATAGGAATTAAAGGGATTTCTTTAATTTAATTTAGAAAGAAATAAGAGATATTATTAGAAATAATATTATAATATTCATTATTACACTTTAAGAGGCCTACGGATGACATTAGAAGCCAAAATTGCTTCTTTTTTCTAAGTGTGGCCGAGAGATAGAGGAAAGAAAGAGAAAAGAGAGAAAAATCAAGGAAAAATCAATGAATCACCCGTTTTCACCGAAATTTCTTCCGTTCAGTTCGGAGAAACATAACCCATGACATTTTAGCGGAGAATCTCAACTTTTCAAAGTAAGATTTCGGATTTTCATGAGAAACTGCTTGCTTTTTCATTTTTATGAATAGTAACTCATCTCACAAAAAATCCGTAAAACTGAAAAACGAAACCGAGGTTTTCTCGGGGACTACGATAGGAGTTTAATGTGTAAGTACGGAAACGATTGAACAAATTTTTTTGGATTTGCACTAAAAATCCGAAAATCCCTAGAAATGGGGGAAATGTATTTTTGTTCAATTTATGTAGCAATTTGTGTTCAGGAATGTGAATCTTGACTACAGGTACCGAAATCGGAAGTAAAACGAGTTATTGAAAACTCGAAATGAGAAAAATTAAATGCGAAACTCTGCCAAAATTTCCTAAAATCTAGTTAGTAAGCAATGAGTTAGTAATCCGATTCTAGAGAATGGATAATGTTTTTAAAGCTCGAAATGAATAGATTAAGATTCGTAAACCGAGATACACAAATATGTGTAAATTACCTCTTGAGCTAGAATTCGGTCTAGAGGGGTTAATTTCGAAAATGAGTTGAAATTAGATTTAGGAATCCAAGTTTGAGAAATTTTGATGCTTGAAATAGGTAGTTAATACCTATTTCCATGGAACAGGTTTTGGCACGAGAGCCAAAGCAACAAGAAAGAACTTCCAACGAGCGGGAATCCCAAATAGACACGGTAAGTATAGACATATATGTTTGTCTGGTCTCGAGTAAGCTATAATTAGACTTAGAACTATGAATTTACTTATGTTCCTAAGTCTATGTGATTACATGTGATTATACGTGTTTGGAGGGCTTAGTGCTCTAGATTGAAAAAGGGCAACATATGGTTACCCTTATGCACAGTTAATACTGACGGGTCGTCGGCCTCCGCAAGGGAGGAAAATGTCACAGAGTAGAGATTTCGACTAGACCAGACAGTAAGAAAGGACCAGTAAAGTAAAAAGACTGACGGGTCGTCGACCTCTGCAAGGGAGGGAAATCTCACAGAGTAGAGATTCCGACTAGACCAGACAGTAAGAAATGACCAGTAAAGTAAAAGACTGATGGGTCGTTGGTCTCCGCAAGGGAGGAAAAATCTCAAAGAGTAGAGATTCTGACTAGACCAGACCAGATGGCGAGGCCCAGGCCCACAGTAAGAAAGAAAAAAAAAATAGAAAGTAGTTTAAAGCATGTTTCACACGAGCATATTTGCATCATAACTCTTAATGTAATTTCTATTAGTTCATGATGTATGCATGTTTATACTTGCCGAGCGTTAGCTCATCGGTTACTACTCGTGTGCGGGTAACAAAAGTAAGCGACTAGCCATATAGTGGTTTGCTTGATGGACAAAGGGAGGCATGGATGGCGTAAATGCCATGGGTACACGGGAGTGGTCTCTACTACGCCGCTTAGAAATTAAATTCATTGCAAAGTAATGTAATATAGAATACTAGTATGTATGTTTAGTTCTAAGAAGAAGATATTACAACCATTGTCTTAGTACGTAAAGAACAACGGATCGTAATAAGTTAAGACAAGTTTTCGAACTAGTTTGATATCCGAATCTTTAAAGTAATAGTAAGATATGTTATTCTTGAACAACATAACATGTTAAGAACCCGAGGTTAAGGTTAAAAAAAAGGAAAAAAAAATTTTACCCGCATATGAACGTAAATTAAAGAGACAATAGTCTAACAACGAATAATGGATTAGACTATAGCTTAGCCCATTAGTAGTAGTATAAGGCACGGCGACCGCGCCGCGAGGGCGCGGGGCGCCACAGCTCGGTACGTGATCTCCTCGGCATGTCCGTGCAAGAGCATGTGCCCTGTATACATTTCCAAATGGTCGTCGGGATCTCCTCGTCCGTCATAAGGTGGAATCGACGGTGACCAGTATTTATCGGGGAGAGGGGGCGCCATTATTTCTGCGGTGAATGGATGGTCGTGCGTGCGAATGGGCGTGATGTCGACGTTTACTACCTCGACAACTCATCCAATGTTCTTCTTTAGCCCTGCCATGTCCCCGGTCAGTCTCCTTTACAGGTTGGCCATGCGTTCCATGAGGGTCCGCGCTTCTTCAGTTGAAACAATTGAACCAGCAGCTCCCGGCGCTTCCGCTCTTTGGGCGATGGGCCCACCTCTGGCATGGCTGCCCGCCTGCACTGAGCCTAAGTCCCCTGGTTGGTTTCCTCTAGGATTTTGGGGCAGCTCCTCAATGGCTCGGATTCCAGTGGCTCTCAACCGGCTGCCAGAGGAATGGGAGGGTCGAGGCCTAGGAGGGCCTTGGTGGTTCTCGTTTTCCCCGATTCCTTCTTGGATATGTGGGCGGTTACCGTGATTTGGATTTTCCATTACGGCAGGTCTCTGTGGTCTCGGGGCATCTTCTAGTGGCGGCATGGAGTTCCTCCCGTCTAGCCGTTCAACCATGGTCACTAGCCCTCGTACCAACTCGGTCAGAGTGGCTATTTGGGCTTGCATCTGCATCGGATCCGGCCGTGGTGCGTCTGGAGGTGGGACTCCGTTCCCGTCTGAGCGCAAATCTCCTTCCATCCCGCTATTCTTTTGGTGGATGGTTGTTTTTAACTATACTTTCGGGGGTCGAACGCTTTCGATCCCTAGCGGAGTCACCAATTGTTGACGGTTGGATTTCGTCAACAATAAACCTGCCGGATTACCTTGGGGTTGCCCTTATGATTACCAGCCTTTGGGTGTAATTAAAATGGGAATACTTGTTTGATTTGGTTATTTGTGTGTGAATGAACTGTATGTAAATGAACAAGAGGAATTTTATAGTGGTTCACTCTATAAAATCAGAGCTACATCCACTGTGTGTATTGTATTTCTTTTGAGGAGATTACAATTTAAGGAAATTGCTATCTCTCACTCTCATTTTTCCTCTTCTCCAAAATCTCTGAACCCCCTCCCTGTTGGGGGTCCTTCTCCTTTTATAGTTGGGCTTCCTTCGCTGGGTGGGTTTCCCTCGTAGGTAGAAGCACTCAAGTGCTCTCCCTTTTTAGGCCCAAACATAGCCCACTAATTAGTACTGTTCACTCAACCAATTAGTCTTCTATTACGGCTCTGTGACTCTCCGTAATGCTTTTCTGTCCCCTGTGGGGCGGTTTATAAACTTGCAATTAATGCTGTCAAACGTCTCTCACTTTTGCACGTAACCCGTCGTGTCTTGAAGGAACGTTCCCCTTGTTGCCAGCGCTGTTTAGCCTTTCTCGTCCTTTCTAGCGATCTTTTCTGTGGTCGAGGGATCTTGACGCTTTGATCCAGGCGGAGTTATCCGTCGACGCCACATGGGGTCGTCGCCCTAATCATGGACTTCATCTTCGGGCTCTGCAGCTGATCTTGAGGGAAACGAAACGTCGAGGGTTGTGTGCTTGGCGGAGAGCAAGTATAGCCACGTGCCGTGGTGCCGTTGGTCCAGGTGTCCATCATATTTTCCCACACAATAGTTTTCCCTTCGCAAGTTTCTACCGAGCCACGAGAAGGGCCACCACTGTAGGCTCAAACACCTATTGAGAAGAATAAATGTAAGAATAAGATTGTGACAATTGACAATAAAATCACGTGATGTGTTTCTTACAGGTAATTGATTGGTAATCTTTTTTAATGCTGGTTCTTACCTAATGCTTGTATTTCTTCTTACCATTTCACTACAAAACAATAAATAAAAAAAAACATTTTTTTCCATAAAATCTAGAGATATGTGCAAAAATGATTTTTTTTAAAGGCAGGTTCTTACTTAATCCTTGTATTTCTTCTTACCATTTCAGTACAAAACAATAAAAAAAAACTTTTGTTTCGCTTAAAATCTAGAGATATATGTGCAAAAATGATTATTTTGAAAAGCACATTTTCAGTAAATGCATTTAGTTTGGTTAAATTGAGAAATTCATTTCTTATAGATTGAAGAATCGATCGATAATTTTTACACGTGATTGAAAATTAATAAATTAGACCTACGTTGATAAATCAATGATTAACCAGTCATAATTTATCAAGATCACTCATTGCTAAAATTCTATTAGCGATTTATCAAAGTCTTTTATTTTCTTTTTTTTTTTTTTTTTTTTTTTTTTTTTGATTTAACAATGCTAGGAACATTTAATTATACGATTACAAACTTTAAAAGTTCACCCACCGCAATTTTTCTATAGTTATATTCCACTATTTTCTAGTCTTCCATTAATTTCTGGTTATATAGAATGCTCAATTTCATTGTATATTTAGAAATTGCATAATTGGCAGAGACTTTTCATCATTTTTTTAAGCTGACTTAATCAATTTAAGGAATAGTCTGAAATCGACACACTCAAGTCGCTGCCTATCAATTTGGGGATCCTATTTACTTTGCGTGTCAAGTTTGGATGAAAACGTACGTATATAATTGCGCTAAGCTAGCTCATCAAACATAAATAGATCATGGCACAACATATTTATTTTTTTAGTAATAAAATTCAATTTAATAATTATGTGTATTATAATTGTCCTTCTTTGTCATTTTATGTGAAGGAGTTTTTTTATAAGAAATTATAATTTAAAATAAGGTGAGTGTAGAGAGTAAGAAATGATGTGTGAATAGAACCACCCATGCCAAGATAGGCATGTGACAAAAGAAACAAGTTCGGCTATTTCCTATGTGACCTAAATAAAAATAAAAAAGGTTGGCTCTTTCTGATTTAACCCAAATAAAAAAGTTGGCTCTTTCAAAAAAAAAAAAAAAAGAAGAAAAGTGTAGTAAATAGTAAATTTTTAACACTAAATTAAGTAATTAACATATTTTAAAATTTTTTAAAATAAATAACAATTTATCGCATAAATAATTTATTTACAACTAGTACTAAAAGATTTTTTAAGCTAACTCAATCAATATAAGGAATAGTTTGAAACCGACACATGGCATGCCTCGAGTCGTTGCTTTTCAATTTGTGGGCCGTATTCATTCTGCATGTCAAGTTTGGATGAAAACGTACATATACAATTGCCCTAAGCTAGCTGATCAAATATAAATAGATAAGGGCACTACATATTTATTTCTACACAAACACAGTTTCATTTGTGTTAGTTCTCTCTCAGAAGCTGCAATAATATAATTCCCATTCTGTGTGTTTGAAAATGAAGGTATTTTTCTTTTCTTTTCCTTTTTTGAAATATAAACTCGTGCATATATATATATATATATATATATATATTATAGAAGTTAGATTTGATTATACCAAATATATATTCAAATGAATAAAGAACAATATTTTTGTGACATGCTCATGTTGTGTAGCAAAAGATGGTCTTGAGGGTGCACTAGGTCTTTTTAATTTTACACAAATTAACCTTTTTTCAATTATTTTAATAGTGAGATTAAGTACATAAAATCACATCCAACCAGATTAAGAATCAAGTATTTAAAAATCAATAAATATTTTCAATATAAGTTTTTATGGATAAGAATTAGACTCTTAACATGTGGAATTCAGTGACAATAGATGGGGATAAGGTGGTGATGACCGGAAATGGAATCGACCCTGTTACATTGACCTCATACAGACCCTGTTGTTTATCCACAGTTTTCTGTCCACATGAATTAGGAAATAGTAGAATAAATATTCTACTGAACATTGCAAACGTTACACGAATTTTTCAATGTCACAGTCCATTGAATTTTCAATTTCCTAGAAAATGTTCTAAAAAAGACTGGTGTACTTAACCTTTCTAAGAGAGGAATTACGACGAATTGACTCAACAAATCACAAGATAGCTCCCAAAGCCATGAAATGCAAAATAAACAAAAGATTAGACTCTTATATATGGACTATTTTAGTACTTTTTTTTTAAAAAAAATATGGGTGTTATGAACTATGTTTGCCAGGGAGAAGAAAAATCTTATTAATTTGTTTTTCATATTGTGGAAATATTACACATAATTAGCTAGCTAGACTAGTTAATTAATGAGATAAAACATATTATAAAACGAGACCGATAATATTAACAGATGGGAAAATAAGAAACACTATATTATTGTCTTGCAATACGTTGGGTTTGTTAGATTCCTTTCGTTTTGAATATGCTATATTTGAGTTGTAACACAACGTATTTATTTTATGTGATAATTTCATTGATGTAAACCCCTTTAAAGTCATTTTCAAAGTCAACTGTTGACGGTGGTTTCTATCCAACAAAAACAGGCCGGGTTACCTCTTGGTTTCCGCCGATTACCGACCTAAGTGTAGTAAATGTGTGAGAATTTGTTGAATGGGTATATTATGTGTTAACTAAGATGTGCACAAATAGAGAACACAAGGAATTTTAGAGTGGTTCACTTAGAGCTACATTCACTATGGTTATATATTTGTTTTGAGGAGATTACAATTTACATCAATTGCTATCTCTCACTCTCTTTTTTCTCTTCATGGATCTGAAACCCTCCTCGTAGGGGGTCTTCCTTCCTTATATCTGGGCTTCCTTTTGCTGGTGGGGTTTCCCTTGTGGGCGTAAGCACTCAAGTGCTCTCCTTTTTAGGCCCAAACGTAGCCCACTAATCACCTTTGTTCACTCGGCCAATTAGTCTTCTATTACGGCTACGTAGTCCTGTAATACTCTCCTGTCCCCTGCAGAGGTTTAAGGGGCTTGCAATTAATACTTGCAGGCGTCCCCCACTTTTGTATGCAACTTGCCACATCGGGTTTTCCCCAAAGAACATTCCCTAAATGCATGACGTTGCTTGCCCATTGTCCTTCTTGGCGGTGGATTTTCTTGGTCGAGGGATCTTTGTGCCCATCCTCGATGGCGATCTCTCGACGCCCGGAAGGAATCGTCGCCTAAGTTGGACTTCATGCTTGGGCTCTTTATAGAAGAGCAGGGGGAGTCGTGACATCGAGGGTTGTTGCTCGGGGGGAGTAGTCTGGGCCACGCGTCGCATTATCGTTAAGTCCATGTGTCCATCACATTTTCCCCACACAATACCCCAAGGTCGAGGGCTCCATTTAGGCACCTCGAGCTTAGGTTCGGTCGTAGTTCCGTGCTTGACTATGGGAAACCGATCCTGAGCCTTCATTTGCAATGATGGCCTGGACGCTTTGATTTCCTTCGGGACGAATCGTCGCGTTGGTCAATTCCCATGATGATGTAAGGCTTTATTTTGAAAGGATGAATATGAGCCCTCGGATCGGGACTCTTCCGTTTCCCGCCCTTGTTTGTCACCGTCAGGATCAAGCAGGATTCCCTTGCCATTAGATTTTAAAATCTTCATCCAATGGTCAGGGTGAGGACTTTTGTCCCCTTAAATACCCTCTTTGAACTTGAAAACCATTTTTTCAAAATGCAAACAATCCCGTGTTTGGTGAACGCCATTTGCTCTGTCGGAATCCTTCTCCACAAAAACACCGATTCGTACTTCTTGCTTTTCAAGGCGTGTCATGAAGCCGCATTCGATCCAAGATTCTCTCCCGAAACTCTTCTTTCTTGGTAAGCCTCATCATCCTCCTGTTCGTTTGGCTTACTCACGGGTTCTTTTCTGTTTGAACCACTTATATATATGTATGAAAAATGCGCGGAATGTAGAGGTTAGGGAGACTTACTCCGTTTTATTTTTTTCACGTAGGATAGTTATTCTTGACTTTTGTCCGCTTTGTGTATTTCTAGTTCCGGGTTAGGGAACTTAGGGTACCATGAACATTCACCGTTATCATTCTCACATGAATGGTTGACGCAGAAGTCGAGGTGTTTAAGTAGTCATCGTTTAGAATAGCCATCCTTTTCTTCCTCTCGACGTTAGGGTTTTAACTTAGCTCCTTGTCTTTTTAATCACAAAAAGTACAATAAAATTCCCCCAGTTGAGAGGGATCCTTCCGTCGTCCATCTAGACTCCACTTCAATGGTGGAGATTTCATGGTCTTCTTAAGCCTTTGGCGTCGACTTTCTGAGGGACAAAGAAGCGTCAAAGCGGATATGAACTAGGCAACGACTTCCGGTAGTGAATTCGGTGGCCTTGAGCGAATGTTGGATGAGGTGGTGAGCGGATCCCTTTCACGGGGGGTAGTGTGGGCGGGGTGGCTGCCTCGGCGGTGGGATGCCCACAGGCGCCCACAGTGGTGATTTGGATAGGCCTTTCTTTATAGTCGGCGTTATGGCGTCGAGGGTCCCGGAATAAGGATATTATCTGGGCTATAAGGAAGGGTGCATTGATGGGAGGTGGTTTGAATACCTCCTCCGGACATGCACATTAGGACGACATCTGCTGACAGGGTACCTCCGGTCTACCAAAAGCGTCCTGGCCGGATGACCCTTCGGTTCATCCGTTTA